>JABTTQ020002757.1:0-227128 GCA_016081115.2 Rehmannia glutinosa | reverse complement strand
ATTAGACATGGGTTCTGATCTGCTTCCTATTGAGTCAAAGCATACATTTGAGCTCTTCATCCACCAGTATGACCATTTCTATTCCCAACATCCTTTAAAAGAGGAGAATTCGCGGTCGCATATCCTGGCTTCTTACATTTGAAGCATTTTTCCTGCCCATCCAGACATTCGCCATAATGGTTTTTCTTGCAATTAGGACATAACAACTTATTGTTTTGAGTATTTGGGTGAATGTTCCCATTAGCCTTTGCCTGCTTGTTCTAATTTCCATTCTTATTTTGTTTTGTCCCATCTCACTTCCACTTTTCAGATACCACGACTGGTTTCTGATCGTCGTCATCATCAACCAGGCTTGCCTCTATTTCTTGTGCCCTTTTTACCATCTTAGAGTATTCCAAATCTCCCTAACCAGACAGTATACTGGACAATTGTGATCGTAATCCTCTCCTAAACCTTAATGCTTTTTTTATATCAGTATCAACCAAGTGTAGCGCAAACTGGCTCAGTTGGTTGAATTCTCTTTCATATTCAGTCATAGCCTTGTTTCCTTGTTTAAAGTTTAGAAATTCTGTCTTTTTCTGATGACAGTACGATTGCGGGAAAAACTTGCCCATGACAACCTCCTTGAACCCATTTCAAGTTAATGCATCTCCTTCCTCTTCGGTCTTATTCTCTAATATCCTTTCCACCAATGATCAGCGTCATCAATTAGCTGAAAGGTGGTGCATGTGACAATTTGCTCACTAGTGCATCTAATGAGTTGGAAAATTCTTTCTAAAGATTGGAATCATTCCTCCACAACGGCTGGACCATCACGTCCGTTGAACGTAGGTGGACGATAATGGTAAAATTGTTCCACTGTCCTCATGTTATTATTATTGTTGTTGTTTTGCACGCCCTAAGGAATTCAACAAGTATATCACTGACAGGAGCGTTGGCTTGGTTTCCAACATTGGTTTGATCTTCAATGTTAGCCTGATTTCATGTGTTAGCGTGGTTTCCATCGTTATATGAGTTACTCTCATTTGCTCGGTTTCCAGTATAGTTACGGGGAGCCATAATCCTACAAGTATACATAACGCTTAACTAATGTAAAAATCTGAATATTGGGTCTCATTGAAAACATATGCATAAGAAAGGTAATCATAGACAAATAATAATAGACATAATATTGAATTTTTATTCATAATATTATTTCAACCCTTTAACAAGGATTTATTTGGAAAGTAGGAAATAAAGTTGAATTTGATTAATCAACTCAAAAGTTCTGGCCATCTCCCTCATTTCCATCCTCTTTCAGATCCTTTTCCTCGTCTTCCTCCATAACCTCAGTTATACGATCAATCCATTTTGCAAACAACATGGAAGTGAATGTCCCATAGTCAGTCTTGGGTTTATTGTCTTGTTCGCCATACTCCACCAGCATCCCACACAGTTTTTCAGCCTTAACCTTCCATTTGGATTGCAATGAATCAACCGCACTGCGTGTAGCACCATACTGACCGGGAGCACCATTCAGATAATGCACATTGTATCACTCCGGATTCATCTTTACCACGTAGGTGCCAATGTTATCGTCATCTTCGATTTTGTAGTTAAGGTATTTATTTAGCTCGATCAAGATATTGTGAATCCTCTTTCTAGCAGTGAGTCTTGGTAGTGACATCTACATTTACGGTCATATCAGTTAAAAACATCTTTTTTTTTATCAAACACATAGATTATTATTTAATAAATGACATAAAGTTGTACAATTTACATATGGAAACATGTATTACATCTGGCATATAAAATTTACATGGCATACATGAAACAAGATGGCATAATAAATTTGTCACATACATTGAGGAGGCCAGCTTAGATATGACGGTGATGGATGACTCTAAATTATTTGGTCATAGAAAAATATATTTTTTTAAAAGTCTACAGAATCATAGATCTGCTCTGTTACCACTGTTGTAACGCCCCCAATTTACAAGTGTTCTGATTTTTATAAAAACATATATATAAAAACACGAGTTTAACACAAATAATTTAATAAAGCTAGGCATTCAAATCAAAATAAAAAAATATTATCCAATTATTCCTTTATAACAAAATCTATTCAACTTCAATTTTATTAAGCCTTCATCCATCACTGCATTATCTGCAGCTCGACTTCTCAACCTGAAACAAAAAATGAGAATTATAGGGATGAGCTTTCACTTTCTCAGTAGGGACCAATTTGTCAATATATAATTCAACATACAAGAATAATCATGACATGTAATTTACTCTGTAATTTTTCCTCGGACTTTAACACAACAGGTTTAACCCAAAGATTAACTTCGATCCCTGGCCTATTTACGGTCTCTGGCTAATAATTTATATATCCTCTTGCAATCACATATAATTGAAAATACTCACATGAAGAATTACATAAAGACCAAAATTAAAAATCCTTACCTCAATTGATTTTTGTTAATCCTTGCAATAAATGAAACCGATAAATTCTAATCCTCTTGATTCTCAATTCCTACATAAATTATAAAATTATAATTAATAAAATTATTTAAGAAATTTAGATGGGTTAGAAAAGAACTAAAGTATGGAAAAAAATTTAGAAATTTTGGGTTTTTGGCTTAAAAAGGCTAGAAATAGGGTATTATCCCCAGTTAAATGTAAACATAATTCTCTCTCTTCCTACAAACTCTCTTTTTCTCTTCCCTTTCCAGCCATCCCACCATTTATTTCTCTTTTTGTATTTTATTTTCCTTTCCTTTTTAATCTTTATCCCGTCCTTTTCTTTTCCCTTTTTCTCTCATTCTATTTCTTTTCTTTCTCCCTCTCGCTCCTGTAATATGTAATATCTATTTCTCATTCTTTTTTTCACTGTCTCCTCACATCATCACACCCCTACCACTCTATTCCCCGTTATATCTCCAGCACCAACACTCTTTTCCCCCATCTCTCTCACACCACCACCACCACCAGCAACGACAGAGACAACACAACGGGAAGCGATGATGGCAGTACAACAGGGAAGTGGCGGTACAATACGTCTGAAAATTTAGGACTGCAAAATATGGTATTTTTTCCGGGACCGGGGACCGGCGAAGATGTGTGGTGGTTTCAGAGTTTGGGATGTTATATACTTCTGATTCAGGTTATGTGTAACTACAAATTATTTCATTTCAGAAGAACAATTTGTACATCTTACCCCTTTTTCTTGAGTTTTCAAGCTGTGAAAATCAAATGTGGAAAATGGATTTTTATAGAAAATTTTGAAGCAGTAAGATTAATTCTTTTGTTACGTTTCAAAAGTAATTATGCTTCTTCCCTTCTTCTTCTTTCATTAAACCTGATGCTTTAGATTTTCCAATTCCATATCAGATAATGTTGTATTTAAGAATACTAATTATTGTAAATATATATTATTCTAAATTTTTAATAAATAATAAAAAATCAAATTAAAAATAAATTGTGGATTAAAAACCTAAATTGAATATGCCCCGGTTATAAAATTAGGGATTTGAATTCCAAATTGATCCTAATTCTGAAACCTAGTTGTAATTTTATCCCTAATTTTTATGAGTATTATAAACTCTGTGGCTTTTTCTAATATTTTTAATGAAAACCACAGCTTTAATTTGTTAAATTTAGCTAAGCCACGGCTTAAGGGTGTCAAAGCCGCTTCGCTTGATTAATCTTCTTAAAGCCATAGCTTTGATTTCAAAAGTCATCCTTTTTTTCCCAATCATTTTGCTCCATTCCTTGTCGTGTTCAAGGTTGTGGCATTATACTATTATGTAATGTTTTAAATACCATAACGACGATCAAACCGGCCAAGCCATTGGGAAGTAGTTCAACCAGTTGGACCGGTTCAACCGCCGATATTACTAGTCATAATAAAACACATACACTTTTGATAGTTCAACTCATATTCAACAAAAAAAAATATTCAACAAATTCACTTAAGCATGCAGTTTTACAGTTACATAGACGACTTGACTCAAGACTCGATTTTAGATTTTTTATTCTTTTTTTTTAACATGACTCAACTTAACGAACCAACACAGACACCCTCCCACAAACTTATAACGAACATTGACCACAATGGAGAGGTAAGAAAGAGGACTTTCTTGATAGCCGAGGAGCTAGTGCTCCTCCTCTGAATCATGCGGTGGAAGGAAAGCAACGGGTCCTGGTAGTGGCGGCGGTGGAAATGAGAACTGAGTGTACATCTGGCTATAAATTGGGGTAAGGAACGTGTTGTGTTCATTTTCATACTCTTCCCGTGCGGCTCGGTGGCGTTGCCCCTCTTGGAAGGCAATAGCGAGGTAGTCTAAGCACGGCCGTATCGACTTAGTGTAGTTTGAGAAAATGCAAGAGTACCACCGGTGGCTTGAGTGGGTAGCCATTCAGTGCCTGGGCGGCATAGAGCTTGTACAATCATGTCTAAATCGAGCCGCTGGGAGACAAAGTCAATGTACGACTTGTGATCCACCTCAGGTAATGAGTAGTATTTTTGAATTTTTACGGGTGCATCAATACTTCATGGTCGCGCATATATACTTATGTCGGTGACTCGCACGGGAAACGTGCATTGGCATAGAATTCTCGAACCATTATTAGGGCATAAGGTTGCAGTTGGTTGGTCAACTTCTTCTAATGTCGCTCTCGGATCATGCATTTAAGGTGCCCATCTTGTGGACCTGGCTGGAGCCACTGTTCGGTGGTGATAATACGTGTAAGCAATTTCTCGTAGAATATCTTTTGTGCCTCCAAAGTTGTAAACCGGAGGTTGTCATATTTTTCCAATGTAGAAGCCTTTTCTTTGCCTTTGCCCTTGCTTGTGCCATTTTTATTTTTCATCTTTGTAATCTAGCAAGATAAAAATGAAAACAAAACATGTGCAAACACATAATTCGGTTACTGGTGAGAAACTAGAAATCAAAATACGTACAAATACACCCAAGCGGAAGAATTAGTGTCAACGTATATAATGCAAGCGTGAATATGCAAGATGACAACCATACAATGTGAAAACATCAATGGAGCATTTTGTCAAACACCTTGTGGGCATGAATTTGGAAAATGATTGTAAATGCATTGGATAATTCATTGTAATCCCAAAATGTCTGTGATTGATATCAAATTATAGACTAAGTACTGTAATTGTAATTGCTTAACTCTATCTAGAAAATCGAAAAAAAATGGTTTTGATCAGACTAGAAATAAACCTAAAATTAAACAAAAAGTTCGTTCAGACAAATTATCAAACACTTGGTGGATATAAATTCTAGAAGGTTGATTCACCTAGTTTTCCCCTATTGTATCAATTCAGTTTATTAATCACAAATTATTAGTCAATAAGTCCAATATTCCTACCGTTTCTCACTTCCTCTCTCGAGTGCCAAGTGATTCTAGTTTTCAATCCTGATATCAATATCTCTATAAAAATCATAAATTAAACCCTAATATTCTCAATGAATATTCATTCAAGGACTTCGAAAGATTCGTGAACTTCTCAGTTCTATGAATCCCTAAGTTATGTTATTCTATGGCCAAGCATTAAATTACCTCTCTCAAGTGTGAAATCAAGCACGCCAAACAATCTAAACTATTGATCAGATAATTCAGATACAATCAATCCAAATAGCATAAATAGATTTAATAACATGCGAATCAATAAACATTTTTTTGGATGAAATGTGAATAATATATATCATCGCAAATGTACAAAATATTAAGGCACGCCGGATAATTTACAACACAATGGGACTAAATGTCCCTAAAAGGCTAGTACAGCTTGATGGCTAATACATGCCAATTACACACAACAAACAAACCGAAATTGCGCTAGAACTAATGCCCCAAAGCAAGGTGTTCATATTGAACCAAAACATGAGGATACGAAGAAAACATGATCTTGTATACCTGCGTTTTGATTTCACGAGTAATGCCGTCGGATGTAACAACCGTCCCTTCGAATAGCCGCCTATTACGAGCAGTCCAAATATGATATACGGTGCATGCCACTGCACTTTTCTTGGCACAAGATTGCCACGAAGTCCCACGAGCTTCCTTCTTCATGTATTTCAGTGCACTTTTAATTGTAGTCATGGCTCTTGTGATGCAAAGCCATCTCTTGATCTGTAGCCAAACTTGATTGGTCATGTTGCACTGAAAAAATAGGTGATCCAATGTTTCCGGTGCAGTCCCACATAAAGCACAATTTTGATCAATGTCCATATAGTGGAGGCGATCCTTGGTTTGTAACCTTCCCTTGATACCAAGCCAAAGGATAAATGAATGCTTGGGAGGAATGTAATGTCTCCAAACTTCATTTGCCCAAACTTTCGGAATGCCCCTCGGTCTGAAATATTCATATGCTTTCGAGCAACCAGAATTTTCCCCTGCGAACCACCGATTAAGGTTGGCAATAGCAAGCTCGGTAGTCCCTTCTTTACTGATAATGATGTCCCGAATTTCAAAGATGCGCTTGAGGAGGGGAGAATCTCCTTTCGCCGGTGTCCAATCCCACACGGAAGCCCGATTAAGATACACTTGGTCCACCCATCGATCCACAAAGAGTCCCTTTATCGTGAATGTTCCAAAGGACCTTTGCAAGGAGGGCAAGGTTCCAAGTTTTGACGCCCCGAAACCTAGTCCTCCTCGCCTTGGGAGACAAATACCTTTCAAGCAACCAGCTTGCCTTGCGCTCGCCCCAAAGGAAAAGACACAAATGTTGGTTATTCTATCAACCACAATCTTTGGGATTGGTAGAATTGATAACCAAAAGCACTCAACACCTTGCACAACCGATCGATCAACTCTGTTAAATCCGGCATAAGTAAGATTACAATTGGCCCAAGCATTAATATAACTCCGCAATTTTCTCAACAAGAGAAGCATAGTGAACCGCTTTCAATTTTTCTCAACGCTGCTAGCGGTATTCCAAGGTATTTGAACGGCATAGATCCAATTGGCATATTCACAAGCTTTGTGGATATCAACTAATTTACGCTTGCCCATCGATACCACGTATGCCGGATTTATTCAAGTTCGCCCGTAATCACGAACACCGCTAAACTTATTCAAGCAATCCAACAATACACCGAAGCGGAATTACGGTCTCGTTTAGAAAAGAGCATCAAGTCATCCGCAAAGGCCAAATGAGTGATATTCAATTTGGCACATTTGGGATGGTAAGCAAAACGGTCCCTATTGGCAGCAAGATTAATCAAACGAGAAAAATATTCAAGGCAAAGAACGAAAAGGAAAGGTGATAAAGGGTCTCCTTGCCTTAGTCTCTTCTTTTCCAAATGAATTTCCCATACAAACTTCCATTCAAAGGTGCAATGGAATAAGATGGAGAAGTCACACACTCCATGATCCAATGAGTGAATTTTGAGGGGAAGCCCAAACCTTCAAGCACGCCGTAAGAAATCCCACTAACAGTCATATGCCTTTCTCGGATCAATTTTGAGAAGACATCTGGGAGAAATTCGTTTTCGATTATATTGCCGGAGAAGTTCTTGTGCGAGATGTATATTCTCAGTCATAAGTCTTCCCCCAACAAAAGCCGCCTGAGCCTGATCCACAATATTCTCCAACAACGGTGCCATCCTCTTGGCCATGATTTTCGTAATCACCTTGTAAAACACATTGCAACATGAAATGGGCCTATAGTCCCCAACTGATTGAGCATGTTGTCCCTTCGGTACTAAAGCAATGACAGTGTGATTAATTTGCTTTAGTAAAGACCCATTAACAAAGAATTCTTCAATTGCTGCACAAAAATCATCCCCGACAATTTGCCATGACTTCTTGAAGAAGCATGAATTAAAACCGTCCGGACCAGGGGATTTGTCTTCTCCAATGTCGAACAAGGCATCCCGGATTTCCTGTCTAGAGATGTCCCTCTCCAAATTGCAAGCTTGTTCCAAAGAAATGGATGGACCAGCATTGATAATATCAGGATCAATCGGTTCACACGAGTCCGCTGTGCCAAGCAAACATTCATAGAACTTTGTGAACTCCTTAGCAACTTCATCCATAGAAGTGGTTGGGTGACCATCTTCTTTGCACACAGAGACAATCTGGTTGCGTTTCTTATTCCTTTTAACCAAGTCGTGGAAGAACTTGGTGCCCCGATCACTTTGGTTTAAGTGCTTGCACTTAGCTTTTTGTAATAAAAGCACTGTTCACCTTCACTCAAACTCATGGAATGTTTCCTCATGGTAGCCACAAAATTAGAAATCCACATTCGTTGGATCATCATGCGGTAAAATTGGGCCCGTTCTAAATCCTCCTTTGCCTTTCTTTGCTCGGCTTGAAATGTGTGAGAAATGCTTATTATTAAGCTCCTTGAGGGGACGTTTCAAATGCTTAAGCTTCTTACAAAGCATAAATTGCTTGGTGCCCCTGACGTGCAAATTCCAATTTGTGGCGACTAGGTCATTGAAATCCTTATGACTAGCCCACATATTGAAAAATCGAAATGGCCTATTGGTGTTAGCAATCACATCCAACAACGAGACAATACAAGGGGAATGGTCAGAAAGACACCCCGAGGGCAAGAAATTCGCCATCCCATCAAGGCCTTGGTCAAACCAATGCTTGTTAACCATTGCCCGATCAAGTTTGCACCAGACCTCATTATTTGTCCAAGTAAAGTGACATCCCATTGATCTCAAGTCCGTGAGACCCGTGAGAACACAACACTCTTCAAAATGTTTGAGTTCATGGTCAGTAACATCTTTGCCATTACACTTCTCATTAGCATTGAGAACATTATTAAAATCCCCAATAGCAATCCAAGGCAAGGAACAATTTTCACCAAAAGATATAAGATTGTCCCACAATGGTTTCCTACTACCAACAAGCGATGAAATCCATAAATAAAACTTGCAAGGAGAAACAAGATACCTTGCAAGTAATAGCACAATGAATTACTTGTGGAGAGATGTCCAGCTCCTCAAGAATGACAGTGGCCGGATTCCACAAGACCAAGATCCTACCATTAGGATGCGTGTGGAAGTTGCAAGTATACTTCCAACCAAAGAAACCAAGTTCTCATAATTTTTCGGTAAAGTTGCCTCAACCAACTTTGTTTCCAACACTCAATTACATCAAGTTTATGGTGTCTCAAGAAATTCATGACACCACTTTTGTTTCGTGGGACTTGTTAAAGCCCCTGATGTTCCAACTAGCAATCTTCATGATGATTTGGGAAGGGTTGGATCCCTTCCCTTATCCTTCTTATTGTGGGTCTTGACGGTTCCTTTGGTTGGATTATCGCCCTTCTCGATGGATTGACGGACTGCTTGTCCCTCTCGCATCTTGATGAATAGGAACTGGAGTAATCCTTTTCCTTGGTCTGCGCCCCCTCACCTCAGTGAATGGATGGGATTCACTTTCAGTTTGGACTGGTTGCTTTTCCTTTGAAGGTTGCACTTGAGCCTCTTCAATGATCTCAACAGGCTCCTTATCCTTGATAGAGTGAGTTTGCTGCACATTATTAGCAACTCGTGTAGGCTCAGGAGCCTTCAACGTTTGCATTGTCGGTTGGTTTTGTGCAACAGGCTTCCTAACCCTCGGCTTAAACGGTTGTCTGTCTGCTGCTTTATTTTCCTTGGTACATCCCTGAGTACTGTGGCCAATTTCCTTGCACTTAGTGCAAAATTTTGGTTCGTGCTCATACAACACTTGTTGCATTCTTCTCTTACCAGACGGCAAACGAATGCGAAGTTCCCTCTTAAGCTCCTTAGAGGCATCAACTTCAACCAACATCCTTGGAAATGAGATACGTTCCTTCGAAACAATAAGGGAATCCGTATGCAATGGCTTCCCAATCTTGGTGGCAACCATGCTTAGAGCAATTGGATTCCAGAAATCCACAGGTAGACCCGTGAGCGCACCCCAAACAGGCATAGTTTGGATTTCCATATCATCAAATTCAAAGTACTTGGGCATTTTCTTAAGCAACAAAGGCCTGCCAAACACATAGTAAGGTCCCCCAAGCAAGACCTTATCACGGGCTGCCTCATCCGCAAACTTGAATATGAGCCATTTACTTGTGTGGGTAAAGTATTGAAATGGCACCTGCCATTTCTTACACATCTCCAACAATGCAATCTTCCCTGGGAAACGCCCAGCAAAACAACCAACGAGACAGAAGCCCCATGAATCTTCGACATTATCAGCGTGTTTCTCCTCAAAAATGATATCATCAAGGTCATCGGAGTTGGGCTCGATGACCTTGAGCTGGTGGCCAGCCTCTGGCTTACGGTTGCCAGCAAACAACGAAGTCCATGGAGCTTGGGGATACTTAGTTGTTTGCTCAGTTCCTAAGCCTGCCACTGGTTTAGGAATTTCAACAAACACTTGGTGTGCAGCAGAACTCACACCTACCATGGATTTCCGGGATTCTTCCTCAGATTCCTCATCAGACTCATAGGAGGAAGAATCATAGTTTTCCCCAGGTGAACTTGCATCACTTAGGGGATCAACAACATCTTTTCCCTTGTTAGCAGCAGATTTTTCAGATTTACCAGAAATTTCTAGCCTTACTTACCATCTTTGTAGAAGAATGACTTTTTCGATTCAAATTGATTCAATGGATTTTTGCCTTGTTGGCTTTCATTCTTGACTTACCCATCCTCTAAGGATGTTGGGTAAGCAGATCTGCGAACACCCAACCAGAAATTCGAAGTCCCAAATCAAAATTCGAAAAACCCAGCAAAAAGCTACAGTGAAATGGGTTTTTTGCAGGCCCAAATCTGTGGAAACAAAGAAAAAAATCGGTGCAAAGTCGAAATAAACAGCAGATATGTAAGCAGAATGGAAGATTCAGCAAGAAATCTAAGAAAAATAAGGAAGAAATCGATCAGCAGAGGGAGGAGCACTTGGCAGAGGTTTTTTCGCCCAGTTGAGAGCTTCTCTCTCTAACTCCTTATGCGAATCAATAAACTGAAATATCAAAACATAGGTTCAAATGTTGGTTACATCAATCCCCTAGAAAATAATGTTTAGCTCGTGATGGATGTACAAAATCTCATGAAAAAGTAGTTATACATCTCAATGGTTCAACAAAGATAATGGAAAAATAAATTCGAAATATCAAGGAAAGAACCCTCTCTGTTTCCAGAAGATAGATGCCTTCGATTCACGTCCCGAGCTCTTTCTCCGTGTTCCTAGTCGTCCCATGTGCTTGATAAAATGTTCAACCCTTAATTCGTATGGCCCTTCTTGTATTTATACTCCAAAGTCCTTACAAAACCCGTTAAAAATAAGTTTCCAAAATTTGCCCAGACGTGGCACGTTGCAGCACTCCATGCAAAGCGCTGCAGCGCGCCTGCAACTCATGCTCTTCTCACGTTTTTGGTGTTTTCAAATCCGATTTCTTCCTCCCAAATACATTTTTCATTGTTTTGCATCACCCTCGGCTACCATTACCAGTATTAACTCCCTAACGATACCTAATGAAACAAAATGGAGTCAAACTACTCTAAAACACCCAAAAACAACACAAAATCTAGTCTAGAATACCGGATTCATTGGTATAAAACCAACTTAACAAATACTCCCAAACTTAGACTATTGTTTGTCCTCAAGCAACTTTACTGACTCTTGAAAAACCAAAGACACAAATTGAACAAAATCTACAACTTGTAATATCGACTGAGTATTTGAAAACTTCACATCCAAGCTAATTTACCTAATAATTCGTTTCACTGTCAATCAATCATGTATGTTTCTAATTCAACAATGTGATCTCATGAGTGTGGAATGTTATTGTTAACTCAATTTTCATTATCCGAATAAATTCACACAATCAAATGTCTTCAATATGATCCACTTTTGAGTATAGAAGTGTATATTTCTCGGATTACATAGGCTGGTCTTTCACACTAATCTCCACTAATGTAGGCGACTGTAACACAAGGACCAATAGGACTTTAAAAGCTTGTAATGTGGGCTTAGGGTAAGGTAGGAAAATATGGGATTATTTTGCATAAGTCACCTAAACACACAATTATTGACCTTGTAAATCACATTTCAGTACCCAACCATCACGTTCTGACATTCTCTTATTCATGCTTTATGAGATTTCTTATTCGTAAATTCTTTTTTTTTTTCAGAAACCCCAAACTTAATCTTTTGCATACTCTATACATGGGGTTTTTTTATCATACCAATCCTCAACCTTCAACTTCTCTATAAAATGTGTGTATGAGTGAAGGGTAATTAGGATCTTTCTCATGTAGGCTTCGGGTATTGGATTGGTCGCCAAAGAAACAGTTTTAAAAGGATGAAAAGGGGACACTAGGGGTAATACATAAACATAAAGGTCGGCATTTATAGGCTCTAGTTGTTCAGATATGGCCTAAATCACTTCCTTAATGTTACTTCACCTAGGATTTCACCTCGAATAGTGTTCAGACAGGTTCTAGAATCTAGTGGGATCATTTAGTCAACAATTAATCACATGAACCATCTCAAAATAAATCAATAGATTCAATCAAATAGATGGAGTAAAAGTGATGTTAAAGGGATCACAACTCAAACACATGCTCTTTTGATAGTTCAACTCATATTCAACAAATTCACTTAAGCATGCAGTTTTACTGTTACACAGACGACTCGACTCAATACTCAATTTTTGATTTTTTTTACATGACTCAACTTAACGAACCAACACAGACTACACCCTTCCAAACTTATAACGAACATTGTCCCCACTAGAGAGGTGAGAAAGAGGACTTTCCTAATAGCCGAGGAGTTAGTTCTCATCATCTGAATCATGCTGTGGTAGGAAGGTAACGGGTCCTAGTGGTGCGGCGGTGGAACCTGGAATTTAGGGTACAACTAGCTGTAAATCTGGGCAAGGACCCTGCTGGTGTTCATGTTCATACTCCTCCAGTATGGCTCGGTGGCATTGCTCCTCATAGAAAGCAATAGTGAGGCGGCGATGGGCCCTCCTCAACTCCCATATCTCGTGATATAGCATGTTATAGGAGTCAGAAGAATGAGTCGTGGCGGCTACCGAACTAGATGGGGCATCAGCACAGTGTGTCGGGGCCGGCATTTCAGGCTCAGCATCGGGAGGAACGTGAGCAGGGTCAACAATATATCCCGCACCCTTGGGCTCAGGCACGCTACCCTCCCAATCATCAAAAGATACAATGATGGCATAATCTATTGGCCTCTAAGGGCGCTCAAGAGGCTCGTTGATACCTGAGGTGATGTGTTTTTTTTGTCTCTTGCCGCATATCAACGCTTGCATAACATGTCCCCCAGATGTGCAGTGGCGAATGGCATGGTGGATGGACTCTGAAATAATCACCACTGGGTCGAATTGGATGTCGTGGATGATGGCATACAGAAGATAAGCTCGGTTTTTTGTGACATAACTTACGTGCTTGATCGACATCAAGTTATGGCCAATGAAATAGTACCAAGCACGGTCGTACCGACTAAGTAGTGTGAGAAAATGCAAGAGTACCACTGGCGGCTCGAGTGGGTCACCATTCAGTGCCTGAGCGACATAGAGCTTATACAATCATGTCTAAATTAGGCAGCTGTGAGACAAGGTCAGTGTATGGCTTGTGATCCACCTCGGGTAATGAGTAGTATTTCTAGATTTCTTTGGGTGCAGACGATACTCTTGGCCACACAACTTCCGTGGGTGACTCGCAGGGGAAACATGCGTTGGCGTAGAATTACTGAACAATAATCAAGGTATAAGGTTAGGGTTAGGTGGTCAACTTCTTCCAATGTCGCTCTAAGATCATGCGCTTGAGTTGCCCATCTTGTGGACCCGACTGGAGCCCTTATTCGACGGTGATACTATGCGTAAGTAATTTCTCATAGGAGGTCTTTTGGTTCTCCAAACTTGTAAATCGGAGGCTGTCATATTCTTCCGATGTAGAAGCTTTTTCTTCGCCTTTGTCTTTTCCTGTGCCCTTTTTAGTTTTCATCTATATAACCTAGCAAGATAAACATGAAAACAAAGCATGTGGACACACAGAATTTAGTTACGGGTCAGAAACCGGCAATCAAAATACGTACAAAGGCGAAATAATTAGTGTCAACGTATATAATGCGAGCTTGAATATGCAAGATGACAACCATACAATGTGAAAACTTCAATGGACCATTTTGTCAAACACCTTGTGTGCATGAATTTGGAAAAAGATTGTAAATGCATTGATTAATTCATATAATCCCACAATATCGGGGATTGATATCAAATTTTAGACTAAGCACTGTAATTATAATAGCATAACTCTATCTAGAGAATGAAAATATATTGTTTTGATCAGACTAAATAAAAACCTAAAATTAAACTAAAAAGTTTGTTCAGACAAACTATCAAACATTTGGTGGATATGAATTCTAGAGGGTTGATTCACCTAGTTTTCCCCTATGTTATCAATCTAATTTATTAATCACACATTATTAATCTATAAGACCAATATTCCTATTGTTTATCACTTCCTCTCTCGAGTGCAAAATGATTCTAGGTCTCAATCCTGATTTCAGTATTTCTCTAAAAACCATAAATTAAACCCTAATATGCTCAATGAATATTCTTTCAAGGACTTCGAAAGATTCATAAACTTCTCAGTTCTATGAAATCCTAAGTTATGATATTCTATGGCCAAGCATTCAATTACCTCTCTCGAGTGTGAAATCAAATGCAAAACAATCTAAACTATTGATCAGATAATTCAGATGCAATCAATCCAAATAGCATAAATAGATTTAATAACATGTGAATCAATGTAGGTCCCAAGGGGTGTGTTGTAAGGTTTAGAAGGGGGGTTGAATAAACTTTATCAAATTTTCGATTTTAGTCATTTTAAGATTTTTCAACAAAGTTGACTCAAATCAGCTATGTCCTCGGGGGACAGCTAAGTTCGCTATATTCAGCTAAGTTATCCACTTAACAGACTCGATAGATCTGTTGATAGTATAACTCGGCTGCTTAAGCTATTACTTAACTTTAGTTGATTTAGTTTTTAACAGCAGAAGACTTAACACCCTTTTGATAGATTTAAGGTTCTTTTTAACCCTTGTTTATAACACTTATTAATTATCAGTTGGATAGCAGATTTAACTAACAGTAGATATAAAAGTAAATGCAGGAAAGTAAGTGCTGAAAGTAAATTGACACTGGTAATTTTTATAGTGGTTCGAGGATGGGGTAATTCCTCTAATCCACTCTTCTCCAACTCCTGGAGGAATCCACTAAGTAACAGATCAATTTACAAAGAAGTGAACAGTCCAGAGACAGCGCCTTGATCACACATTGGCTTCTCCTGCGACTCGAAACTTTTCTTCATGAGGCAATTTTGCACTTGCTACACTTGACTCACTTTCAAGTCCTTGGATTCGCTGAGACAACCCTCCAACAAACTTGAATATTGGTTTGACCTTGAACCTTTCTATAATCCTTCAACTTGAAAAGTAGACCCCTTTTTGTTCTTCAAATGTTTCCTCTTCAACTGGTTGAAGTTGTCTCTCCTTCACAGCGTGTGTTGGATCGAGTTTCTTCGAGTTTTAGGCTTGAGGAATATCTTGAAAAGTTTGAGAATATTGTAGGTTAATTGCTTGCTCAATGAATGCTTGTTCGTGCTAGGTTCATGAATGCAAGGTAACCTTTCTTCAAATGATTCCTCAGCCTTTTATAGTGCTCATTGAAATCTGCGCATTGAAGAGATAGGATAATTTCAAAATGACAATTCTTGTTCGTTGGCTTGTCTTTTCTTGGTCTGTAGCACGGTATGCTTCTCTTGATCTCGGGCAGACTCTGCTTCCATGTCAGGCAGCTTAGCATTGAATGGGAAGATGTCTTCAAAGACATCATCTCTGAAAAAAAGTATCCCCGTAGCTCCACGCTGGGGGGCTTTTCTTTGTTGCATTAGACCAGCTCTCTGTGCCTCGCCTGTGGTAGCGTCATCGGCAGATATCGCAGCTGTGTGAGCCTGGAAGGGAGCTATTGGAGTCATTACTATTGTAGCTATGGTAGCATGCGCAACTGACTCTATTTCAGCTGGAGCAATTGTAGGGATCTGCTCAGCTCACTGAGCCTCAATTGTCTTAACAGCTTCTTTGGTCTCAGTGAGTTTTTCCTTTTGAGTTACCATGTCCTTGGTTGTTTCATCAGCGTCATCGGAGTTTGATGTGACCTGGGGTGATGGCTCAACATCAAAGTTGAATCTCATAGGAGTTGTCTTATCACTAACATTGCTCCGAGATTTGAGAACATCTTCAGCCTTATCCATCGTTGAATCTTCATGGTGTGTGGACTCAGCTTTATCCTCGTATCCCAGAAATGATGTGTTGATGTGTTCTTGGGAATCACGAATGGGGCTGATCTCCTCTTCTGCAGCAGCTCCTTCGACCCGAGGAATGTTATGTTGTTCTGGCTCCTTACCTAAAGAAGTCTCCACCAACTTTAGGCCTTCTTTACCCCCAGTAGTCTCAACCGCTGTGGGCCTCCGACAATCCATTCGACAGCCTCAGCTGTCTTGGGGTCTTCTACATTGGCATCATTCGGAGTCTCAACTCCTAGGATTGCAGTTTAATGGGCAAGAGTGTTAACTCCCAAGGCCTCACCATCATTTGCCTTGGCTGCATTAGCAGCTTCATCGGCTTGCATAACAGAGAAAATCTCAGTTGACACAGTCTCAACTGTCTGAGCATCGTTAATTTCACTCTGCTCCTTAGTGACTTGCTCGCCTTCATCTCCAAACTTCTTTGAGTTGTCTCCCGCAGCATCCTCCGACCCTGCTGTGGTGGAGAGAGATTCCCCCTCAGCTGGCGCACCAGCTGGGTGAACTACATGGGGTTATTCAGCTCCTGAGACACGGTTGTAGTTCCCTTTGAGTAGTCAGCCATTGGGGCAAGTGTCTCAACACCTTCTTCAGGGGTAGGATTAGGTTGGGTGCCCACATTCCCAGCTTCATCGCCATTTCCCTCAGAGCCTTCTTGAGATTGCACGGGGTACGTGGTCGATGCAGTGATAGATGCAATCTCCTACGCCACTCCAAATGGATCAGTCCGAGGAGAGATTTTGGAAGACTCTCCTGGACCTTCCTGAAGGTTCTGCTTGTGCATGGCTCGGGATTCTCTTGCAGCCTGTTTGAACTCGGCCTTTTCGATTGCAGCACCTGGGTCCATCTCCTCATCACTGATGTCATTGGACTCCACGAGATGTTCATGGGTCCCCGTGTGCAAACATATCTTGGATTTCTCCAAGGCTTTTGCTTTCTCCTGGACCATCTCCTTCTCATCCTCCTTTATAGCACGGAGGGCATCCATGCAATTTTCTTCATTCAAGGCAAATTGGACTGGGACACCTTCGAGGAAGCTGAGAAGCTCCTCTTCTTCTTCTATAAACTCCGGACGGGCAAACTGCTGCCTGGAGTAATTGAGCTTCTAGTTTCTCCAATTTCTTAGCCTTGTCTGAATCTCTGGATAGACTGGAGAGTACATAACAAGATCATCATCATCCTCCTCTTTGGCCTCTGGCATGGCGGCTAATGGAGCTTGATCCTCCTTAGATTCAAGTGCATCAGTCTGAGGGGGTGAGACAACCTTTTCTTCAACGGTCTTGGATGTCTCAGCTCATTCTTTTTCTGCAGATGTGTCCCGTACAGCTGGGTCTTCTATACTCAGCTGATCTGCATCAACAGTTTTCTTGGGCTCATCAACTTATTCTTGAGACTGCTCCTCCTGAGCATCAGCAGTCTCAATGGTCTCCTCAGGCTGAGTACCGGACTCGGCTGTCTTCTCTAATTCAGACTTCTTGAACAGCCGTCTTCTCTTAGTGGCAACCAATGGAATCTCTGGTTCCACTTCTTTAGGCTCTTCAAGGGTGAAGGCATGTGTTTCAATAGAAGGGGGGTTGAATAAACCTTACCAAATTTTCGATATTAGTCCTTTTAAGATTTTTCAATAGAGTTGACTCAAATCAATTGTGTCCTTGGGGGACAGCTAAGTTGGTTATATTCAGCTAAGTTACCCACTCAACAGACTCGATAGAGCTGTTGACATTATAACTCGGCTGCTTAAGCTATTACTTAACTTTAGTTGATTTGGTTTTTAATAGCGGAAGACTTAACACCCTTTTGATAGATTTAAGCTTGTTTTTAACCCTTATTTATAGCATTGTTATTTATCAGTTGGATAGCAGATTTAACTAACAGCAGATATAAAAGTAAATGCAGGAAAGTAAGTGCTGAAAGTAAATTGACACAAGTAATTTTTATAGTGGTTCGAGGATGGGGTAATTCCTCTAATCCACTCTTCCCCAACTCTTGGAGGAATCCACTAAGTAACAGATCAAGTTACAAAGCAGTGAACAGTCTAAAGACAGCCTTGATCACACAGCTGGCTTCTCCTGTGACTCAGCTTCTTCACGAGGCAGCTGTCTTGCTACTTCAGCTCACTTTCAAGTCCTTGGATTCGTTCACATAGCCCTCCAACAAACTTGAATCTTGGTTCGACCTTTAACCTTTCTACATTCCTTCAACTTGGAAAGTAGACCCCTTTTTGATCTTTGAATGTTTCCTATTCAATTGGTTGAAGTTGTCTCTCCTTCACAGCGTGTGTTGGATCGAGTTTCTTCAAGTTTTAGGCTTGAGGAATATCTTGAAAAGCTTGAGAATATTGCAGGTTAATTGCTTGCTCAATGAATGCTTGTGCGTGCTAGGTTCAGGTATTCTCTTCTGGCATGTTTGAACTCGGCCTTTTCGACTACATGAGTTGGGTCCATCTCCTCATCGCTGCTGTCAGTGGACTCCACGAGATGTTCATGGGTCCCCGTGTGCAAACAGTCTTTGATTTCTCCGAGGCTTTTGCTTTCTCCTGGGCCTTCTCCTTCTCATCCTCCATTATAGCACCAAGGGCATCCATGCAATTTTCTTCATTCAAGGAAAATTGGACTGGGACACCTATGAGGAAGCTGAGAAGCTCCTCTTTTTCTTCTTCAATAAACTCCAGATGGGCAAATTGTTGCCTGGAGTAATCGACCTTCCTGTTTTTCCAATTTCTTAGCCTTGTCTGAATGTCTGGATAGACTAAATAGTACATAATAAGATCGTCATCATCCTCCTCTTCGACCTCTGGAATGGCGACTAATGGAGCTTGCTCCTTCTTAGATTCAACTGCATCAGTCTGAGGGGGTGAGACAATCGTTTCTTCAACGGTCTTGGCTGTCTCATCTCCTTTTTTCTCCGTAGTTGTCTCTCGTACATCTGTGTCTTCTATACTCTGTTGATCAGCATCAGCAGTCTTCTTGGGCTCATCAACGTTTTCTTGAGACTGCTCCTCCTGAGCATCAGCAGTCTCAATGGCCTCCTCTGGCTGAGTACTGAACTCGGCTGTCTTCTCTAATTCGGACTTCTTGAACAGCCGTCTTCTCTTAGTGGAAACCAATGTAATCTCTGGTTCCACTTCTTTAGGCTCTTCAAGGGTGAAGGCATGTGTTTCAATAGAATCTTTCTTTGACGCAGCTGCCTTCCTCGACTTGGCAGTGCACTTCTTCTTCATGACTGGTGAGGAAGGTAGAGGTTCCTCCTCTGTCTCATGCAGTAGGGAGGGCATCACCGCTTGGGCAGGTGCTTTGGATTTGGCTACATGGGCAGGTGCTTTATTTGTCTTGGTTGTTGGGGCAGGGGCAGGTTTGGTTGTCGCAACTCTCTTCTTGGAAATCTGTTTCAGGGAGAGAGCTGGGGAGGTCTCAGCTGTATCTTCTGTTGGGTCAGTTGATTCCCCATCACTTGTATCCGCCTTCCTTGCTTGGGCTTTCTTCTGTGCACCAGAGAGGTTAGCTTTGAACATCCTCTTGTTTGCATGGAAAGGCTTTCCATGGCGCAATGCAATCCCCTTAACCTCCATCAAGTAGCCAATGACAAGGCCATATCCCAGCGAGCATCCAAAAGTCGCATCCTCCTTATAGGACTTGTTGATCACATTCTGGCACACTCGGCTGAAGACGAACTCAGCCCAGTTCACCTTGTTGTCTTGCATTATCACAGCCATCACAATCAGCTTAGACCGTGATAGCTGGTTGAAGCTCCCAAACTTCATATCCACACATTTGGACACGATGTCTATCAGCTTGTGGTAATCTTCCTTCAGAAAATCCTTCTTAGTTGTATACACAGCTTTAGCAGCATACTCTGGCTTTGCAACTTCCTTCCAAGCTGTAGCCAAATTGACATCCTTCTCAGCGATGTCCTTCAATCCTTCAGAGGGCAAGAAACAGTGCTCAGCAAGGTCCTTTGCAGCTATGTTGATGGCCTTGCCATGGACGGATGAGCGAATCTCATCGTCATACACCTCGGCGTTCACATAGAACATGGAGACCTCCTCCAAATACGTATGAGTGAAGTGCATCGAGAGAAAGTCCTTCAGACCGGAGTTTTCTAGCTTTTCTGTGATCTTCTTCACCAGGGCCTCATCCATGCCCTGTTTGATCATCCCTTTAAAATCCACGGACGCTCCAGAGTGAATTTTCTCGGATAGCTTAGCGAAATTGTGAGTACCAGCCATTTTCAGTACTTTTGAACGGAGAAAAACACGAAAACTTGAACTTAAAACGGTAGGGTTTCGAACGGTTTGCAGAGAGAAAACTTGCTTGCTTGCTAAAGACAAGAGTTTGTGTGAGGAGAGAGAAAAATGAATTTGGTATATAAGGGACTTGAATGGATGATTTTTGGAATTTGAAAATTTGATCAAGATCAACGATCAGGATTGACTTTTCAAAACCACATTAATTTCCCACATTAAATACAGTAGCATTTATATCCAATCATATGGTTTACTGTGCAGCTTTTGTACTGACAGTCATAATTACGCTGATGTCATCCTTAAAAGCATTCCCGCTCGAACAAAACGACTGCGTTTTTTCACTTAGCTCATAAATGACCCAGCTTATATCTAAAGTGACTTAGCTCTGCTTCTCTCTTCACATAACATCACTCAGCTGTCAGCTAACTCGATACAACTGACTTTCCGACTAGGCTGTTCCACTTGGCTGAAATGTGAAACTTGCTTATTTCTCATTTTCTCTTCTTTTATATCTGCTGATTGAGTCTTCTGAGTATTCTAACTCAGCTCAATTAACCCTAACTCATTTGTGAGCTCTTCAAACCTTGATTCACATAATGGCTTTGTGAATATGTCAACTAACTGTTTATCAGTTGATATGTATTCCGAAGTGATGTCTTTCTTTTCAATATGATCTCTTATAAAATGATATCTGACATCAATGTGCTTTGTTCTTGAATGCAACACTGGATTCTGAGTGATTGCAATAGCACTAGTGTTATCACACCTAATTGGAATCTCTGTTTTTTCAATATCATAGTCTCTCAGTTGTTGTCTCATCTATATGACTTGGGCACAACAGCTGCCTGCAGCTATGTACTCTGCTTCCGCTGTGGATGTAGATATTGAATTTTGTTTCTTGCTAAACCAAGAAATTAATTTGTTTCCAAGCATTTGACATGTACCAGAAGAACTCTTCCTGTCAACTGTACATCCAACATAGTCTGAGTCTGAGTATCCTACCAGAGTGAATCCTCCTTCCTTTGGATACCATAAGCCAACATCCTGGCATTCCTTCAAATATCATAGGATTCTCTTAGTTGCAGTCATGGACTCTCTTTTGGTGCTAATTGAAATCTAGCACATACACCTACTGCAAAGGTGATGTCTGGCCTACTTGTTGTTAGATAGAGCAATGATCCAATGAGAGCTCTATATTTGGTTTGATCAATAGCTTTGCCATCTGCATCCATGTTCATCTTGACTGATGTATTCATAGGAATCTCAACTGATGACTTTTCTTCCACACCAAATTTCTTCATCAAATATCTGGTATACTTTGTTTGACTTATGAAGGTTCCATCCTTCAATTGCTTGACTTGAAGTCCTAAGAAGAAAGTTAGCTCTCCCATCATGCTCATCTCAAATTTGCCTTGCATGAGGTTTGAGAACTTCTCACACAGCTCTTTGTTTGTGGATCCAAAAATGGTATCATCCACATATATTTGAACAAGTAGTATACTCTCTCCATCTTGAATCCTGAAGAGTGTTCTATCAATCTTGCCTTTGGTGAATCCATTGTCAATTAGAAACTGAGACAATGTATCATACCATGCTCGTGGTGCTTGTTTGAATCCATACAGTGCTTTCTTGAGCTTGTAGACTTTATCTCCAATAGTTTTCTGCTCAAACCTGGAGACTGTTCAACATAGACTTCTTCCTTTAACAGTCCATTTAGAAATGCACTCTTCACATCCATTTGATATACAGTAAAGTTCTTATGTGTAGCATAAGCAAGAAACATCATTATTGCTTCCAATCTGGCAACATGAGCAAAGGTTTCATCAAACTCTATACCTTCTTCTTGGCAATACCCTTTGGCTACCAATCTTGCTTTCTTTCTTACAATAGATCCTTCCTCATTCATCTTGTTTCTGAAAACCCACTTGGTACCAATAACATTTTGGTGGATAGGCCTTTGAAATAATTCTCATACTTTGTTTCTTTCAAACTGATTCAGCTATTCTTGCATGGCCCGAATCCAATGTGTGTCTTCCAGTGCTGGAGACGCATCTTTAGGCTCTATTTGGGAAATAAAACAAGTGAACATTGCTTCATGCTATGCTCTGGATCTGGTTCTTATGCAATCTCTAACATCTCCAATGATTAACTCAGGTGGATGGTCTCTCAGCCACATCAGGTTGGAGTAAGTCTGATGGATTCAGCCGTATCGCAGCTAAGTTGTCTTGTACAGCTTCTTCATCTTCATTCAGCTATAGACCTTCCAGCTGTCTTTAAGATTCAGCTATCTCATCATCATCAGGGTTGAGCGCTCTTACATCAGCTTCAATATAAGGACTTTTCTGCATAGTTGGCTGATTCAGCTTATCAGCTAACTCATCAATGTCTTCTCCATTCACATTAGGTTCATCAAAAATCACATTGATAGACTCTTTTGTGACCATAGTCCTCTTGTTCAGCACTCTATAGGCTTTGCTTTCAGCTGAGTATCCCAAAAAGATACCTTCATCAGCTTTATCATCAAGAGCCTTCAAATTGTCCTTGCCAATGTTGTGGATGAAGAACATGCATCCAAATATCTTGAAATATCCAACATTTGGATTTCTCCCTGTCCAAATCTCATAGGGAGTCTTGGTCAATTGCCTATTAATCATGCATCTATTCTGAGTGTAGCATGATATATTTATGGCTTCAGCCCAAAATCTCTTAGGCAATCCAGTTCAGCTAACATTGTCCTAGCAGCTTCCTTGAGAGTTCTGTTCCTTCTTTCAACTACTCCATTCTGCTGTGGAGTCCTTGCTGCTGATAACTCATGAGAAATACCATTTTCAACACAATACTGAGTTATTATCCCATTGACAAACTCAATTCCCCTGTCAGATCTTATCTTTGTAATGGTTTAACTCTTCTCATTTTGAACTCTTCTCATCAGTTGAGGTAACTTCTGCATTGTTTCCTTCTTTTTACAGATGAAAATTATCCATGTATATCTTGAATAATCATCCACCACCACTAAGGTGTATTTCTTTCCACTGATGCTAGCTATAGGTCCCAAGGGGTATGAGTGTAAGGTTTAGAAGGGGGGGTTGAATAAACCTTACCAACTTTTCGATTTAGTCCTTTTAAAACGTTCAAAGTTAATATTTCACACCAGTCCTTGATGGACAGCTAAGTTAGTTAATCGACCAGAGAGTTAGTCACTCAACGCACTCACCGAGCCGTTGATAGAATAACTCACTTGCTTTTGACTAAAGACTTAAATCGACTATGATATATTTTCAGCGGGAGACTTAACACCCTTGAATTTGGTTAAGTTTGTTTTAATACTTGGTTTTAGCACTTTGTTGATTATCAATTAGATAGCAAATTTATCGTGAGATATTAAAGTAATATGCGAGAAATTAAAGTGTTGAAATGTAAATGACACAATAAGTTTTTATAGAGGTTCAAGATGAGGTAATTCTTCTACTCCTCTCTTCTCCAACTCCTGGAGAAATCCACTAAGTATTGATCAATATACAAAGTGGTTAATACCCGTCCATACAAGTCTTTATCACACAAATTGACTTGATCCTTTGGGACTCGATCCGAGATGCCTTGGTCACACACCGCTTCTCGCGACTCGCTTTCTTCACAGGCGTACCGCCTTGCTACTACAGCCCGCTTGCTCAAGCTTCTTGGATTTGATCACGAAGCCCTCCAAAACTTGAGACCGGTTCGACCTTGAACCTTCCTACAATCCTCCGTGGAATGTAGACCCTTGATTCTTCAAATGTTTCCTCTTTAACTGATTGAAGTCGTCTTTCCTTCACAGGTGAGTGTTGGATTGATTTCCTTCGTAATGTAGGCTTGAGGATTGAACTTGAATAACTTGAGAGTAATTTTTGCTTACAGTTCGAATGTTAGCTTGAATGTTCGTGGTTCAGGTAACCTTCTCTCATAGTGATTCCTCGGCTTTTATAGTGATCTTTCAAAAATCGCCCATTGAAGAGATAGGCTTATTTTCAAAAGACACTTGTGGTCATTGGCTTGTCTTGTTGCAGTCCTTGGAATTGACATTTCCTCATATGAATGATTCTTCAGCTTTTCAAAGTTCTGACACAGGTGTAGTGTTTCCCATTGGTTTATTCCTTTTGCACGCTTCTGGGACTAAGCACTTTAAGAAAGGCAGTATGGAAGTATTACTTGTTTAAGTAATTTCCTTGACTTACGTACGGCAACGGATATCTTTCATTTATCTCGACTTGACCGCATTTTCTTAACTTCCCAGGTGACTTCAAGTCGCCTTCCAATCATCGGATGACTCTTCTCACTACAACTTGAGACTTGGTGTCTTGAGTTGACTTTGACCGATACTTCACTCGATTGTATCTCGCTTGCACCTTCAATCCGAGTTCCCTGTCTTCTCTTCTTTGCCACACTCGGTTGCCTCAGCAGAGTCTTCCTTCAAGTCTCCATTGTCTTCTTGCATGTTCATGCATAGCTGACTTGACTCAGCTCGACCAACCCTATCTATTACAATGCAATTTACAACAAAAATGGGGTGCCAACTTTCTATTCTAAGTTTTACATGGCATTCATCAAAATCTAAAAATAATTTCCCAACACTAGCTGGCTAAACTGGACCAAATAAATCTATATGCAACAGATGCAATATCCTTGTTGAAGAAGGACTTGGCTTATCCTTGAATGATGATTTGATTTGCTTTCCCATCTGTCATGCATCACATATACTTTCTTTCTTGTACACTGAGTCTGGCAATCCTTCCATTAGATAACTCCTTGCAAGCTTGTTGATTGTCTTGAAGTTTAAGTGACTCGGCTTATTATGCCACAACCAACTTGATTCGGTTGTGCTCCTTGCTAGCAGACATGTGCATGGTGTAGCAGTAGACCAATCTACCACATACATATTCTTTTTCCTTGTTCCTTGCAGCACAATTTCATTAGATTCAGCATTTTTGATCTGGCATATCCCCATGTTGAATCCTACACTGTAGCCTTTGTCACGAGTTGGTCGCCGCCGCTAACAAAGAAGTTGTGGCCTTCAACATAAGTAACATCTGTGATTTCCAATCCATTTTTCTTGATGGATCTCGTGCCTTTGATCTCCCCTGGAGCTTCATTTCCTCCAAATATGGCTTTAGCACCTCTAATCTCCTTGAATTTTGACAGATTTTTCTTGTTTCCTGCCATATGTCTGGAACAGCCACTATCCATGTACCAGGTTCCTTGGCACTCAGCTGTTCCTTGAACTTACAATCAAGGAAATCAGTTTTTAGGTACCCATACTTGTCTGGGTCCTGGGGGGTTAGTGTTATAAGATGTTCCAACTAACCTATAGTCAGATGTTCTGACTCTAAGAGGTTGTCATCTATCAGTACCATAATCATAATGCACATTGGCAAATTGCTTGGGGGTTTTAGGATCATACAACTGTCTCTTTTATCTGTATACCTGTGTGTGTGTGTGTTTTAGCAATTGCTTTCTTGAGATAGTTACGAAATCGCTGAGTGTAGTGCTTGGGTGCATATGTGTGCTGATAATAGCTCTTTTGCCTTGGGAAGGACCTTTTCTGAGGTTGAGTTCTTTGCCATTTTGTCTTGTTTCCCATAGTTCTTTGCTGATATTTCACATTATTCCAATCAGCTTGGTTTGGATAGTTTCTACCATTCCCAACATATATATATTTCTTTGATGAAATTTCTAGTGCTTTTGGTAGCTCTGTTTGCTTCTTGCAGAGTATTTTCTGTTTGGAGTCTGCTGAGGGACGTGTCTGAATTTCTTCTCAGTTGTCCTTTCAGCATACTCTACTGGCTTTTTTCCTTTCCCTTTATAACCAAGGCCAGTATGATTGTGATTGTGCTTTGGTGTGAATGTGGGTGCAGCATTTGGTGTTTTGGGTTTTTGGAATCCTTCATTGCTTGAAGATCCCTTTTCCAAAATCACTCTTGGAGTTTGACTATGCACAAAGAATTAAATCCTATGCCTGTCTTATCTCCACATTCTTTTTGACTCATAATAAGTTCATCCAATGATTTGGATGCTTTTGTAAATGAGGCAATCATATTTTTAAGACATTTTTCCCTCTTTTCTGTAGCAGCTAACTCTGCTATGATCTTGGCATTTTAAGCCTTCAGCTTAGTGTTCTCATCAGCTATGTGACTTAGAGTACTCAGCTCTTTTATCAGCTGTGAGTTTTGGCTTTTAAGCTGGTTGTTTTCCTCATTTAAAAGTGTGTGACAGGTTTTAATGTGATCAAAATCTTTCATCATTTTGCCTAATGAATCATAAAGATCTGTGGGTGATGAAGTATGTGTATCACAGTCACTATCACCTGAATCAGAATGAGATGAGTTAGAATGTACCTCATCTTCTTGATCTTGTTCTTTGGCACTCTTCCTCTGTATTACTTGAGTAGTCAGCTTCACTACTATCTGAGTTTGTTGGTTATTTGCATTTGGTTGGCTCAGCAGTCTCAGCAGCCAACATGGCTTTCTTCTTTTCTTGTCTTCTCTCTCTAAAAACTCTTTTTTCTTCCTCATTTCTATACTTGTTGACTGGTGGATAGGAACAATCAACAGCAAAATGTCCTGGTTGTCTACAATTCCAACACAGGTTCTCAGCTCTTTGATCAGCTCTGTCGGCCCTTTGATTATCAGCTCTCTTATAATCAACTCTCTGATTTTCAGCTCTCTTGGCGGCATGTCCTCCCTTGCTTTGGAAGGTGCTGAATGTCTTCTAGAGGTTTCACCCTTGTTCCTTTTATAGTTCTTATTAAAGAACTTGTTGAATCTCTTTACCATGAGGGCAATCTCCTCCTGGTCAATGGTCTCCTTTGGCTCAGTTCTTTTCCCATCACTAGCCAATAATGCAGCTGTTTTTTGTACAGCTGTTTCCTCTTGCTCTTTTCTTGTCAGCTAAAACTCATAAGCTTTGAGGTCTAAGAATAGCTCATGATTGGATGTTTTTGAGAGGTCCATTGAATGTCTCAGGGCCATGACCTTCATTTCCCATTCAGCTGGGAGGGCTCTTAATATCTTCATGCACGTCTCTTTCTGAGTGTATTCTTTCCCAAGAGCTGAAAGCTCATTTGTTATCTTTGTAAATTCGGCATCCAGCTGATCCATAGTTTCACCTGCAAGCATTTTAAAATTTTCAAATTTTTGAACAGCAACAGTTAATTTGTTCGCTTTAATCTGTTTTTATCCTTCACAAATGAGGGTTAACTTTTCCCAGATTTCTTTTGCTGATTTACAAGACTAGACTTTGTTGAACATCGCCTTGTCCAACATCTTGTAGAGTATATCTTTGGTCACATTGTCCAGATTATATCTCTTTTAATTTTCATTTGTTCATTATGTGCGTGGTTTTTCAACCAAGGCTGGTCTAGTCTCAGCAGCTGCAGGTGTTGCTCTTGCAGAAGTGTTGACTTTGTATATTTGCAATGTCCCATCCTCTATCACAAGCCACATTTCATCGTGTAAAGTGGATAGATGAGCTTGCATACGAATCTTCCAGTCATCAAAATCTTCCATAGTAAACATTGGAATATGAGTTAGATTTGCTCAATGATTGAGATCTATTTTAGTAACCAGTGCGGAAGGCTCAATGAACCAACTGCTCTGATACCACTTGTAGGTCCCAAGGGGTATGGTGTAAGGTTTAGAAGGGGGGTTGAATAAACCTTACCAAATTTTCGATTTTAGTCCTTTTAAGATTTTTCAACAGAGTTGACTCAAATCAGTTGTGTCCTTGGGGGACAGCTAAGTTTGCTATATTCAGTTAAGTCACCCACTCAACAGACTCAATAGAGCTGTTGATAGTATAACTTGGCTGCTTAAGCTATAACTTAACTTTAGTTGATTTGGTTTTTAATAGTAGAAGACTTAACACCCTTTTGATAGATTTAAGCTTGTTTTTAACCATCGTTTATAGCACTTGTTAATTATCAGTTCGATAGCAGATTTAATTAACAGCAAATATAAAAGTAAATGCGGGAAAGTAAGTGCTGAAAGTAAATTAACACATGTAATTTTTATAGTGGTTCGAGGATGGGATAATTCCTCTAATCCACTCTTCTCCAACTCCTGGAGGAATCCACTAAGTAAAAGATCAATTTACAAAGCAGTGAACAGTTTAGAAACAGCCTTGATCACACAGCTAGCTTATTATGCGACTCAGCTTCTTCACGAGGCCGCTGTCTTGCTACTTCAGCTCACTTTCAAGTCCTTGGATTCGTTCACAAAACCCTCCAACAAACTTGAATCTTGGTTCGACCTTGAACCTTTCTACAATCATTCAACTTGGAAAGTACACCCCTTTTTGATCTTCAAATGTTTCCTCTTCAACTGGTTGAAGTTGTCTCTCCTTCACAACGTGTGTTGGATCGAGTTTCTTCGAGTTTTAGGCTTGAGGAATATCTTGAAAAGCTTGAGAATATTGCAGGTTAATTGCTTGCTCAATGAATGCTTGTTTGTGCTAGGTTCAGGTATGCAAGGTAACCTTTTCTCAAATGCTTCCTCAGCCTTTTATAGTGCTCATTTAAAATCTGCCCGTTGAAGAGATAGGCCAATTTCAAAATGACACTTCTTGTTCGTTGGCTTGTCTTTTCTTGGTCTGCAGCACTTGTGATGTTGACCCTTCCTCGTATTAAATGGCTTCGCAGCATTGCAGGTTCTGACACAAGTTGCAGTGTTTCCCATTGGCTTATTCCTTTTGCATATTACTAGACCAAACACTTTAAAACCTGGTATCTTTCACATATTACTATATCGAGTAATATTCTTGACTTCATTCCAACGGATCAATGTCAGTCGTCTTGACTTGACTGTTGCCTTTACCCCAGGTGACTTGAGTCTGCTCCAGTCATAAGATTGACTCAACTATCACTTCAACTGTTAGACTTGGCTTCTTCTATTGACTTGATTGACACTTCACGCAACTGTCCCACAGCTGACTCTCCTTCAGTCGAGTTCTTGTCTTCCTTCATGGTTATACTCAGCTGACACACAGCACAGTCTTCTTTCCAATCTGCAGTTGACTTCTTGTATTCTTGACTTAGCTGACTTCACTCAGCTCTTTCAGTCCTATCTATTACAATACAGAATTACAAGGAAAATGGGGTACCAACTTCCTAGTCTAAGATTTACATAGTATCATAAAAATCTAACAAATAAATTTCCTAACAATCAATAAATTAAAATATCAAAACATTGGTTCAAACGTTGGTTACAACAATTCCCTGGAAAATAAAGTTTAGCTCATGATGGATGTACAAAAACTCATGAAAAAGTAGTATACATCTCAATGGTTCAACAAAGATAACGGAAAAATAAATTAAGAAGATCAAGGAAAGAATCCTTTCTCTTTCCTAAAGATAGATAGATGCCTTCGATTCATGTCCCGAGCTCTTTCTCGTGTTCCTAGTCATCCTCTGTGCTTGATAGAATGTCCAAACCTTAATTCTTACGCCCCTTCTTGTATTTATACTCCAAAATCCGTCCAAAACCCGTTAAAAATAAGTTTCCAAAATCTGCCCGGACGTCGTGCATCGCAGCCCTCCAACACGCGCGCAGCAGTGCTCTACGCTGCCTTCTCTATCTCGTTTTGACCGCCCGCGCCTGCGGCGCGAGGTCTGGAGCATTGTAGCGCGCCTGCAGTTGCTGTTCTTCTTATGTTTTTGTCCTTTTCAAATCCGATTTCTTTCTTCCAAACATATTTTTTATCGTTTTGCATCACTCTCGGCTACCATTACCTGTATTAACTCCCTAACAACACCTAATGAAACAAAATTGACTCAAACTACTCTAAAACACCCGAAAACAACACAAAATCCTAGTCTAGAATACCGATTTGTTGGTATAAAACCAACTTAACGGTGACATAAATATATTAAATATTAAGTTTATAATTTTATTTTTTACAAAAACAAAGTAGGACAAAAAAAGTGTTAAATTCAGTTTAACCGGTTTTGGCCGGTATCGGCGATTTTGACCGATATTGGGCGATTTTCACTGGTATAACAGCAAAAATGGTATTTAGGATCTTACTATATCGGACCGACCCACATTATCCAATACAATCGATTCAACTAGCCGGTACAGTACGGTATTTATAACACTGATATTATGCACAATTTTTAATTCTGAAGAGTAATTGCTCAACTTTTTGCTTCTGAAAACCTACATGTGCTTGATTATTTATTTTAATGATTCACTATATAAATTTTTATTCAAATAAAGATACAAATATTAATTTAAAGCATTATTTTACATAAATTTGAAATTGAAAATATATATCAATACTTGTGCACATCATATGGTTTTATGTATTTCCCAATTGGATGAAAATTACAAGGGGTTTATGTTGGATATATGGTGATTAATGAGTGGCCAACAAAAGATTGGTCACATTTCTTGAAGAATAGGTAAGACTCCTATGCATTCTATAGTCCTTGACTCAAAAGTCTTCGGCCAAATCAAGATGAATATTAAATGGGGTTTTCTAATGATTAATCACAAGTCAATATGACTAGGAATGGAAGCATAACCTTTCAAAAAAAAAAAAAAGGAATGGAAGCATAACTATTAAGCCAGTATATGTTTCGACTTATAAGACATGCACATATTGACTTATACTCGTCCTGCATAATACTCGTAATTATATATGTACATATAACCAGACTTGCATAGTACTAGTAACGAATAGGTTCGCATGTTATTTCGCCTAAGTTTAGGAGGCAAGATGTATTGCTATGTGTTTCTCCTAATTTGTTGGTTCTTGGAATTAAGGGGTTAATTCCATGATGGACTAATTAATTAGAACATTTATGCATTTAATAAGTTATAATAATTGCAAGCTCATGACTAGCTTAGTAGTGAACTGAATAGGTTACACAAAAAACAATGTGAATCACTTCTATCTAGAATACATATAAGGAATTAGATCAAGTTGATTAATTAACTTGAAGTTAGAACTAATTTAATCACCAAATTAATTCATCGAATTAAAATAATAAGATGATTTGATTAGACCTAATTAGATTAAGATCTCATTTTGGGAGTAATTAATTGTTGATTGGATTAATTAATTAATAAACTATAAATTAATTTAAGTGTTAACTAATTTATATGAATAACTGGTTTGTTTATATTGAGCATAATTTGATTATGCGGTTCTCTAGAATCAAATAATTGGTCTTCATTAATTAATGAATTTTTTTTTGAGATTATTAATTAATGAAGATTAATTAGTCTAGAAGTCCAATGGCTGATAGACTCATAGGATAGGCCCATAGGAAGTCGTCAATTATGAGTTGAAGACTCCATGTCTTGAAGGAGAAGTAATTGAGATTTGGAGTCTTAATAGATTTCCTACCCAAAAAGGGACAAATAATGAATTAAATAATAAATACATATGGAATATGTTGAGACTGATGGGATTAGATTAAAACCAAAGAAACGTATTTACTATTTATAGCTTTAAAAGCTATAAAAATTGCCCAACCCCTTGGAGAGAAAAATGTGTTCTTCTTCTTTTACTTCTTCCTTATTTTTGTGTTTAAATTTATTCTATTAATTAGTTCTAGGTGTATTTTTTGATATTATAATTAATTCTCATATCACTGATTGATATTGGAATTTATCTACACTCCCAAAACTATAGATTAGAAACAAAGATCTAATACCCGCTAAAGTATTAGATTGTGATCTTGTCTTTTATTTTGAGTACATATATTGGGAGGGAAGGGGTAACGAGAATTGAATCACATGTCTCTAATTTGGGCTTGAGAGTCTTAATCACTCGATCAATCTCCAATTTCCTAGATTGTGGACTTATTTGTGGTGTGAATACCGTTAGAGGAAAGACACTGAGATTTCTATGACGAGCTTATTTGGAACAAGATGTATGTGGGACTATGGGAGCTTGTTGGAGAGCAACTGATTGCTTCATACCCTTCATAAGTGCGTGATGAGGTAATATTCGTGAACCCTGGTTATTTTGTTAAATAATATATATATTCAGTTGAGAACCATATCAACTACATCGAATTCGAGACTTGTTGTAAATTATGTATGCATTCTTTAAAAATTTAAATATTTGTTGTGCATAGTTTCGTGATTTTGTGAACCCAACACATGCAACCAACACAAGCTATTTTGAAAAGGGTTTTTCGTCTTTTCTAATGACAAAACTACATTCTTGCAATGCCCATCTCGCGAGACGAACTACTACCAGAACTACAAAATTCATCCGGATGAGACCCAAGAAGATGCTCATGCGAAACAGAAGACTAAGAAGAATGGATCTCGGCCTAGATCGAAATAACTAATCGGATAGAAGCCCTGATCGATCGAGAGGAAACCTTGGTTGGCAGAGAATGAGCCCGATTGTGCGCTCGTGGAAGAGCCAGATGTCTTCTAACTGAGTACCAATGTGTAACACCATAATATTATAAAGAATGCAATCATGAAAATATTTTTCGCTAAAAAAATGTTTAGAAATTTCTCTAAGTTAACCAAAAAGACTACTAAATTTAACTTAAAGAATAATACATACCTTGTACTAAAGAAAATATTAAACTATCATCCAAATGCACAAAGGAAAAACTCATGCAATAAACATTGTCTAAACATCTCTCAATAATTAGGAAAATTAAAAAAAAAAAAAACTTTTTCATTAATCTGATCACATCCACCCACCATGTGTCACGCTCTCCTAACATGAAAATTGTTAAATAATATAGGTGAGTATACAACAACTCAGTGGGGACGCAATGTCTAAATTAAACACACAAGCAAAATCATCATTGTATACACATTTAATGGTTATCAGGCTTTGATCAACAAGCACGGAGACTAAAGCCCGAAGATTAATTGTGGGTGTACATGAATTAAGTATCTTCATGTTTGTAAAATTAAATACATTCATGTTTGTACAGTTAATTACATTCATCTCATGTCATCTTTAATATGTCCATACATATAAAAATCATAACGAGACATTTAAATAGACAAAAGCAGAAAACCCCACCTTAATATGCAGTTCGTGAACTCGAAAAATACGTAATTGCTTCAAATCGAAAATCTTAGACCTCAAAACTATCATTTCTTATTCATGAAAAATAAACTTAACTTAATACATGGCTCTACGAAAATAGGGCTTAAATAATTGAAACGAAAAGCATAGGATATAAATTGATTTTGGTGGTCAATATCTCGAATTTGGTTGAGGTTAGGGGATGTTATAAAAAGTTTGAAAAGTTGAAAGGGTAATTTGGTATATTTTCTTTTTGTGGAGATTGTGGGTTTTCAAATCCTTAAATTGCATTGCAAATTTCTAAATTCCCAAATCAATTAAAAAGTTAGCAAACAAAATTTCTAAATCCCTAATTTATATTTTGAAGTTTCCCTTCCATCCCCTATCCCCTCTGCTCGTTTCTCTCTCTATCTCTCTCGAACTCATCTTTTTTTCCTTTTTTTTCTTTTTTTCTTACCAAAATTCGGTATATTTTATTTTTGTGGAGATTGTGGGTTTTGAAATTCTTAAATTGCATTGCAAATTTTTAAATTTTCAAATCAATTAAATATTTAGCAACCAAAATTTCTATATCCCTAATTTATATTTTGAAGTTTCCCTTTCATCCCCTCTGCTCGTCTCTCTCTCGAACTCATCTTTCTCTTTTTTTCCTTTTTTTTCCTTTTTTCTTGCTAAAATTGCAACATATCTCCCATTCCATTTTGCCTTCCATTCCAATAAATTAGAAGACTTTTTGTATCTCTCAGTCATTTCTCCCACTCTTACTCTCCTACCCAACTCGCCTGATCTGTCACACTCTCTTGTCTCTGTTCTCAAAGTCCCTTCACACTACCTCCTATGGAAAAGAAAACGTGACGAATTGATGTTTCTTTTTTGCTGAAAGGAAAACCCGATGGATTTCTGGGTTTGGGTCGGATTTTCCATTGGCTGTGGGTTTTTCCGGCAACATATGGGTTGGGTATGGTGGCGATGGGTTTTGGTGCGAGCTTGCACAGTTATTTGTGATGGCCCGAAGGCATTCGCACGATAGTTAGATGCCTTCTTGTTTCTTCTCCTTCTATGCTCATTTTTTTTGGAATATAGTTTTGTTATAATGGAAAAGTGGTTGTTTGGGCTGACTCAATACTTCAAACATTGAACATTACAGTTTGGTTGTTGCTAGATTAGACAGAGGCTAATATGAGAATATTTTGATGAAGTTTACCTTGGCTTGGCTCTGAGAACATGAGATTGCAAAGAGTTGAACCTATACTGGAATTCACGTGAGGTTTGCTGAGAGTATGAAGATCTCAGAAAATACATATGTATTTAGGCTTGAGAGTCCTTATTGTATTAGGTTGAGTTTAATGGATATGCACAAAAATAAAATTATTTTCTATCTGATAATGACGTTTATAAGGCATGATGACTCATTTTTCTGATAAAATTCTAAAGAGTTTTAAATCAAATAAAATATACATATGTTGAATCAATGTTAAAAGCCTAAGAGTCCATAACCAATTAACCCAAAAAATAAAGTAGTTTATGGGTGTCAAATCATACCCCCCCTCAACCAAATTTCGTCTTTGAAATTCAATTTTCTACATGCATTAAAGAAAATGGGATAGTTGGATTTGATTTCTTCTTCTCGCTCCCAATTTGCCTCATTTCTCCCATATCTACTCCATTGTACCTTGATGAGAGCCACGTCTTGGTTTCTAAGGTTGTGTACATTCAGCTCCAAATAGTTATAGGCACCTCTTTGTAAGATAAATTATACATATGTGTAGATCCTTATAGTTAGGTCTACACATACTTCCTTAAAATCGTGACGTGAAACACATTATGTACCTATGACAAGTATTGTGGTAGTGCCAAATGGTAAGCTAAGTCCTCAACCATTTTTATAGTATCGCAAACTATCCAATATACCTAGGCTGCAGTTTTTCCATTTTACCGAATCTTGCAATTCACTTTATCGGAGCCACTTTCAAAAATACAATATCACCAATTTCAAATTGTATATCTTTCATGTGCTTATCAACATAGGACTTATGTATATCTTGGGCAGTCTTAATTCTCTCTTGGATTTCAGAAATCTTCTCTATTGTTTGTTCAATCAACTACGGTCCCAACATTTTCCTTTCACCAACTTCACTCCAATATAACGGTGATCTACTTTGTCTCCCATATAAAGCTTCATACGGAGCCATCTCAATTGTCATTTGGTAACTATTATTGTATGCAAATTCTACCAATGGCAATATCATTTCCCAACTATCTCCAATATCGAGTACTCACACTCTTAGCAAATTCTCCAGTGCTTTTATAGTTCTCTCCGACTATCCATCGGTCTGTCGGTGATACGTTGTACTGAATTTTAATTTTGTTCCCAAAGCATCCTGCAAACTCCTCCAAAACTTTGATGTAAAGCGCGAATCTCTATTCAACACAATAGACACTGGCACCCCGTGTAGTATCACAATCTCTTTGATGTAGATTCTAGCATACTGATCCATACTGAATGTAATTCTCATTGGTAGAAAGTGTGCACATTTGGTCAACCAATCCACTATTGGGATGTTAAATAGGCCACAGCCCATAGGGCCAACCCGTTTAAACCAGAAAAAAAAATGAGGATTAGGGCCAAGATATCTTTTTGGCTCGGACTGTTTAGCCCGAAGCCCGTTAGGGCCAACCCGTTGTTTTAAAAAAAATAAAATAATTATAATATTTTATATCTATTTTTATTATCTGTTACTAGTAAATATTTTCATGTTCACATGATGATTTTAGTTTGTATGACGTGAATATTTTATTTTTAAGTAACTTTTAATTTTTTATTCGCTCGTTTAAATTATACGACTCATTTGTAATACTTTAAATTTTTTTTACAATTTGATATCAATAATATAAATACATAAAGATAAACTTTTTACTCACAATTGGTTTTAGTTGTTTTATATATTTTAGATGAAGAATAATTGGAAGATAATATTTTCTCTAAGAAAAGATGAAATATGATTAATGATGATGCTTAATTGGTAGTCACTTAGTTTTATACTCGAGTCGTATTTTACTTATAAAGTTTAAAAGAAAAGTATTTGAACTTTGAAATTTCGTCTATGTAATGCAACTATTGTTAGGTAAATGTTTTTATCATGATTTTGATGATTTTGTTTAAATATGTTTTTACACCAAAACAATGTCCCCAAGTGTTGTCCAAATAGTCCTAATCGTTTTAAATTATTTTTCGGAGTATTTTCTTGAGGTTTATTTTTCGATTATTCAAAACAATTCATTTCGGGCGATATTAAAAGTGATTTTCATGTTTTGAAGTGTTTTTAACATTTACCGAATACCATCAAGGTAAAACGGTGCCCAAAAAATGAAGACGTAATTTTTTCACGGACCGAAAACGCCCTGGAATAGGTTGACCGCTCGACCCCTAGGTCAACTGGTGCCTGGGAGATTAAGATTACATGTTTTCAGCCAATATTTGTACAGGGAAGGGTCGATCCTTAGGTCGACCATCAGTCGACTTACAGGTTGACCCAAGGATGAACCCTCCCCTGCCTCTCTGTTTAAGCTCTTCCTCTTCTGAATTCATAGAAGGGACAGGTCGACCTCTTGGTCGACCGGTCGACCCTCTGGTCAACCTGTGTGGGTTCCAGCGCAATGGACTTATTTTTTCAAATCTTTCTCTTTGCTCGCCGACCTTGACCCATTGTCGACCATCTCAAAAATCGACGATATTTGACCTGTGGATATCTGATTTTCCGATTTTGTGGAGTTGATTTGTAATGACTATAATCTTTATTTAATCTGCATTTTCTTTACAGATTTCACTCTCCAAGAGGAGCCTATCAATGTTCAAGACCTCTCCTATAAATAAAGGAAAATTTGAAGCAACAAGACAATACAACAATACAAGCAAACTTTGTTCTTCATTTTCATATTCTTGTTGTATTTCTAGCCTAAGTCTATCACTTGCACATCTTGAGTACTAAGCTTTTATTCTTGATTACACTTGCACTTCAAAGTTGTATACTACATTATCGAGTTGTAATCTTGAATTTGTCAATCATCCAAAACAAGACATCATTGTTAGTGTTCTTGTGGTAAGAGCACACTTGGGTGATCTTAGGTGTTGAAGAGTGTGGTACTCTTAATAGATGAAGGAAGATTTTGGTAATCTCCTTGGTGGTGTTGTAAGAAGAGTGTGGTACTCTTCAAAGTGAAGGTGTAATAATTTTGGTAATTATTAATAAAATTCTTTTTCTTTTTCGAAACCCATCCCGAATATAGTGGGTTGGTAGAGCACATAGTCCCTAGGTGGAGTGAAGCTGTTTAAATCATTGTGTGTTGTTTATTTTCCCGCATTTACATTCTTGCTTCCATCTTCATCTTCGAAAAAGAGGGCGAAACTCGGAAAATCGGCATAATCTAACCCTCCTCTAGATTATCATAGCCACTTGGACTAACAAGTGGTATCAAAGCCAAACCCTTTGGCAAGCTCGTTCCACATCGCGAGTAAAGTGGAAAGATCCATGGCTACGAACGTAGCCTACCTTACCACTGGTGTCTCCACCAACAAGCCACCACTATTCGACACCAACAAATATGCATTTTGGAAAGACTGAATGGAGTGCTTTCTACAATGGTGTGGGTTCGATATTTGGAATACTATCATTGAAGGGATAGATCAACCAACCAAGAAATTAGAAGATGGTACCACTGCCCTAAAGACATTCAAGGAATTTGATGACGAAGACAAAAAGTCATTCTCCCTAAACGGTAAGGCCTTAAATATCTTACATTGTTCACTCACCGCCACCGAGTACAATCATATTAGAGGAATAAGGTCTGCTCATGAAGTATGGGAAAAATTGGAAACTATATACGAGGGAACAAAGAAAGTAAAGCAAGCAAGAAAAACAATATTTGTTAAAGACTTTGAAAATTTCAATATGCATGATGGTGAAAGCATATCAAAAATGGTGGAAATGCTTGAAAACATTGTCAATCCTCTTATGGAACTTGGGAAAGTCATATTCGAAGAAGATAAGGTCACCAAGATCCTAAATGCTCTTCCCAGCTCATGGCCCGAAAAAGTGACGGCAATCACGGAAGCACAAAATCTCGAAACACTCAAGTTCGATGAGCTCATTGGGAACCTTCTCATTTATGAAGTCTATCTTAAGGAGAGAGAAAATTCAAAAGCATCCACCTCTCAATCGGGTATGCAAAATATTCTTAAAGGCTTAGCATCTTCTTCTAATAATGTATATTATGCTAGGGTTGAAGATGTTGAGGAAACAGTCGCTCTTGTACGGAAATTTGCCAAGTTTGTTAATAAAAATAAGGCAAGAAAGCCGAGAGACAACTCATGTTTCAAAAGCGAAAAACCCGGGCACTATATAGCCGATTGCCCAAAATTAGCGGAGGAGGAACAAAAGAAGAAAAAGCCTTTTCCGAAAAAGAAGGCTCTAAATGCGGATGTCAAAATTTGGGATGAGCTACCCACCACATCCGACGAAGAAGAAAAAACCGAACATGGTCTCATGGCTATAGACGATGAAAACAACAAGGTACGCTCTAACTCTTCATCTTCTTCTTTAGTTGATGAATTGCAATGTGATTTTTATGAATTGCAAAATGAGTTTCAAAATTTGATTGTTAAATACAAGACTTTGAAAAAGTAGTATAAAGAGCTTAAATTAGAAAAGGATAAACTATTTACTTCTTATGAATCACTTGTTCATTCTCATGTTATTACTCTTACAAAAGTTCGTACTCTTGAAACCGAAAAACAAATGCTGACAAATGATATTGAACAATTAAAAAAGGATGTGCATCGTTTTAATTTAAGCACGGATAAAGTTATCAAAATTCTTGATGCACAAAGAAGTGAGCATTCTAAATTAGGACTTGGTTATAAACCCTTTCAAAATGCTTCTAAGAAAAATGACCAAGATCCGACTTTCGTACGTGCTAGTAGTTCCAATAATCTTATTTGCTTTTATTGTGGTAAAATTGGACATTATGCTAATGATTGTAAATTGAAAAATAACTTTAGCAATTGTTGGAGACCCAAAGGTCTCAAAACTAACCCCCATGGACCCCAAAATTATAGGGTACCCAAAAATAATTCATTTGTAGGTAATAGGGGCTATAACAACAATGGAGGATTCAAAATGGCTCGTGGACAGCGGGTGCTCACGCCATATGACCAGAAAAAGAAAACTTTTTACCAACATCAAGCTCCAAGAAGAGGGTATGGTCATGTTCGGGAATGACAAAGGAAGAATTCTTGGAAATGGAGAAATTGGTAATTCTTCTTTCTCTCTTAATAATGTTCTTTTAGTTGAATGGCTTAAGTTCAATTTGATAAGTGTAAGCCAACTTTGTGATTCAAACTATTATATTATTTTCAATAAAGTAAAATGTCTTATTCTCAAAAATGATAAAATTATTTGTGAAGTAAATAGAAAAAATCTTTACATAATTTCCACACAAGTGATTTGGTTAGTCAAAATGTTTCTTGCCTTGTCGCCGATAATGATTTAACTAGTTTATGGCATAGGCGACTTGGACATGTTGGATACAAAAATTTGCAAAATATTTATAAAAACAAACATGTAAAAGGACTACCCAATTGAATTTTGAAAATCTTGGCTTATGACACTTGTCAAAAGAACAAATTAGTTAAAAGTAGTTTTAAGCCCAAAAATGAAATTTCCACAACCAAGCCTCTACAATTACGTCATCTTGATTTGTATGGGGATATTGGTACGGCTAGTTTAAGTGGAAAACATTACACTTTTATTATATTCGATTATTTTTCTAGATATACTTGGGCTATTATTCTTGCAAATAAAAGCGATGTCGTTAATGAGTTTGTTAAGTTGTGTAGACTTATTGAGAATGAAAAGTAAGATACTATTAAGTCAATTCGAAGTGATCGAGGTGGTGAATTTGATGGTGAATTTAGAGTCTTATGTGAAACCAAGGGATATGCTCATAATTTTTCAGCTCCAAGGACACCACAACAAAATGGAGTAGCCGAAATGAAGAATTGAACATTTCAAGAAATTAGTCGGTCCATGCTAAACGAATTTTCACTTCCAAAATATTTTTGGGCTGAAGTCGTAAGTACCGCATGTTATGTTGTTAATCGTGTTTACCCTCGTCATAAGTTGAATAAAACACCATATGAGCATTGGAAAGGAAGAACTCCAAATATTAGTTACTTCAAAATATTTAGGTGTAAGTGTTTTATTTTGAATACTAAGGATCAATTGGACAAACTTGATCCTAAAGCCGATGAAGGAATATTTATGGGGTACTCAACCAAAAGCAACGCATATCGGGTTTACAATAAGACTAGTATGGTTGTTGAAGAATATATCCATGTCAAATTCAATGAAGCCTCGGGTGTTGAAAGGATACCCAATGATGAAGTGATGAAGAGGATGTTATTGAACCAATTGTTCAAGATGATGCTCAAAATGATCAACCTTTTACTTCAAATGATCAACCATCAACCTCAAATGTTCCTCAAGAAGAGAAAGGTGACAATTCGGATCTTCCCGTAGCATTGAAATTTAAGGGAGATCACCCAAAAGATCTCATTATTGGTGATCCCCTTGATAAAGTGATGACTAGAAGAAAATTTGCCGAGAAATCTCTTATTTCCCAAAAAGAGCCTAAAATGCTAAGGAAGCAATTGAAGATGAGGATTGGTTTTTAGAAATACAAGAGGAGTTGAATCAATTTAAAAGGAATGATGTTTGGGAATTAGTACCTTGTCCTCCATCACAGACAATTATTGGTACAAAATGGATATTTCGGAACAAACTCGATGACCAAGGGAATATTGTTCGAAATAAGGCAAGGTTAGTAGCTCAAGGGTATTGTCAAGAAGAAGGTATTGATTATGATGAAACTTTTGCACCCGTAGCACGTTTAGAAGCTATTCGTATTTTACTTGACTATTCTTCTATCAAAAATTTCAAGCTTTACAAATGGATGTTAAATCCGCTTTTCTAAATGGTTTTATTCAAGAAGAAGTCTATGTAAAACAAAATTCGGGGTTTGAAACTTTTCTATGCCAAATGATGTTTATAAACTTAAAAAGGCCTTATATGGTTTAAAGCAAGCACCCCGTACATGGTATGATAGACTTAGCTCTTTTCTTTTACAAATGAATTTACAAGAGGTAAAGTTGATACTACTCTCTTTGTTTTTGAAAAAGAGTAAGATTGCTTATTAGTGCAAATTTATGTTGATGATATTATGTTTGGTGCTACTAATGAATCTTTGTGAAAGAAATTTTCTAAGTTAATGCAAGGTGAATTCGAGATGAGTATGATGGGGGAGCTAAATTTCTTTGTTGGACTTCATATTAAGCAAGAAGGTATTTATATTTCACAATCACGGTATACAAAAGAACTTTTAAAGAAGTTCGGCATTGAAGAAGGAAGAACCATCACTACTCCAATGGCAACCAATGTCAAGCTAGACAAGGATGAAAAAGGCAAGTCGGTTGATGAATCAAAGTATCGAGGTATGATTGGTAGTTTACTTTATTTAACCGCAAGTAAACTCGATATTCTTCATGTCGTATTCCTATGTGCTCATTTTCAAAGAAATCCCAAAGAATCTCATATGAATGTCGTTAAAAGAATTTTTAGATATTTGAAAGGCACTATTCAATATGGCTTGTTTTATCCAAAGAATGAAAAATTCTCTTAAAGGATATAGTGATTCGGACTATGCAAGAAATATTGATGATAGCAAAAGTACTTTCGGATCATGTCAATTCTTAGGCGATTGCCTAGTATCTTGGTTTTCAAAGAAACAAACTTGTGTTTCATTATCAACGGCCGAAGCCGAATACCTTTTCGCGGCTTTTTATTGCACTCAATTGCTTTGGATGAAACAAACCTTAGCGGATTATAAATGTTCTTTTGAAAGTGTTCCAATTTTTTGTGATAACACATCCACTATAAATATTGCTCAAAACCCGGTTCATCATAACAGTACTAAACATATTGAGATTTGTCATCATTTTCTAAGGGATTGCGTTTCCAAACAAAAAATTGAGATGTCTTTTGTTCCATCTCAAGATCAACTCGCGGATATTTTTAGAAAACCGCTTACCGCCGAGTCTTTTGCTTCTATTCGATCTCGTTTAGGCATAATGCATATTGAATAAGGTCTATGATTGCATTTTGTGCGTTTTCAAAACTTAGGGGTGAAAAATCGGATTTTTGGATCAAAATTCGGACAGAATCAGAAAGAAGCTTCAGGGACCGGATGACCAGGTGGTCGACCGGTCGACCAGGTAGCTGGAGTGGTCGAACACCCCCCTGGACTAGTCGACCAAGCCTAAATTTTGGATTAAATTGGTTATGTTCCAGACCTTGTATTTCACTCGGTTATCTTCCATTTTTCGACCCCTTTGCAAACTTCACACACAATTCACTCAAAATATTTTATTTCTTGATAATTCTATATTTTTGAGTTTATATTATTGATATATCATTCATAATACCCGACTTCCCCGATCAATTGGTAAGTTAATTCTTTTTAATCTCAATTGGGTTGAACCCTTGAGAAAATGCTTATATATGAATATTTTGATGGAATTCTTGTATAATTGTGTTGGGTATGATGATTGTTGATGGATGATATTTATAGAACTGCATTTGATGATGATTTTTCGGGCATGATTACATTTACAAAGTTTATATACATCTTCGATTTTGTTTTACGCACGCCAAGTGCTCGATAAAATGTTTCAATGCAAACTTCATCACTTACATGACTCTCTCGATTTTAAAAGTCTTATAAGTTTATAGAGATTATGTTTTGTCACTCAAGTAAGCCTTTTCAAATCATCTTATCAAATTTTCCCTTAATTTTGGGATATTTAAGCTTCATGTTCACAAGTTCGATAAATCGGTTCAATTGGGCACTTTGATATGAATATATGATGTTTTTATCATGCTAACATTCTTTTTGATGATTCCAAAGGGGGAGAAACACGAAACAAGCTCATTACCTCAAAGAAGCTAGAAAAAGCTCGCAGAAAAAGCTATAAGATGTGGCTATTAAAAGCCAAAAGTTGTGGATGTAACATAATCCAATGAATGTATTATGGACTTTAATACTTGTCTAATGATTTTTTTTTTGACAGGGGGAGCTTCTAAGCTCATCATATTCAAGCTCAAAGTGTAAAAGCTGAGCTTTTAGCTTTTTAATTGTTTGCTTCTACTGACTCTTATTGTGCATGTTGATAGGGGGAGCTTCTATAAAATATTTTTGAAAAATCTTTGCTCCTATCCTTGTGTTTATACTCTTGTTAATTGTTGCTTGAATCGTATAGTTGATTTTTGTCCGGTAAAATGCGTTTTGTTTTTAAAATCGATCTCCTAAAATTGTTCTGGTTTGTAATCATCAAAAAGGGGGAGTTTGTTAGATAAATATTTTTATCATGATTTTGATGATTTTGTTTAAATATGTTTTTACACCAAAACAATATCCCCAAGTGTTGTCCAAATACACCTAATCGTTTTAAATTATTTTTCGGAGTATTTTCTTGAGGTTTATTTTTTGATTATTCAAAACAATTTATTTCGGGCAATATTAAAAGTGACTTTCATGTTTTAAAGTGTTTTAAACATTTACCGAATAGCATCAAGGTAAAACGGTGCCCCAAAAAACGAAGTCGAAATTTTTTCACGGATCAAAAACTCCCTGCAATAGGTTGACCGGTCGACCCCTAGGTCAACCGGTGCCTGAGAGATTACGCCACCAAGAAGATTACCACAATCTTCCTTCACCTATGAAGAGTATCACACTCTTCAACACCTAAGATCACCCAAGTGTGCTCTTACCACAACAACACTAACAAGGATGTCTTGTTTTGGATGATTGACAAATTCAAGGTTACAACTCGATAATGAAGTATACAACTTTGAAGTGCAAGTGTAATCAAGAATAAAAGCCTAGTACTCAAGATGTGCAAGTGATAGACTTAGGCTAGAAATACAACAAGAGTATGAAAATGAAGAACGAAGTTTGCTTATGTTGTATTGCTTGTGTTGTTGTATTGTCTTGTTGCTTCAAATTTTCTTCTATTTATAGGAGAGGTCTTGAACATTGATAGGCTCCTCTTGGAGAGTGAAATCTGTAAAGAAAATGCAGATTAAAACAAGATTATAGCTGTTACAAATCAACTCCACAAAATCAGGAAAAGTTGTCTCCCACAGGGTCAAAAATCGTCAGATTTTTGAGCTGGTCGACCGATCGAGCAGTAGAAAGATTTGAAAAAATAAGTCCGTTGCGCTGGAACCCACACAAGTCGACCGGGGGGGTCAACCGGTCGACCACCCTGGTGGACCAGTCGACCAAGAGGTCGACCTATCCCTGCTATGAATTCAGAAGAAGAAGAGCTGAAACAGAGAGGCAGGGGAGGGTTCATCCTTGGGTCAACCCATGTGGTCGACCGGTGGACCAGAGGGTCGACCGGTCGACCCAAGGATCGACCCTTCCCTGTACAAATATTGACTGAAAACATGTAATCTTGTAAGAAGAGTATGGTACTCTTCAAGGTGAATGTGTAATAATTTTGGTAATTATTGAAAAAAATCTTTTTTTTTCGAAACCCATCCCGGATATACTGGGGTGGTAAAGCATGTAGTCCCTAGGTGGGGTGAAGCTCTTTAAATCATTGTGTGTTATTTATTTTCCCACTTTTACATTCTTGCTTCCATCTTCATATTCGAATAAGAGGGCGAAACTCGGAAAATCGGTATAATCTATTCACCTCCCCCTCTAGATTATCGTAGCCACTTGGACTAACAACTATAAGCTATGTTGTGGATTTTATTATTATGGATTATTTATTTTATACATTTAGTTTGAATGTTAATGTTTGTGTTTTAATTTGAAACTTTTAGATTAAATAAAAAATTTTAAATTTTTGGCTTGAGCCCCATATTGGCCCGTTTAGCCCAAAGCCTGATAGGGTTAGGGTTTGGTTCATAATATTTTGGTCCATTAGATTGTAGTTGGTTTAGCCCAAAGCCTACTAGGGCTGGCTCGAAACTGCTAGGGCTAGCTCGTTTAACACCTCTATCCACTATGACCCATATTGCATTATTTTTTCTTCAAGTGTTTGTAGCAGTCCGACCACAAAGTCCATAGTTATGTGCTCCCACTTCCACTAAGGGATCTCCAACGGCTTAAGCAAACCCGATGGTCATTGATCTTTCGCCTTAACTTGATGGCATACCAAACTTTTTTCCATGAAAGATCCAGTATCCCTCTTCATACTTCTTCACCAGAAAAACTCCTTGTCATGATACATCTTCGAACCCCTTGGATGGGCCACGTATGGTGTATTTTGTGCCTCATCAAGAATTTCCTCCTAAGAGCCTCATTCTTAGGGACACATCATTCCTTCGTATTGTAGGTCCCAAGGGGTGTGAGTATTAAGTTGAGAAGGGGGGTTGAATAGACTTAATCAATTTTTCGATTTTGATCTTAAATCAGAGATTTACACAAGTAAACAACTTAGTCTTTAAAGACAGCTTAGTTCAACTTTAACAGGAGAGTTAACCACTCAACAGACTCGACTGAGCTGTTGATAGAGTTATTTAGGTGAGTGAAGTGAGATCTTTTAAAAATTCAGCTTACTTGGTTTTTACAGCAGAAGTCTTACACCTTTTTTGTGAAACGGCTTTACATCAGTTATTTTGATTAAGTTATTATCAGTTGAGTCAAGCAAATATAAATCAGCAGAATAAAATATGCAAAATTTTAAAGTGTTTAAAATAAAAAGACACAAGGAAATTTTATAGTGGTTCGAGGATGGGGTAATTCATCTACTCCACTCTTCTCCAACTCCTGGAGGTAATCCACTAATGCAACAACTATTACAAAACGGATACAACAGTCTAAGTACGCCTTGATCACACAGCTGGCTCTACTCCTGGGACTTAGCTTCTTTGCAAGATGGTTGTCTCACTGCTTCAGCTCCTTCAAACCCTTCGGACTTGATCACCTAGCCCTCCGATGGATTCAAAGCATGTTCTAACTTGAACCTCACTGCACTTCCTTCACTTTGTGGATGTGCACACCCCTTTGTTCTTGAAATAAGTTTTCCTCTTCAATAGGTTGAAGTTTTTCTTCCTTCACTGAGTGTGTTGGATAGATTCACTTCGAATGTAGGCTTCGAGGATTATAATGAATAGCTTGAGAGTGTTTTGCTTGCTTGATCAGATTACTTGAATGTGTCTCTTGTACTCTCTCAGAAATAATCTTCGGCCTTTTATAGTGACAGTTTCAAAAAGTGTCCGTTGAAGAGATAGACATTTTTCAAACTTCATTTATTGATCGTTGGTTTGTCTTCTTGTGCAGCATTTGATGTTGATCCTTTCTTAATTTAATGATGTTGATCCTTTCTTAATATAATGTTCTGCAGGCTGCCTGAAACTCTGCCGGTTTTCTGCGAATATCTCATTAGTTCCCAGCTACTTGCACTCTTTCAACAAGACAACTTTAAGGTTGCAAGTCTGTCATCTTACCATTTTGGGAAAGTCTTTGATTTTACATTCCAACGGACTTCTTCAGCTTTCTTCGAGTCTTTTAGCTGCTTTACCATTTATTAACTTTTCTCCATTCATATGGGATGACTCAGCTATTAGTCTGCTGACAGATTCAGGTAATTTACTTGACTGATGCTTTTCTTCGATACTCAGTTGATTCTTTACTGCGTCTTTCAGTTAACTTTTGTGATCTTCAACTTAGCTACTTCTTTACTCAGCTTATATTTCCTATCTATTACACTATTGAATTACAACAAAAAATGGGGTGCCAACTTTCTAATCTAAGATTTACATGCATCATAAAAATCTATACAAATAAATTTCCCAACAATTTCCCCCTTTTTGATGATGCCAAAACTTAAACTAAAAAAATAACATAAAAGTGCTTAAAAAAGAATGATTGTATGAATGTATGATTTTATTGAACACATCATTCTGCATTTTACATGTACTTACAATATCTTTTGTGTATTTACAAGTATGTAAAAATATAACTAAATTTTGCAACTCTCGCATCTGTTGCTTCCTTAATCTTTCCTCATCCTCGTCTCGCCTACGGCGATCATCATCATCCTTTTTTATCTTCGTCTCAGCTTCCTTCCTCTTTTTCCTTTCATAATCTCTCCTCCATTTCTCGTTGTATTCTCTATCCTGCCTCGCATTGTCTTCTTTATATTTCTGTGCAAGTTCATCTCTGCGACAAGCAGCTTCCTTGTTTTCAAGTTCTCTAAAGCCTATCAAATATTCGAGGTCATTTTTGTTGGGATCAAAATGCATAACATTCTTAGGTCTTCTTGTTGGAGAACCTCTACCTCTCCCACCAGACCTAGAGCATCTTCCTCTTCCCCTAGCAGGGTCAGCTCCTCTGGGAGATTGACTAGACTAAGACCTTGAAGTCTGTTGAATGTTTGACGATTGAGTTTGCTGCTTCTTGGCTAGATTGACAACTTCAATTCAATTTTCTCAATATAAATCCCATGCACTTTTTTCAGGTCCATCCCCTCGAAGTATCCTTCAGATCTAATAGTATCATACTCTTCAGTCAACCTTTTCACTAAGTCTGCTGGGAAAGTGGATTCTTCTCTGGTTTCCTGGAGCATTCCTATTGGCGGACCATCGAACTTGGCTTTTAGGTCTTCAACTCTGCCATGTTGCTTTCGTTCAAGATCATCTATTTTAGCTTGTTGTTTCATGAAGGCAAGCTCAGCTTTCTCTTCAGATGGCAATTCCTGTGGCCGCTGAGAGAGGAGAGAAATGGTGGATGAGCCTTTGGGAGTTTTGAAAATGATTTTCATGAGGGTCTTCTCAGCTATATCTTCTCCCTTGCTACTTTGCCTCTTTTGGGCATCATCACCTTGAACAAGAGAGAGATTGGGAGTCAACTGGAGAAGAGAGTCGAGTTTCTTGTGTGTAATGGAGTATGTTGTCCTTTGCTCAGTACGGAGTGCATGCAGCTCTGCCTTCATATCGAGCATCTCAGCTCACAGAGAGTTCTCCATATGCTGCATGTCCTTTTTGAATTGCAGCTTGAGCAGCTCCATATTGGTCACGTGTCTTCTTTCCATCCTGTCAATGTTGTCCCATTGTCTCTACTGAAATTGAGCTTGTTCACCACACCAGATCACATGTTTTGAGAAGAGTGATCTAAAGTAGCCAACTTGCTCCCTGCGAAGAGCTTTCGTCTGTGTAGTCCATTTCCTGATCCGTAACACAGCTCCTCGAATATCACCAGAAATGATTGCATCATGATTGTCTATACTTTGGTTGACAACAACAAATCTACGTTCCATAGCTTCCACCACTGCCAAACCTTCCCCTTTCTCCTTGTGACTCAGCTCCTCATCTTGGACTATACGGTACAGGTACCTTCGTAGTCTGCTAACTACTTGAACTCTGCTGCCTTTCAGCTGATTTGCACAAATCCAATCCTTTTTCCCAATACAGATCCCATGCCTGAGGTAGAGTCATGTTCTTGAAATATTCCTCTGATGTTAGAGTTTGAAATTCCTCTAAGGATCTTGGCTCAGATCCTGCATCAGGTAATGTAAGCTCATGAGAGGGTTTCACAATTGGGGAATCCTTGACTAGTCCAGCTGGAGGGGCCATCAAACTTTGCCTTTATATTCTCTATCATTCCTTGCTGCCTTTCAGCTACCTTCTCAAACTCAGCTTCAATGGCCTCTCGAGTTTTCTTGAAGGCCAAATCAGCTTTCTCATCAATGGACAAATTTTGTGGCAGCTGACTGAGGATAGAGGCTGTAACATCACCTTGTTGAGGAGTCTTAGCAAGCATAATCTTCAAGGGCGGCTTCTTCATTTCACTGTATTCCCCCTTACTGCTTGCTTCCCCATAATTCCACTTCCTTTATTCTCTTCCCCCTTTTTGGCATCATCACCAAGGGGTAGAGCCAACTGAGGGAATACTCCTCCCAGGAGTAGATCAAGCTTGATGTTGGTCATGTCCATCTGTCATGACTCTTGGAGTATGTTGTTCTGAATTCATAGCGCAGAGCCTTCGTTTCAGCTGCCATCAACTTCATTTCTATTTGGGGCCTCATAACCTCCGTACGCACGTTGGCCTCTGTCTTTTGAAGTCCTGCCTTATGTTGTTCCTTCAGCAACTCCATATCACTTTTATGCGATTGATCCATCCTGAAGATATGATCCCTCTGTCTCTGCTGAAATTTAGCATTTTCTGAGCTCCAGATCACCATCCTGGCAAAAAGAGATTTGAAACATGTGACCTGCTCATGCCTTAGTTTTTTTGTCTGCCCAATCCATTCCATTATCCTTAAGACCGTACCTCGGATATCTCCTGTGATGTTTGCATCTCTGTTTTCCAGCCGTTGGTTGAGTGTTGCGAATCCTCTTTCAATATTTTCTATTTCATTGCATATGGTCTTGATGGCTTTTCGAAAGTTGGTTGCATCAGCTGACTGCTCTTCCAGCCACACAGCATCAAAGTCAAAACCAATCGGCACCATTGTGTTTTCAGCAGGAGTTCCAAGTTTTTCAGCTGGGACTTGGACATGGTATTTTGCACTTTCAGCAGTTGACTCTGCTTCCAAGGGTACATGAGCCTCGAAAGCAAAATAATCAGCAAATAAATCTTCTGGAAAAATAGGTATCTCTGCTCCTTCTACTTCAGGAGCCTTACCCTTTTCCTTTAATAGTTTTTCATCTCTTTGTGCCTCATTTGCCCCAAATCATCGGCATCTAATGCAATGCAGTTAGCTGCGTAGTGGTTTGATCGCCCTCACTGCCTTAACTTCATTGGCATCGAGATTTCTTCTGTTGAGTGACAGGTTCCTCAGTTGATTTATCAGCGTCATGGGAAGGTGATGGCACCATAGAAGGTGGGCCATCAAAGGTCGGCCTGCGTGGCAGCTGGGATTTCAGCTGAGATAGTCAAAACCATCTGAGCCTCGTCAACCCCACTCTTATGTACATCAATGGTCTCACCTTTGCCTTCAAACTTCTCTTTGGTGTTTTCTCCCACAGCCTCCTCCGACCCGGCTATGGTGGTTTGAGATTCCCCCTCAGTTGGCACACCAGCTGAGTCTCGAGCAGTAGGGTTACTCAAAACCTGAGGCTCGGCTTCATTTCCTTTTGAGTGAGAAGCCGATAGGGCAGGTGTCTCAACACCTTCTTCAGAAATTGGCTTGGCTAAGGTGCCCTCTTCTACTCCTTCCTTAGCTTCATCACCATTTATCCTGGTAAGTTCATCCTCAGAGTGCACGGGGAAATCTTGGCATCAATCGTCCTCACAATCTCCATAATGTCTGGGATAGGAGAGATCATAAATGAAGTGGACTCTCCTTGACCCATTTGCAATCTTTGCTCATGCAGCTCTTTGGATTCTTTTAGTGCTTGCTGCAGCTTAGCTTTCTCCACTACATCAGCAGGGTCCATCTCATCGTTGCTGCTGCTAGCTGGCACAAAAGCACTTTCAGGCACTCCTTCAAAAAGGCAGGGTTGAGGTTGCTTTGATTCCTCAATTGCCTTTGCCTTGCGCTTCTCCTCATCCTTCTTTTCAAAGAGAATGGTCATGCAGAAATCAGGGTCCATTGCAGAACGTGCTAGAATATTCCCTAGAAAACTCAGGAGTTCTTCTTCCTCATCTACGAACTCCGGGTGCTGGAATTGAGCTTTGGCATAACTCAACTTCCAAGTCCTCCAAATGGTCATCCTCTCCTGTATATCGGGTATGCTGGAGATAGCATAACCACATCATCATCCTCCTCATTTTCAACATTAGGCACGAGAGGAGCCCTTTCCTCCTCAATTGATCAGGCATCAGTTTGAGGGGAACGAACAGCTAACTCTTCAGACTGGTCAACTGTCTGAATTTCTTATTCCTCAGCTATCTCCCGGATAGTTGTTTCAACCACACTCTGCTGATCTCAACTAGCAGTCTCTTCTACATCAGCAGTGGTCTCCTCACCACTTTTTGCTTGCTTAGATTGCTGCTCCTTTTTAGCAGTCTCCCTCACAACTTCAGTGCCAGACTCGACTGGCATTTCTAAGGCAAATCTTCTCACTAATCGCCTTCTCTTTGTTCGTACAAGAGGAATCTCTTCCTCTTCTTCTTCTTCTTCTTCAATGGCAGCTAGCTCCGCCATCTTTATCTTCTTAGTTGCAGCTAGCCTTTGGGGCACAGTTGAGCGTTTCTTCTTTACGACTGGAGAAGGGGCAGGGGAATCCTTCTCGTCTCGGCTGCTGGGGCAGGTGCAGGGTCTTCCACAATTGCAGGGGCAGGGGCAGGCTTTGTTGCGGTAGTTTTCTTCTTCTTCTGCACAGGCTTCAGAGATGGAGCCTTAGCAGTTGCAGCAGTGTCCTCGAGGATAGGATCAGCTGACTCACCTTCACTAGTGTCAGCTCTTCTTCCATGGGCTTGCCTCTAAGCAGCTGAGAGGTTCGCCTTGAACATTTTCTTGTTCATGTGGAAGGGTTTCCTATTCCTGAGAGGAATGCCCTTAACCTCTATCAAATGGCCAATCACCAGGCTATACCCGAGCGAACTAACAAACAGACCAACATCATTAATAGTCTTGTTCATTACATTCTGGTAGACTCTGCTGAAGATGAACTCAGCCCAGTTCACCTTTTTCTCTTCCAATATAGCAGCCATGACAGTCAGCTTAGTCCTCGGCAGCTGATTGAAGCTGCCAAACTTCATGTCAACGCATTTGGCAATCACATCCATTAGCTTGTGATAATCATCCTTGATTAGAGACTTCTTGGTTTTGTAAACAACCTTAGCAGTAGACTTTGGCTTGGCGATCTCCTTCCATGCCACAGCCAGGTTTATGTCTTTTTTTGTGATATCCTTCAATCCAAAACAAGGAAGATGACAGTGAGCAGCCAAATCCGCAACAGTTATCTTAATGTTGATGTTTTGGACAGAAGAACGGATTTCTCCATCGTGAACCTTAGGATTCACATAGAACATAGCCACCTCTTCTAGATAGGTGTGTGAGAACTCCATTGTGAGAAATCCCTTCAGACCAGATTTCTCCAACTTCTCAGCAATCTTCTTGGCAAGAGCCTTGTCAACACCTTGCTTCACCATACCTTCGAAATCCACCGTCGAGCCAGAGTGGATCTTCTCAGCCATCTTCAAAAAATCATAAGTAGGAGCCATTTCTAAGATTGGAACTTGAAAACTTGAACGTTGAACGGAATGAGAACTAGGGTTTTTGTTTTTGGTTTGCAGATAAAGTTTCAGTCTTGCTTGAGAGAGATGAATATAAAGTGAGGAGAGAGAAAAATGAATTAGAGTATATATGGGATGTGACAGGACGATTTTTAGAAATCAAAAAGATTAATCACGATCAAAGGTTGAGATTAAAGCTTGAAACCGCATTAAATGCAGCAGCATTTATATCCAATCATGGGTTAAACGGGTATAGGCTTTTTACAGACACCATAATTACTACTGATGTCATGTCTAAAAACATTCCCGCTCGCAGAAAACGACTGTGTTTTGCCACTTAGCTCTTAAATAACTCAGCTATCTTCCAAAAGTGACTTAACTCTGCTTCTCTCTTCTCATAATGATCACGTGGCTGTCCAGCTAACTTGATATAGCTGACTAGCCGTCTTGACTGTTTCACTTGGCTGAAAATGAAACTTTGCTGATTTTCAATTCTCTCTTCTTTGACTCTGCTGATTGAGTCTTTTGAGTCTCCTAACTCAGTTCAATCAATCCTAGCTCATTTTTAAGCTCTTCCAACCTTGATTCACATAATGGCTTAGTGAATATATCAGCTAACTGCTTGTCAGTTGATATGTATTCCGAAGTGATGTCTTTCTTTTCAACATGATCTCTTATAAAATGATATCTTACATCAACGTGCTTGGTTCTTGAGTGCAATACTGGATTCTGGGCTATTGCAATAGCACTTTATTATCACACATAATTGGAATCTCTTTTTCTTCTATATCATAGTCTCTCAGTTGTTGCCTCATCCATAATACTTGGGCACAACAGCTGCCTGCAGCTATGTACTCTACTTCAGCTGTGGATGTAGCTATTGAATTTTGTTTCTTGTTGAACCAAGAAACTAATCTATTTCCAAGCATTCGACAGGTACCTGATGTACTTTTTCTATCTATACATCGAGCATAGTTTGAGGATAAGTAGCCAACTAGCTTGAATCCTCCATCCTTTGGATACCATAAGCCAACTTCTTGGCATCCCTTCAAATACCTTAGAATTCTCTTGGTTACAGTCATGTGACACTCTTTTGGTACAGATTGAAATCTAGCACATACACCTACATCAAAGGTGATGTCTGGCCTACTTGCTGTCAAATAGAGCAATGATCCAATAAGTGCTCTATATCTGGTTTGATCTACAACTTTGCCATATGCATCCATATCCATCTCAACTGATGTATTCATGGGAATCTTCACTGACGACTTCTCTTCCATACCAAATTCTTCATCAAATCTCTGGTATACTTTGTTTGACTTATGAAGGTTCCATCCTTCAATTGCTTGACTTGAAGTCCTAAGAAGAAAGTTAGCTCTCCCATCATGCTCATCTCAAATTTGCCTTTCATGAGGTTTAAGAACTTGTCACACAGCTCTTTGTTTGTGGATCCAAAAATGATATCATCCACATATATTTGAACAAGCAGTATACTCTCTCCATCTTGAATTCTGAAGAGTGTTCTATCAACCTTGCCTTCGGTGAATCCATTGTCAATTAGAAACTGAGACAATGTATCATACCATGCTCGTGGTGCTTGTTTCAATCCATATAGTGCTTTCTTGAGCTTGTAGACTTTATCTCCAATAGTTTTCTGCTCAAACCTGGAGGTTTTTCAACATAGACTTCTTCCTCTAACAGTCCATTTAGAAATGCACTCTTCACATCCATTTGATATACAGTGAAGTTCTTATCTGCAACATAAGTAAGAAACATCCTTATTGCTTCCAATCTGGCAACAGGAGCAAGGGTTTAATCAAAATATATACCTTCTTCTTGGCAATACCCCTTAGCTACCAATCTTGCTTTGTTTCTTACAATAGATCCTTCCTCATTCATCTTGTGTCTGAAAACCCACTTAGTACCAATAATATTTTGGTGGGTAGGCCTTTGAACTAATTCCCAAAGTTTGTTTCTTTCAAACTGATTCAGCTCTTCCTGCATAGCTAGAATATAATGTGTGTCATTCAATGCTTGTGACACATCTTTAGGCTCTATCTAGGAAATGAAACAAGTAAACATAGCTTTATATTGAGTTCTGGATCTGGTTAGTACTCCATCTCTAACATTTCCAATGATTAACTCAGGTGCATGGTCTCTCAGCCATCTCACATCTAGTTGGAGCAAGTCCGTTGGGTTCAGTCATCTCGCAGCTAAGTTGTCTTGAACAGCTTCCTCATCATCATTCAGCTGTAGACCTTCAAGTTGTCTCTGAGATTCAGTTATCTCATCTTCATCAGGGTTGAGTGCTCTTACATTTGCTTCAACATAGGGACTCTTCTGAACAGTTAGTTGAATCCTCTTGTCAGCTAACTCATCTATGTCTTCTTCATTAACATTAGGTTCATCAAAAACCACATGGATAGACTCTTCTGTGACCATAGTCCTTTTGTTCAGCACTCTATAAGCTTTACTCTCAGCTGAGTATCCCAAAATGATACCTTCATCAGCTTTAGCATCAAAAGCTTTTAAGTTTTCCTTGCCATTGTTGTGGATGAAGCACTTACATCCAAAGATTCAAAAATATCTAACATTTGGCTTCTTCCCTGTCCAAATTTCATAGGGAGTTTTAGACAACTACCTGTTAATCATACACCTATTTTGAGTGTAGCAAGCACTATGTAGGTCCCAAGGGGTGTGAGTAAGGTTTAGAAGGGGGGGTTGAATAAACCTTACCAACTTTTCGAATTTAGTCCTTTTAAAATAATACAGAGTTAATTCCACAGTTAAGTCCTTGATGGACAACTAATTTAGTTAATCATCAGAGTTAGCCACTCAACAGACTCGAAAGAGATGTTGATAGAATAACTCAGTTGTTTAGACTAAACCTTAACCTGGCTGTGATGAGATTTTCAGCGGAAGACTTATCGCCCTTGAATTTGATTTAAGTTTGTTTTAACACTTAGTTTTAACACCTTGTTAATTATCAGTTGGATAGCAAATTATCAGCAGATATGAAATGATATGCAGAAATAAAATTCTCAAATGTAAATGACACAATAATTTTTATAGAGGTTCGAAGATGGGGTAATTCTTCTACTCCTCTCTTCTCCAACTCCTGGAAGAATCCACTAAGTAATGATCAATTTACAAAGTGGTTATCAGTCGAGATACAAGTCTTGGTCACACAGCTGACTTGCTCCTTTGGGACTCAGTCTGGAGATGCCTTGATCACACACGGCTTCTCGTCCGACTCAAACTTCTTCACAAGGGCCGCTTTTACTTGGGCTAACTTTCTCAAGCTTCTTGGATTTGATCACGAAGCCCTCCAATAACTTGAGATTGGTTCAACCTTGAACCTTCCTACAATCCTCCTTGGAAAGTAGACCCTTTTCGATTCTTCAAAAGTTTCCTCTTCAACAGTTTGAAGTTGTCTTTCCTTCACAGCTTAGTGTTGGATCGATTTTCTTCGAAATTTAGGCTTGAGGATTATGCTTGAATAACTTGAGAATATTTTGTAGGTTACAGTATGAATAATGCTTGTTTGTTCGTGGTTCAGGTACTCAAGGTAACTTTTTCTCAAAGTGATTCCTCAGCCTTTTATAGTGAACTTTTCAAAAATCCCCCTGAAGAGATAGGCTGATTTTCAAATGTCACTTGTGTTCGTTGGCTTGTCTTTTCTTGGTCTTCAATCTTGAGATGTAGACCTTTCCTCGTATTAAATGAATGACCAGCTTTTTCGTGTTCGACACGAGGTGCGATGCTTCCCATTGGTTTATTCCTTTTGCACGCTTCTGGGATCGAGCACTTTAAGACATGGCAAAGATGCAAGTATTACTTATTTAAGTAATGTTCTTGACTTTTGTGCAACAGATTCTTTTCGCTTAACTCCTCCTTGCAGTACGCTTTTTTCCAGGAGACTTGAGTCCGCTCCAATCATTGAAAGACTCATCCGTCACTTCAACTTGACTTGGCTTCTTTGGTTGACTTAATCGATTCTTCTCACAAATTGTCGACAATAGATACTCCTTCATCGAGTCCTTGGTCTTCTTTATTGGCCATACTCGATTGTTCCTAAGCGGAGTTTTCACTTCACATCTTGATTGACTTCTTGTATTTCCGGGCATAGTGACTTGACTCGAAACTTTATACAAACCTATCTATTACAATAAAATTACAAGGAAAATGGGGTGCCAACTTTCTAGTCTAAGTTTTACATGGCATTCATCAAAATCTAAACAATAAATTTCCCAACAATTTCCCCCTTTTTGATGATGCCAAAACTTAAAACATACAAACAAAATGCAAACAGCAAAGATACATACAGACAAATGCAATAACAAAGAATGTATGCGTAGAATCAATCTTTTTATTGATCATAACATTCTTGTCCTTTACACAGATGTTTACAATGTGTATCAGAGCAATCAGAGCATACTTATATCTACGCAAATTACAGCTTTTTCATTAAATGTACAGAAGACTTACATACATATGTATTTACAAAATTAAAATACATGAAGGGGTTAGCAGCAACACTTCATCGCCTTCGCTGCCTCCTTCTTTCTTCTTTAGCTCTATCTTCGTCAGCTCTCTTTCTTATCTTTTCATCTTCAACTGCTTTCTTCTTTTCGTAAGCTCTCTTCGCAGCTTCATCTTTTCTTTTTCTTTCTTGTCTCTCTTGCCACAGCTGAGTTTGTCTCTTATTTTCTTCTTCAATTCTTTTGACATACTCAGCATTTTTCCTCTCCACTTCCAGATTGGCAATAACATCATATCCAGCCCAGTAGATCCTTCCTTTCTTGCCTGGATCTACATATTCAATATTTTTGGGCAGAGGTCTAGGTTTAAAACTTCCACCTCCACCACTTCTTCCTTCTTTTCTGGGCGTGTATTGTATCGGAGTCTTCTTCTTACCACCGAGTGATCGCTTAGTAGTCTCTGCTTCGCTTTATCGCCTTCTTCGCACGACTTCTTCGGACCTTTCTCCCAAAAGTCCCGTGCTTGGGCTATGGACATGTTTTTGAAATATCCTTTGAACTCGAGCAATTTGAATTCTTCAACAGATCTTGGCTCTTGTCCGTCATCTGGAATGGCATCTGTGTCTTTTCCTGCCAGAATGCCTCCGAATTGTTTCAACATTTCGTCAACATGGGCATCTGTTCTCTTGTCGAACTCTTCCATCTCTGTTTCTACAATTTTCTTCTTGTGAGACATAGGCACAACAGAGTGATGGAGCGCTAGAGTCATAGGAAGTTTGCTGATTATGCTAGATGTGACATGACCTTGCTGAGGGGTTTTAGCAAGCATTAAGGTTACATCTTTTGACCTTTCCCCCTCAACAGCTTTTCCCTTTTCTTTCCTCTTCTCGACAACTGTTTCTTTCTTCTCTACAACAGTTGTCTCCTTTTCCTTCTCATCAACCGTCTTTTCCTTCAACATCTTTTGGTATTCCTCTTCCCCCTTTTTGGTATCATCAAATGAGAGAGGAACCCCTGGAAACATCCCGGCAAGCATGAAGTCCGATCGATCGATGGTCAATTCTCGCTTGAGTCTCTGCGGAGTATCTTTTTCGAAATTCTGAGTGGGTGGCTTTGGACTCGGTTGCCACCAGTTTCATTTCAGCCATAAGAAGGCTGAATTTGGCATTTAAACTCTCCTCAACGCGCAGAAGTTCTTTTCCATGAAATTCACGCAGCAACTCCATCTCAGTTGTATGGGAGGCATGCAATCTCTCCATATAGGTCTGCATCCTTGCCTTCATGTCGATTGTCGGCCTCCCGGATCGCATTCTTTTTTTATAGTGCCTTGAAGTAGCGAACTTGCTTGAGACGCATGGCACTCTGCTGTTGAGACCATTCCCTTATCCTGACCACCACTCCTCTCAAGTCTGATGTGAGAGTGGCATCTCTATTGTCCAGGCGTATGTCGAGAGAGGCTTGGTGCCGTTCAATCTTCTCAATCTCTTCACAGATCTTCTTGAAGATTTCATGCATCTCAGCTGTCTGACTTGAGTCAGCTGCCGGACACTCTGCATCGAAATTGAAATCAACTGGCACAATCGAATCAGTAGGGATTATGGGATCTTCATGGATGGTGTAGAGCTTCTGTTCTCTGGCAGTCTCTTCTTCGAGCACGGGCAATTCGTGAGAAAAAGGAAATAATTCTTCATATGCATCATCTCGCACTTGAGATATTGTGCGCAAGGTGGTCTCTCTGCAGACTCCGTAGCCTCACTAGCTGATTGAAGTTAATGGGGGCAGCTTGAATGTTTTTGCCACTGATCGATCCTCACTGCCTTAATGCTTCTTTGGTCTCAGTAGGTTTTTCCATTTGAGTAGACTAGTCCTCGGTTGTATCAACAACGTCATTTGATGATGATAGAACTTGGGGGCTTGGTTCATCATCGAAGTTGAATGTTTGACGAGCAGCTTTGAAACTTGATCGACTTCGTCTCATGGAAGAACATCCTCAGCTGGGTCCTTGTGATGTGCAACAGGGGTGGACTCAGCTTCATCTTTAGATCCCAGAAATGATATATCAGGGTTGTCTTGGGAATCATGAAGTGCACTTATCTCCTTCTCGGATTCTTCAATGTGAACAAGGGGGATGTTCGTGTTTCTTTCTCTTTACCCAGGGAAATCTCAACCTCCTCGGGCCTTCAATACCTTTAGCAGTCTCAATCGCAGAAGGCCTTCTACATTCCCTTCGATGCTGCATACGCTTGTCTTAGGGTCTTGGACATTGGCATCCGAAGGAGTCTCAACCCCTTGATTGCACTTTCAAAGTGCCCGCATTGTTAACTCCCGGCATTTCCATCCTCGTGCCTCGATTGCATCGCAGTGTCCTCGACCGCAAGTCATGCGCACTTCACCGACGGACTCAATTGTCCGAGCTTCATCGGTGGCAACTTGTCGTTGTTCTTTTTCTTTCTCTTTCTCCACTTCGCCTCATTCCTTCATAGTGGAGTCATCTGCAGCATCCTCTGACCTAGCTGCAGTGGAGTGAGTTTCCCCTCAACTGGCACACCAGTTGAGTGACTGATGGTGGGGTCACTCTGCTCCAGACTCCCATTGTTTCCATTGAGTATTCAATAGTGGGGCGGTGGGTAAGACACCTTCAACAGGGGTTGGCTCAACTTGGGTGCCCAAGTTCCCGCCTCATCGCCAGTCCCTTAGATCCGTTCTCCGAGTGAATCTGGGAAGTGGTTGCGACTATAATCGTGGGTAATCATTGCACTACCACTCCCAACGGATCAATCTCCACCGAGATTTAGATGACTCTCCTGATCCTTCCCTCAGTTGTTGCTCATGCATCAATTTGGATTCCAAAGCTTCTTGCAAAGATGTCCAACATCTCCTTTGCGAAAGAATCAATCCATGTCCTCATCACTTCCTGAAAGCATATCAATGTGAGGATGAGTATGGTCGTTGGTTCCAGTGAGAAGACAAATGCTAGATTTCTCACGAGCTTCTGTTTCCTCAGCTGCTCTGGCTTTTTCTTGCTCCTTGCGAATTTGCTGCATACTTATGCAGTTATCCTCATCCAGGGCCTGCAGTACAATGTCAATCTCAAGAAGCTTGAAAAGCTCCTCTTCTTCCTCAATATACTCAGGGTGTTCAAACTGCACCCTTGAGTGACTCAGCTTCCATTTCCTCCATGCTCGCAGACGATTCTGGATGTCTGGGTATAATGGATAATACATGACTATATCATCATCTTCATCCTCTCCTTGTTGCCCTTCCTTCCAGGAATGGAAGGCAATATACTCTGCTGCTCTTCACCTTCAGCAGCATCGGGAGCAGGTGGAGACACAACCCTTTCGTCAGGAGATTCTCCTGACTCTGCTACCTCTTTTTCCTCAGCTGTTCTATCTACAGCTGGGTCTTCTATTTGCCTCTGTTGATCGTCCTCAGCAGATTTGGCTGTTTCAACAACAACTTCTGGAGATTGCACTTCTTCAGCAGTCTCAGATATTTTCTCCAGCTGAGTGGCAGACTCAGCTGTCTTCTCAAGCTCCGAGAGCTTAGTGATTCTTCTTCTTCTTTTTGTCCTTACCAGAGGGAGTTCTGGTTCGGATACTTCTTCCTTAGATTCCTTGATGGCGAGGGTCGGTGCATCTTTCTTTGACTGAGGAGTTGTCTTTCTTGGCTTGGCAGTCCTCTTCTTTTTGATGGTCGGAGAAGGTATTTGGGCTTCCTTCTCCACCTCCCTGCGTGGGCGGGAGACACGGTACGCTCGGGCGGGTGACTCGATTGCGGGGGCGGTGTGCATCTTTTGTCTTTCTTTGCAGGGGTAGCTTTCTTCTTTCTTGTTGCGGGCAAACTTTCTTCTTCGGAGGGGAGGCAACAGTTGTTTCCTCGGGGTCAGCTGATTCCCCCTCACTGGTGTCTGCCCTCTTCACATGGGCTCTCTTCTGGGCTCCTGAAAGGTTGGCCCAGAACATCTTCTTGTTGACATGGAATGACTTTCCATGTCGAAGGGAACACCCTTCACCTCCATCAAATGGCCAATGACTAGGCCATAGCCGAGTGATCCTTCAAAGGATCCATCTTCCTTAAAAGACTTGTTCGCAATATTCTGGCAGAGTCTGCTATATACAAACTCAGCCCAGTTAACTTTCTTCCCTTGCATGATTGCAGCCATGACGATCAGCTTGGTCTTGGACAGCTGATTGAAGCTTCCAAACTTCATGTCTACACACTTGGCGACGATATCCATCGCTTTATGATAATCGCCCTTCAAAACTTCTTTCTCACCGTGTAGGTCACTTTTCGCAAAGACATTCGGGTTTGGCTACTTCCTTCCATTCAGCAGCCAAGTTGACATCGGCTTCATATATCTCCGACATGCCTTCCGACGGCAGTAAACAGTGCTCTGCAAGGTCCTTAGCAGTGATTAATATGTCCTTGCGGTGGACGGAGGACTTCTCAATTTTATCCGCAATCTTCTTCACAAGGGTTTCATCGGAACTTTTTATCATCCCTTCAAAATCCACAGTTGATCCTGTGTGGATTTGCTTTATGCGCTTTGTGAAATCATGTGTTGGTGCCATTTTAGTGAGTTTTACGAACGAAACTTGATGAACTTGCTTTGAGAACAGTAGGGTTTTTGAGAGAGAAAAAGCTGGCTTTCGTATGCTTGAAGATGAAAGCAGTTTTTAAGTGTGAGAGAAAAATCAAGAAAATGGATATATAAAGGTTATGAAAGGACGTGTTTTTGGTTTTACGAATTTTGATCAAAATCAACAGCTCAGATTTAGCACGTCACATTGCATTTAATTGCTCGCATTTAATGCGGCAACATTTATATGCAATCATATGCTTATTGTCACGACTTTTTGATCAGTTTCCTCATAATTACACTGACGTCATCCTTAAAAAGATTCCCGCTCATTAAAAATGACTGCGTTTTTGTCACTTAGCTCATAAATGACTCAGCTCACTGCACAAATGACTCAACTCTTCTTCTCTCCTTTCATATAGTGACTCAGCTGTCAGCTAACTCGATACAGCTGACTTTCCGATATGGCTGATTCATGAAGTTTGTTCTATTTCATCTTTTCATGTTCCATATCTTCTCATTGCGTCTTTTGAGTGTCAACTCAGCTCAATTAACCCTAGCTCATGCTTAAGCTCTTCAAATCTTGATTCACATAAAGGTTTTGTGAATATGTCAGCTAACTATTTATCAGTTGAGATATATTCCAAGGTGATGTCTTTCTTTTCAACGTGATCTCTTATAAAATGATATCTGACATCAATGTGCTTTGTTCTTGAATGCAACACAGGATTCTGAGTGATTGCAATAGCACTTGTGTTATCACACATAATTGGAATCTCTTTTTCTTCAATTTCATAATCTCTCAGTTGGTGTCTCATCCATAAGACTTGGGCACAACAACTGCCCGCAGCTATGTACTCTACTTTAGCTGTGGATGTGGCTATTGAGTTTTGCTTCTTGCTAAACCAGGAAACCAATCTGTTTCCAAGCATTTGACAAGTTCCTGAAGTTCTTTTCCTGTCAACTCTACATTCAGCATAGTCAGAGTCTGAGTAGCCAATTAGCTTTAATCCACCTTCCTTCGGATACCATAAGCTAACTTGTTGGCATCCCTTCAGATATCTTAGGATTCTCTTAGCTGCAGTCATATGGCTTTCTTTTGGAGCAGATTGGAATCTTGCACATACACCTACTGCAAAGGTGATATCTGGCTTGCTTGCTGTTAAATAGAGCAAAGTGATCCAATAAGTGTTCTCAGATCTTGTTTGATCCACAGGCTTGCCATCCGCATCCGTGTCCATCTTGATGTGTTCATTGGTATTTTCTGAAGACTTCTCTTCCATACCAAATTTCTTCATTAAATCTCTGGTGTACTTTGTTTGACTTATGAAGGTTCCATCCTTCAGCTGTTTAACTTGGAGTCCTATGAAGAATGTCAGCTCTCCCATCATGCTCATTTCAAATTTGCCTTACATGAGATTTGAGAACTTATCACACAGCTCTTTGTTTGTGGATACAAAAATGATATCATCCACATATATTTGAACAAGCAGTATACTCTCCCTATCTTGAATTCTGAAGAGTGTTCTGTCCACTTTGCCTTTGGTGAATCCATTATCTATCATAAATTGAGATAATGTATCATACCAAGCTCTTGGTGCTTGTTTCAAACCATATAAAGCTTTCTGAGCTTGTACACCTTATCTCCAATTGTCTTCTGCTCAAAGCCTGGAGGTTGCTCAACATATACTTCTTCATCCAACAATCCATTTAAAAATGCACTTTTCACATCCATTTGATATACAATGAAGTTTTTGTTGTGTGGCATAGATAGGCAAAAACATCCTTATTGCTTCTAATCTTGCAACAGAGCAAATGTTTCATCAAAATCTATTCCTTCTTCTTGCAATACCCTTTGGCTACCAATCTTGCTTTGTTTCTTACCACGTAACCTTCCTCATTCATCTTGTTTTACGAAAACCCATTTTGTGCCAATAACATTTTGATGGGTTGGTCTTTGCACAAATTCCCATACTTTGTTCCTTTCAAATTGATTGACTCTTCTGCCGCATGGCTTGAATCCAATGTGTGTCATCCAATGTTTGAGACACATCTTTTTGGCTCAATTTGGGAAATAAAACAAGTGAACATTGCTTCTTGTTGAGCTCGATCTGGTTCTTACACCATCTCGCACATTTCAATGACTAACTCCCGGTGGATGGTCTCTCGGCCATCTCACATCGTTGAGTAAATCGGTTGGGTTCATCATCTTGCAAATATGTTGTCTTAAGCAACTCTTTCGTTATCATTCATTCACCGAGATTTTCCGATTGTCTTTGAGACTCGCTTGTCTCATCTTCATCTTGATTGATTGCTCCACTTTCCTTCAACATAGGGACTCTTCTCGCATAGTTGGCCGATTCAAATTTATCAATCCTAACTCTTCAAAGTCTTCTCCATTACATTAGGTTCATCAAAAACCACATGGATAGACTCTTCTCGTGACCATAGTCCTCTTGTTAAGACTCTATAGGCTATACTTTCACCGAGTATCCCAAAAAGATACCTTCATCGCCTTTAGCATCAAAAGCCTTTAGATTATCCTTGCCATTGTTGTGGATGGAGCATTTACATCCAAATATTCTAAAGTACCCAACATTTGGCTTTCTCCCTGTCCATATTTCATAGGGAGTCTTAGTCAATTGCCTATTAATCATGCATCTATTTTGAGTATAGCATGCGAGTGTTGATGGCTTCACCAAAATCTTTTAGGCGGCCACCAGCCAATAACATGGTCCTTGCAGCTTCCTTGAGAGTTCTGCTTTTCTTTCTCGCTACTCCATTCTCTTTGTGGAGTCCTTGTCAGATAATTCATGAGCAATACCATTTTCAACACAATCTGAGTTATTATCCCATCGACAAACTCGGTTCCTCTATCGACCTTATCTTTATAATGGTTTGACTCTTCTCATTTTGAACTCTTCTCATCAGCTGAGGTAACTTCTGCAAGGTTTCCTTCTTTTTGCACAGAAAGATTGTCTATGTATATCTTGAATAATCATCCACCACCACTAAAGTGTATTTCTTTCCACTTATACTAGCTGGCTTAACTGGACCAAATAAATCCATATGCAATAGATGCAATATCCTTGTTGAAGATGGACTAGACTTCTCTTTGAATGATGATTTGATCAGCTTTCCCATCTGGCATGCATCACAAACACTTTCCTTCAGTATATCGAGTCCGGGCAAATTTCTACAAGATGACTCCTTGCAAGCTTGTTAATTGTCTTGAAGTTCAAATGACTCAGCTTCTTGTGCCACAGCCAACTTGATTCGGCTGTACTCTTTGCTAACAGACAAGTGTTTGGTGTGGAAGACGACTAATCTACCACATACATGTTCTTTTGTCTGGATCCTTGCAACACTATTTCATTTGATTCAGTGTCTTTAATTTGGCAGACTCACATATTGAATCCAACATTATAGCCCTTGTCACAGAGTTGGCTGATGCTTAACAAGTTGAAGTTGATACCCTCAACATATGCAACATCTGTGATTTCTAAACCATTTTTCTTGATGGATCCAGTGCCTCTTATTTCCCCTGGAGCTTCATTTCCTCCAAATATGACTTTTGCACCTCTAATCTCCTTGAATTTTGACAGATTTTTCTTATTTCTGTCATGTGTCCGAAATGACCACTATCCATGTACCAGGTTCCTTGCACTCACTGTCCTTAAACCTCGCAATCAAGGAAATTAGTTTTTAGGTACCCATGTTTGTCCCGGGTCCCGAGGGGTTAGTCTTTGTAAGATGATCCAACCAACCTATAGCCAAATGATCTGACTCTAAGAGGTTGACATCTATCTGTGCCATAATCATAGCTCACTTTGGCAAATTTCTTGGGGGCTTTAGGTTCATACAGCTGTCTCTTTTGTCTGTATGCATGTGTGTGTGTTTTAGCAATTGCCTTGTTTGGGTAGTTGTGATATTTTTGAGTATAGTGCCTGGGTGCATATGTGTGCTGATGATAGCTCTTTTGCCTTTGGAATGGCCTTTGCTGAGTTCTAGGCCTTTGCCATTTGGGCTTATATTCCATAGGTCTTTGCTGATATTTCTCATTATTCCAATCAGCTTGGCTTGGGTAGTTTCTACCATTCCCATCATATGTGTTTCTTTGATAAAACTTCTGGGGTTTTTGGTAGCTCTGTTTACTCTTTACAGAGTACTTCCTATTTGGAGTTTGCTGAGGAACTCTGCTGGATTTCTTCTCACTGTCCCTCTCAAAGATACTCAATCGGTTGTTTTCCTTTTCCTTTATATCCAAGGCCGCTTTGTTTGTGATTGTGCTTTGGAGTGAATGTAGGTGCAACATTTGGTGTCTTGGATTTTTGAGATGCTTCATTACTTGAAGATCCTTTTTCCAAAATCACTCTGGGAGTTTGACTGTGCACAGAGTTATTGAATCATATGCCTGTCTTATCTCCACACTCTTTTTGACTCATAATAAGGACATCCAATGATTTAGATGCCTTTGTAAATGATGCAATCATACTTTTGAGATCATTTTCCCTTATAGCAGCTATCTCTGCTATTAGTTTAGATTCTCGGCCTTCACTCTTTGTTCTCACAGCTATGTGACTTAGAGTACTCAGCTCCTTAGTCAGCTGTGAGTTTTGGCTTTTGAGCTGGCTCAAAGTCTTTCATCATTTTGCCTAATGAATCATAAAGATCAGTGGGTGATGAAGTGTGTGTGTCACAATCACTATCACTAGAATCTGAGAGAGATGAGTTATAGTGTACCTCATCTTCTTGGTCAGGTAGATCTTGTTCTTTAGCCATTAGACAGATCATTGCTTCTTCTTTAGAATCATTTGATTAGTCAGCTTCACTACTCTCTGAGTCTGCTGCTTCTTTAGACTTAGCTGTCTCAATGCGAGTCTCTGCTCCGGCATAACAACATAGCCTTTTTTCTTTTCTTTGTCTTCTTTCTCTCAAGACTTTTCTTTCTTTCTTCATTCATGTACTTATTGACTACGAGGATATGGACAGTCAATAGCAAAGTGTCCTGGTTGTCTACGCTTCCAACACGGGTTCTCGGCTCTTTGGTCGCCTCTTTCCGTTCTTGGATTATTAGTTCTTTGATACTCAACCTTTTGATGCTCGGCTCTCTTGGGTGGCCTATCTTCCTTGACTTGGAGGAGTCAATGTCTCTCTGGAGGATTCACCTTGTTTCTTTTATAGTTCTTATTGAAGAACTTGTTGAATCTTTTAACCATCAAGGCAATTTCCTCCTGGTCAACGGCTTCCTTGACCTCGCTCTCTTCCCATCCTTGACTATAAGTGCACTGTTTTGGGTACAGCTTGTCTCCTCTGATCTTTTCTTCTCACTCAAACTCGTAGGCTTTGAGATCCGAGAATAGCTCATGATTGGATGTTGTTGTGAGGTTCATTGAATGTCTCGGGGCCATGACCTTCATTTCCCATTCACCGAGGCTTCTCAATCTTCATACACATTTCCTTCTGTATATTCTTTCCTAAGTCTTGATAATTCATTTGTGATTTCAGCTGAATCGAGCATCCACCATCCAAGGTTTCACCCGCAAGCATTTTAAAATTTTCAAATTTTCGACAAAGAACAGATAATTTGTTTTCTTTAATTTGCTCGAGATCCTTCACAAATTAAAGTTAATTTATCCTGCATTTGTTTTGCGGTTTGACAAGATTTAACTTTGTTGAACATTGCTTTGTCCAAGGTTTTGTAGAGTATGTCCTTGGCCACATTGTCCAAGTTGTATCTTTTTCTGTCCTCGTTTGTCCATTCAAATCCTTGGTTTCTCAACTAGGGCTGGTCTTTCTTCAAGAAGAATAAAACTTCTTCTCCTTCACAAGGCTACTCTCCTTAAATATTGTGTTCACTTTCAAGATTTGTAGTGGCCCATCCTCAATCACTATCCACATTTCATCATGTAAAGTCGATAGATGAGCACGCATGCGAATTTTCCAGTCATCAAATTCCTCAATAGTGAACATAAGAATACGTGTCAAATTTGCTTCCATGATAATAACTTTGCTGACTAAAAATAACTTTTGAAAGAGCAAGTGTTAAAAATTTCTTTGAAAAATTGGAGATCTAGTTCAGTAACCAGTGTGGAAGGCTCAATGAACCAACCGCTCTGACACCACTTGTAGGTCCCAAGGGGTGTGAGTAAGGTTTAGAAGGGGGGGTTGAATAAACCTTACCAACTTTTCGAATTTAGTCCTTTTAAAATAATACCACAGCTAATTCCACAGCTAAGTCCTTGATGGACAGCTAAGTTAGTTAATAAGCAGATTTAGCCACTCAACAGACTCAAAAGAGCTGTTGATGGAATAACTCAGCTGTTTAGACTAAACCTTGACCTGGCTGTGATGAGATTTTCAGCGGAAGACTTATCGCCCTTGAATTTGATTTGAGTTTGTTTTAACACTTGGTTTTAACACCTTGTTAATTATCAGTTGGATAGCAAATTATCAGGAGATATGAAATGATATGCAGAAATAAAATGCTGAAATGTAAATGACACAATAATTTTTATAGAGGTTCGGAGATGGGGTAATTCTTCTACTCCTCTCTTCTCCAACTCCTAGAGGAATCCACTAAGTAATGATCAATTTACAAAGTAGTTATCACCCGGATACAAGTCTTGGTCACACAAACTTGCTCCTTTGGGACTCGATCGAGATACCTTGATCACACAAACTTCTCGTCCGACTCGGCTTCTTCATTGCATGGCGGCTGCCTTGCTACTTGAAATTACTTTCTCAAGCTTCTTGGATTTGATCACGGCCCCTCCAATAACTTGAGATTGGTTCGACCTTGAAACTTCCTACAATCCTCCTTGGAAAGTAGACCCCTTTTGATTCTTCAAAAGTTTCCTCTTCAACAGTTTGAAGTTGTCTTTCCTTCACAGCTTAGTGTTGGATCGATTTCCTTCAAAATTTAGGCTTGAGGATTATGCTTGAATAACTTGAGAATATTTTGTAGGTTACAGTATGAATAATGCTTGTTTGTTCGTGGTTCAGGTATTCAAGGTAACCTTTTCTCAAAGTGATTCCTCAGCCTTTTATAGTGAACTTTTCAAAAATCTGCCCGTTGAAGAGATAGGCTAATTTTCAAAAGTCACTTATGTTCGTTGGCTTGTCTTTTCTTGGTCTTCAATCTTGAGATGTAGACCTTTCCTCGTATTAAATGAATGACCAACTTTTCAGGTTCTGACACGAGGTGCAGTGCTTCCCATTAGTCTATTCCTTTTGCACGCTTCTGGGACTGATCACTTTAAGACATGGCAGCATGGAAGTATTACTTATTTAAGTAATGTTCTTGACTTTTGTGCAAATGTATTCTTTTGCTTTAACTCTTCCTTGCACCGCTTTTCCCTAGGTGACTTGAGTCTGCTCTAATCATTGTAAGACTCATCTGTCACTTCAACCTGACTTAACTGATTCTTCTCATAGCTGTCTCACAGCCGATACTCCTTCAGTCGAGTCCTTGGTCTTCTTTCTTGGCGATACTCAGTTGTTCCTCAGCGGAGTTTTCACTTCACTTCTTGTATTTCCAGGCATAGCTGACTTGACTCAGCTTATACAGCCATATCTATTACAATAAGAATTACAAGGAAAATGGGGTGCCAACTTTCTAGTCTAAGTTTTACATGGCATTCATCAAAATCTAAACAATAAATTTCCCAACACAGTATTAATGGCTTCAGCCCAAAATCTCTTAGGCAAACCAGCTTCAGCTAGCATCGTCCTCGCAACTTCCTTGAGATTTATGTTCCTTCTTTCAGCTACTCCATTCTGTTGTGGAGTTCTTGCAGCTGACAACTCATGAGCAATACCATTTTCAATGTAATACTGAGTTAAAATCCCATTGACAAACTCAGTTTCCCTGTCAGACCTTATCTTTATAATGGTTTGACTTTTCTCATTTTGAACCATTCTCATCGGCTGAGGTAGTTGCTGCAAGGTTTCCTTCTTTTTACAGATAAAGATTGTCCATGTGTATCTTGAATAATCATCCACCACCACTAAGGTGTTTTCTTTCCACTGATACAAGTTGGTTAAATAGGACCAAATAAATCCATGTGCAATAGATGCAATATCCTGGTTGAAGAAGGACTTGGCTTGTCCTTGAAAGATGACTTGATTTGCTTTCCCATCTGGCATGCATCACAAATGCTTTGCTTCTTGTATACTGAGTAAGGCAATCCTTCCACAAGATAACTCCTTGCAAGCTTGTTGATTATTTTGAAATTCAGGTGACTCAGCTTCTTGTGCCACAGCCAACTTGATTCAGATGTACTCCTTGCTAGCAGACATGTGCTTGGTGTAGCAGTTGACCAATCTACTACATACATGTTCTTCTGCCTTGATCCTTGAAGCACAATCTCATTTGTTTTAGCATCATTGATTTGGCATATACCCATGTTGAATCCAACATTATAGCCTTTGTTACAGAGTGAGTTGATGCTCAGCAGATTGAAGTTGAGGCTCGAGGAAAACAACTCAATCCAACCAGAATTCACATTTCTTAAACTTCGCTTACAACTTCTCTCTGTGAAGTATTTCCAGTACGGTCTTGAGATGCTCTTCACGTTGCTTGTTATTCCTCGAATACACTTGTATATCTTCTAAATACTATGACATGTTGATCCAAATACGGGTGGAACACCCTATTCATTAAGTCCATGAAAATTGATGGTGCATTACTCAGACTAAAGGGCATCACTACAAACATGTGGTATCCATAGAGGGTTCTAAATGTCGTCTCCATGATGTCACTTTGCATGATCTTCAGTTGATGATACCTGACCTCAAATCCATCTTTGAAAATAATCAAATATACTGGCTCCCCTTAGTTGATCGAATAGGTCTTCAATTCTCAATAAGGGATATTTGTTCTTCATTGTAAGCTAATTCAATTCTCTGTAATCGATTCCCAATCTAACTGATCTTTTTTTCTACTTCACAAATAGGAATGGCATGCCCAAGGCGATACACTTGGATGAATAAACCTTATCTCTAACAGCTCTTATATTTGTACCTTCAACTCCTATAATTCCTTTGGCGTCATTCTATAAGGTGCTTTGGATACATATGTTGCTCTGGGTACCAAATCAATGGAAAACTCTACTTGTAGTTTGGGTGGTACTCCTGGCAAGTCTTCCGGAAAATGTCCGCATATCTTTGAACTATAGGGACATCATTTAGAGTCAACTCAATTGTTGGGGTTCCACCCATATTCACCAAATGTCCTTAACAATTCGATTTCTTTACCATATTCAATGCATTCCTTGTAGAAATAAACCTAGGTATAGTCTAGTCTTTGTCAAATTATAGCTTCTTTTCTTGACATTTAATGTGAGCTCCAAAATTACTAAGTTAATCCATGCCTAAGATTACATCGAAGTCTCTTATATCAATCATATATATATCAACCTTAAGATTATTACCTCTAATGTTAACTTCTACATCTTTAGTCATTGAATCGGTGAGAATTGTCTTTCTTGAGGGCAAACTAATTTCAAGTGGGTCGTCAATATGTTCAGTCATATCATGAAATCTTGTAGACATAAATGAGTGTGTGACACTAGTGTCAAACAGTATAAAAGTAGGTACTCCAAATACCGTTAACATAACAGACATTGTGCCCAGATTCTGATCTGTCTACTTCTGAATCATGGAATAGACTCGGGCCTTCCCTCCAAAGCCTTGTCCTTTCCTTCCTTCTTCATTGTTTCGAGTAACACATTTCCATGTTACATGCCCTGGATTCTTGCACCTAAAGCAATCATCTTGACCCAACAAAAAATATCCATAATGATTTTTCCATGACTTGGTACACAAGAGTTTAGTAGTCTGGGTGTTTGGTCTAAATCTAACTTCAATTCTTGCTTGTTTGTTCTGATTTCCTTTCTTATATTGTTTACCATTCTAGCTCATTTTCCCCGAATTCCATGTTTGTTTCTTGTCTAACTCCTGACTGGAGGCAATCTCTTGAGCCCAGAAAACTGTCTCAGCATATGATAGTACCCCATGACTTGCCACTAACGTATCCCTGGGCGTAAGTCTGCTCGAAACCTCAGTACCCTCTATTGTCAGTATCCACCATGTGTTCTACGAAAAACTCATTTGGTTGAATTTCCTCTCATATTCTGCAACTGTCATCTTTTCCTATTTTAAATCCTAGAACTCGCGCTCTATTTCGCAATAATGTTGGGAACAATATTTCTCTATCACTATCTCCTTAAGTCCTTCCCACGTCAGAGTTGTTTGTTCCTCGGCAAGCCTCACTCTCCAATAACTCATCCACCATCTACCAACATCTTGTACCAGTTGGTACTGAGCACAAAGGATACATTGTGCCTTAGTACTACCGATTTCCTCAAATATATGTTCTATTGATATGAACCACTTGTCCATATAAGCAGCCCTTCTTGCCTATTAAAGATTGGACGTGAGAAACGGTGAAAATGCTCCACCACTTGGGCCTGGTTGAACGCATGTGCTTGGTTGAATGCAGGTTCATCCTCGAAATTCCTTTGGTTTCTTGACGACACTAAGTTGGCCGCATTATTATGGTTTGTATTGTTGTTACTAGCAGCAACAACAGCTCGGACTCCAAATCTACATCCTCGAATCATTTTTCTATAGCCATATACATAGTGTTTCTTAGTACTCTACGCAAGTCATCATATATCACGGGTTGAAATGTTATCTATCTAGTGGTGTGAACACTAATATTGTTGTTAGGGCTGAAAAATAAATCAAGCTACTCGATACTCGATTCAAGATTGATCGTTTAAATCTCGTTTGAGCTTGGTTCCTTAATATAAGAACCAAGCTTGAACACACTTTTCTGTTCGAAAAGATGTAAAGCTCGGCTCGAGCTTGACTCGATTAGTAAAAAGCAATAAATATGTGTAAAACAATAAAGCTACTCGAGCTCGATTCATGTTAGGTTTGACTGAAGCTCGTTCAATCTTGATTCGATTAATAACCAAACAAAGCTCAAACACAATTTTTGAAGCTCGATTAAAATTTTAACAAACTTGAACAGTACTATTTTCGGCTCAACTCAACTTGTTTACACCCCTAACTATTGTACTCATGTAGTTGGAAACTTCTATAAGCCATCAGTTATACATTTCGTTAACATATTGTTTCAATCATCTTCCTAACAATCTGAGTCTAATGTGTACTAGCCATCTAGGTTCATGTGATTAAGCCCATATGATTTTATCATGAAATTTCTTTAATGTAAAATATGGTAAATATGTGGACATGTATTGCATTATAGCAACAAAATAATTATAAATACGACATGTGGACATAGATCGCGTCATGGGGATTAAACATGATTTCTTATAGTGCATGACATTAGCATAAAATTCATAACTCATGGATTAACATGAAGCTGGCGTGATAAACTGTATACATGATCATGACATGAAAAAAAATGCCTTCACTACAACAAAAATGACATTAGGTAATACAAAATTGTTGCATTTTTCACATAAAGCACATTATGTAACATATGTTTGTATCACTTTTACATTATAATATTTATGTAACACTTTTGTAGCAATTTATAAATATGTAACACTTATTTGTAATAGTTTCAAACAAGTAACATTTCTTAAGTATCATTTTTTTTGTTATTATTTTGGTAACACAAATATGTATCATTTTAATTAAATAACTCTCCGGGTAACACTATATTTACTTAATTGTAACACTTTTTTGGTTATATTTTGGTTACACAAAATAACGTTTCTTTACTTAAATAATGTGAATGTTTTATTTAGTTAATTGATATCGCGAAATTAGGTAAAGACAAAATCAATATTGTTTTCTTAATTTTTATTTTATTATTAATGTTTTGGTAATATTAATATAAATATTAATAAATGCTAAATTTCATAGATTCTTACCTTTTATTTTTCCTCTGTCTTGTATACGAGATTTTAGTTAGTTTACTTGTAACATTAACATAATCTCATATTTCATAAATAAAATATATTGATTATTTATTTGTTAATTTTTAACTTATTGCTATTAATTCTATTATATGGAGTATATGTAAGTGAAACATAATCAATTGCTAAATGATATATGACATTACAAGAAACTTAAAGAATACCACGGATTTTATCGATGGAAACCATCTGTAGGTATTACCAAAGGTTTTATATATTTTTATTTTAGTTTTTTTTTTAAATTTACCAATGTAATTAATTTCGTCGTAATATCCATGAAAAAATCCCTAGGTAAATTTGTTATTCTTATTTAATAATTTTAATTTACCGATGCAAACTAATTTCATCAGCAACCTTTTTAAAAAAAAATTACCAACGAAAATTGGTGTCGTCGATAATTACTAATGGATTTTTTCCGTAGGTAAATTAATTTTTTTATTTCTACACTTAATTTTATTTTTTTATTAGTGGAAAATCAATTCGTTGATAAATCTATTTGATATTTTTATTTATTATTTTTATTATATTATCTAATATATAATATAATTTCTAGTATAAAATATAATTTATAAGATATATAATATATTATATAAATTTATATTTATAGTTTATAATAGAATTTTAATACATATAGTATATAAAATAATTTTTAATATATAAGCATATATATGTGTGCGTGTGTGTGTGTGTATATATATATATATATATAAATTAAACAAAAGATGCAATAAGAATCAACTTAGCCTAGTGGCAAATTATCATTTACAAATAATATATGTATTGGGTTCGATGCTTCTTGGAGCAAAAAATCACTTGTTAAATGTCAGGAAAAGTGCTAAAAATGCTAAAAAAAAAAGTGCTACATTTTGCCTAAAAAATATGTTGTATTTTGATTAAAAAAAGTGCAACATTACTTCTCAAAAAAAAAAAGTGCTACATTAGACTCATATGTAACATATTATAATTATTTTTTTGAAGTGTTACAATAGATGAGTACTTAATGTAACACATACAAAAAGTGGCACTAAAACTATTAAAAGTGATACCATAGACTATAGGTAGCACGGGCAAGTGTATCACCATAAAAAGTGTTACCTATTGTCTATAGTAACATTTTATAAATATTATGTAACATTTTTTCGGTATTACCTTATGTCACTTATGTTGTAGTGTTTGGAGTTGATGTGGTACCGCAGAGGTGGATGATCATATACCTTTTAGAATATCTAATCCTATTTTCTTTTCAAAAAATAATATTTTTTACAAGTCTACAGAAATGTAGACCTACTCTGATACCATAAATGTAACACTCTAATTTTATAAATATGCAACCATGAAAATAGTTTTTGCTAAATAAATAGGTTTAGAAATATTATAGGACCTAAGGGGTGATAGTGTAAAGTCTAGAGGGGGGTTGAATAGACTTTACCAACTTTTCGATTTTAGTCCTATTAAAGTCAGAGTTTAGTCACAAGTCAGCTCGATCCTTGGTGGACAGCTTAGTTTACCTCCACAGTAGAGTTAGCCACTCAACAGACTCGACTGAGTTGTTGATAAGATAACTCAGCTGATTCAGTTAACTCTTTAGAAATTAGTAGACTTGGTTTTACAGCAGAAGACTTTTACCCTTTGATTAAAATACGTTTTTCAATACTTATTTTAAGCTTAGTTATTATCAGTTGACTTAGGAAAATATAACAAACACCAATAAGGATATGAAAGAAATAAAGTGTTGAATATAAATGACACAGAGCAATTTTATAGTGGTTCGAGGATGGGGTAATTCCTCTAATCCACTCTTCTCCAATCCCTAGAGGTAATCCACTAGGTAACGTTAACTTTGTTACAAAATGGTGATAGTCCAAGCTAGGCCTTGATAACATAGTTGGCTTTGCTTTTGGGACTCGGTTTCTTCACAAGACAGTTGTCCTACTACTTCAGCTCCTTTAGACTCTTGGATTTGTTCACACAGTCCTCCAATAAGTCCAAAGCTTCTGGTTCGAACTGGAACCTCACTACACCTTTTTCAACCTTGGATCTATCGACCCCTTGTCTTTAAACAAGTTTTACTCTTCAACAGTTTGAAGTTGTCTTTCCTTCATTGAGTGTGTTGGATTGATTTTCTTCGAGTTTTGGCTTGAGGATAGTATTGAATGCTTGAGAGATTTTTGCTCTTGTTTGCATGTTAGTGTCTATTGCTTTGCTTGCATTCGTAACCTTCTCTCAATGGATTCCTCAGCCTTTTATAGTGCTTGTTTGAAAAATATATCCGTTGAAAAAATAGATGTATTTTTCAAACTAAACTTTGAGGTCATTGGCTTTTCTTGTCTTGCAGCCTTTCCTGAATCTCTCCAGATGTTCAGGGATATCCTATTGGTTCCTTGTTTTTTGCACTCTTTCAGCAAAACAACTTTAAGGATGGCAGTCTGACATATACCTATTTTCAGCAAACATTTGTCTTTGCTTTGACAACAGATGTCTTCAGCTTTCTTGAGTCCTTTTCACGTGATAACCCTTTGACAATCAACTCCACTTATCCGGGAGTGACTCGGTTGTCGATCACTAACCGAGACAACTATTCTCATCACTTGATTGAGACTTGTCTTCACTCCACTCAGTTGCCACACAGCTGATTCTTCATCTTGGTCTAAAGTTGATTCATGTATTCTTTAACTTGGCTGCTTCCACTCAGCTAATAGAGCCGTATCTATTAAAGTTTATTTATAGTAGAATTGGGGTGCCAACTTCCTAATCTAAGTTTTACATGGTATCATCAAAATCTATTACATAAATTTCCCAACAATTGCACCTTTTTTTATGATGCCAAAACTTAAGTAATAACAACAGAGTAAATAGTGCATTAACAAAGAATGATTGTATGAATATGTCATTTTATTGAACATATCATTCTTGCACTTTACAATGTGTTACAGAGTACAATGAAAATATACAAAGTACTTGCAAGATTTATGTATATTTACAATCATGTAAAAATACAATATAAAGGTGTCTGCAGCAATCTTCATCGCCTCTGTTGCTTCTTTCTTCTCATCATCTTCAGCTCTCATTCTATCTTCATCATCTCTACTCCTCTTTCTATCATTCTCTTTCCTTTTCTTCTTATAAGCTCTCCTGGAGGCTTAATCTTTCCTCCTTCTCTCCTCCCATTCTTGATCTTGCCTTATGTTTTCATCCTCTTGCCTCTTAGTTGCCTCTGCATTTTTCCTGGAAACTTCTTCATTTTCTAATTTCTTAAGTCCAGCCCAGTAGAGAATATCCTTCTTATGAGGATTAATATATTGAACATTTATGCTTGGTGGAGTGCCTATGCCTCTTCCACCACTTCTTCCTCTTCCTCTTCCAGAGTCGGCTCCTCCCCTAGGAGTGTACTGAATGGGTTGAGCTCTTCAAGCATGTTGACTGCTTCCTTGAGTCTGCTGCCTCTCAGCTATTTGACAAATTTCTAAGCCTTTTCCCCAGTACCAATCCCATGCCTGCTTGAGAGTCATTCCCTTGAAAAATCCTTCTGACTTGATAGTCTGGGACTCCTCAAGTAATCTTGGCTCATATCCTTCATTGGGAGTTGGTTCTTGAGGGAGCTTCACAGCTGGAGAGTTTGGTAACAACCCTGCTGGGGGACCATCAAACCTGGTTTTCAAACTTGCAATGCGTTCATGCTGCCTTTGGTTGACTTCTGCAAGTTCAGCTTCCATTGCAGCTTTAGTCTTCTTCAATGCGATGTCAGCTTTCTCATCAACTGACAGCTCTTTTGGCAGTTGGGAATAGAGAGAGCTGGTTGATGAGCCAAGTTGGGTTTTATCAAGTAGATCTTCATGGGAGCTTTCTTGAGGGATTCTTCCCCCTTAATTCCACTGCCTTCCCCCTTTCTATCTTCCCCCTTTTTGGCATCACCACCAATGAGAGATGTTTGAAGATTTTTGGACAGAATGAGATCCAGTTTTTTAATGTGTTGCTGAGTGAGCTGCTCTATGTTCCGAACGAAGAGCCTTCAGTTCTGCACTCATAATCTTCATTTCTGTATTCATTATCATTATCTTCGAATGTAGAGTACTTTAGTCCTTAGAAAGTCTTGCTTGAGTTGAGCTTTAAACAACTTCATATTTGTTTTGTGCGTCTGGTCCATTCTGAACATATGATCGCGCTGTCTCTGCTGAAATTTTGCATTGCCAGCACTCCAAATCACCAATTTGGCAAAGAAGGATTTGAAATAGTTGACTTATTCTCGTCTCAGTGCCTTCGTTTGTGCTGTCCATTCCTGAATTCTCAGAACTGTACCTTGAATATCTCCAGAGATCATTGCATCGTGATCGTCCAACCGTTGGTTGAGTTCAGCAAACCCTCTTTCTGTATTCTCTATTTCAAAACATATTGCCTTGAAGGCTTTTCTGAAGTTTGTTGCTTCAGATGATTGATCTTGGCCATACTGAGTCGAAGTCAAACCCAAATGGTACAACTCATAAGTCATCTGAAGCCTCGAATTCTTCAGGATGGATCTCAACTGTGTACTTGACACGTTCTTCAGCAGTTTTGGTCTCTAGCGGTACCTCCACAATAAATGGAAACTAGTTAGAGAATAAATCATCTGGAACTACAGGAACATCTGGTCTCCTATTCGCCTTCCTAGAGTAAACGGGTTAAGAATAATATTTTATGTTCCTAAGGGTTTATGGAAAAGAGTTTTCCAAAATATTTGGGCTAAAATAATATTAGTTAATTTCAGGAATATCTGATATTCTACAGTTTGACTGTATTGGGAATTAAATAAATATATGATATTTATAATATTAATATAATTATTAAGTTGATATTTATATCGGAAAATTATTAATTAGATTTTGAGCCTATCTAGAATTATGAATTCTAGATTAGATAGGAAACTGAGTTGGAGTGGGAAACTAATTGAACTAGGCCTATAAATAAGATAGCACAAACTCATAATTCATATATGAATTTACCCTTCACATGTTTTAAAAGTTCCATTGATTTTTTCATTAAAAAAAGTTAGTTGGTCAATTCATATTTCATGCAAAACTTTAGTTTGGTTAATCAGCTCAATTCAAAAGGAATTGATTGAACCAAATATGTTGGCTTAAGATTTCACGGCAGCAAACTTATTTGAGGGCAAAACTTTCATGTTGTTTTCTTAGTGGGTTTTATGGTTTTATTTTAAGCCTAGTTCAACTTCCTTCCAATTCAGTTAGCCTAATCCTACGATCTAATGAGTTGAGCACATCATGGGAAAAATAAAGTTAGGAACTTGGAATTATTATTTGGGTGCCCACACACTGTCGTTGATAAGGAGGATCGAATTGAAAGATCGTAGTCTCTACGAGCTTCAGGGATTCGTAGGATTAACGGAGAACAAGCGAAGAACCAGAAAATCGTCAAAAGATGTAAATTTTCTTTTTCTTCCTTTTAGTTAGAATAAATTTAATAAGCATGATCTTGTGTTCTTATATCTAAAACTTAATTTTTGAAATCCCTTGCTTCCGCTTTCGTTCGATGAGATCGAAAAGTCGGATCTTATTTGACCCGATTAGATTCGGGATCCAAATAATTTCCAACAAATGGTATCAGAGCCATTTGGTTTTCGATATAAGAACTAGATTTGTTATTAAATTTACTTTGGAGTGGGTTTAGGATTTGATCATACATGTTTTGATATATCTATGCATTTGCGTTTTTGAATCGATGTCTTGAATTAGTTTTTGATATGATCAATGTACACCCGAAATTTAAAGGATATAGAAAATTGTTATATTCTATTGTATATTCGATTGTACACCCATTATATGGGTATAGGGTTGATGTAAATCACAACTCCCCTTTTTCCCAGTTTCGTATTATTTAATTTTCTGTTTAGATTTAGGGTGTTTTAAGGCATCGATCCAAATCATCATATTTATTTTTCTGCAAATTAATATTTATGTGATGTATATGTGATATATGTGCCATGCATATTGATATTTCATTCATGGAACCCACTCCTAAGCATGTCATGCATCATAATAATTGAATTGTTTAGTTGTTATGATAGATCTATGAGATGGATTAAAATTGATATAAAAGTGTTTAATATATTTTTTAAATTTTGTATAAAAGTGTTTTGTATAATTTTAAAATTTGTATAAAAGTGTTTCGTATGATTTTAAAATTGGGATAATTGCTTAGATTTAATTTTGTGAAAAATGGATCCGGTTTTTATGAAAAATCTCCGAATTGCATATTTTAGAAATAAAATAATTCGGATTCGTGTTCGGGTAGCCTGGTTAGGCGCTAGGCAGCCTGGGGCAGTATAGGCAAGGCCGGGGCAGCCTCGGGCTCGGGCAGGTCCCGAGCAGGCTCGGCGACTTCGTTTTAAGCCTGCGCATCATTTCCTTTGTTTTTCATGAAATTTTTCCTTTTTATCCCTACTACCTTAATTATTTTGATAATTCAGGGGTCATAAGTTGATTAAAATTATGAATTAATTCCTAAAAGTTAGATTTTTAAATTAGAGAATTTTAATCAAAAAGACCAATATGATTGGACTTGGCTTAGTAAAACATAAGATGTTTTATAACTTAAATATTTAGGAAACATTTATTATAAAATAATGAGTAGGAGAAGGATTCATGACAATAAATCCAATGGCCTCCATTATTGATCAAAGCACCGTGAGATTTAAGTGATGCCTCGCGACTCTCAGATTCATCCCTGTACGGATGGTTTTCACTTAAATCAATAATCAAGGCTTAATCTCCAAAGAATAGGAATTTAAAATTGAACTCTTAATTTTCCTACCCTACGACGGTGATTTTGAGTTAATTTTTAAAATCTGAAATAATGGGTAACACTCATAAAGATACAATCAAATAGTTTGGATGTATCTAGGCTAAATTAAAAGTTGATTAATAAATAAATGAAGATATGAGATGGCTTGATTATTTATTTTATTAATCTAATATGGTCTCGATTTAATCGTCATTTGATTTGACCGACCCTACATCGGCTTTTCAAATGTGAGATTAAATTACCTTGGAATTTGTAGGATAAACTTTATTGCATTTATGCATCACGTTTATAATTCCTAAATTGAATGTTTTATGATGTACGTTCACTTATTTACATCGCTTTATTTAATTTCATCAATGATGTCTTGTCCTATGCTTACACTGTTGAATGATTCATTAACTGGAGAAAATTTTAACAAATGGAATAGTAACATGAATATTGCACTCATATGTGAAAACCTCAAAGGCAAGAAGCAAGGTTCCTCTAAACCAAAGAGAAATTGTTTCCACTGCGGTCAAGAGGGACATTGAAAGAGGGACTGCCCCAAGTTTCTCTCCAAAGTAAAGGAAAACAAGATTTACTTGTTCTTGAAAGTTGTTTGGTAGCTAGAAATTCTTCTACTTGGGTAGTTGACTCTGGAGCTACTAATCATGTTTGTTCTTCTTTACAAATGCTTAGCTCTTATGAAGAGCTTGCCGATGGGTCATTCGCAATGCGAGTTGGCAATGGTGCAGTGTTTCCGGCAAAAGCAGTGGGAGTAATTAAGCTTAATATTAGAGATAAAATATTGATTTTAAATGATGTTTATTATATTCCTGGTTTCAGTAGAAATTTGATTTATGTTTCAAAGTTGCATGAACATTTATTTTCACTATCTTTTAATGATAATTCGATTATTATTTCTAAAAATGGACGTGATATTTGTACTGCAATATTGGAAAATGGACTCTATTTAATTAAGCCTAATAAACAACCACTGTTAAATGTAGAAATATTTAGAGTAGAACATCATAAACCAAAAAGGCAAAAGGTTTCTCAAGATGATGAAACACATCTTAGGCATCTAAGGTTAGGACATATTTCACTAGAAATGATAAATAGGCTAGCAAAGGATGGTCCTTTGAGAGAGATAAAAAGTTGGTACTCTTCCTGTTTGTGAATCATGTCTAGAAGGAAAAATAACTAAGAGACCTTTCTCTGCAAAGGGCAATAGAGTCAAAGAACCACTAGAGCTTGTGCATAGTGATGCTTGTGGTCCCATGACCACACAAGCTAGAGGTGGCTTTGGGTACTTCGTCACTTTTATTGATGATTACTCGAGGTATGAATATATTTATCTCATGCATAGAAAATCCGAGACTTTTTAAAAGTTTAAGGATTTTATGCGGAAGCTAAAAAGTAACTAGGCAAATCTTTGAAGCGCATTCGATCCGATTGAGGGGGCCAATATATCGATACTGAGTTCAAAGATTATTTTCTAGAGCATGGTATTTTGTACCAACTCACAACACCTGGCATCCCTTAGCAAAACGGTGTTGCTGAAAGGAGAAACTGAACATTGCTTGATATGGTTAGGTCAATGATGAACTACGCGACACTGCCTGATTCGTTTTGGGGGTATGCATTGCAAACGGCAATTTACATTTTCAATGTAGTTCCGTCTAAGTCAATCCAAAAGCCACCACTAGAGTTGTGGAATGGGAGTAAAGTTAGTTTACGCCACTTTTGCATATGGGGTGCCCAGCACATGTGCTGAAAGAAAAGACTGGAAAGTTGCATCCACGTTCAGAAGTGTATCTGTTCGTTGGATATCCCTAAGGAACGAGAGGATGTTTGTTTATGATCCACAAGAAAAGAAAGTAATAGTTTCGAGTAATAGTATCTTTCTTGAGAACGATATACAGAAAACTTCTGACCTCGAAGTGAAGTTGTATTCGAGGAGTTACTTTCTGATGAGATCAAACCACAACCAACTAGAGTTGTTGGGGAAATCCTAAAAATACCACTATACCTGATCAGAATGTCATGACACCTCGACGCAGTGGGAGGTGATTAGACCACCAATCCACTATCATCAAATCGAAGAGGCAAATATTGCAATCTCCGATGGGGTAAACGATGATCCATTTGTCTTTTCAAAAAGCGATGGAGGATTCTGATAAAGAAAGGTGGCTTGAAGTTATGAACCAAGAAACGTAGTCTATGTACTCCAACACTGTTTGGGTTCTTATAGATCCGCATGAGGATGTCAGGCCCATTGGGTGCAAATGGATCTATAAGAGAAAGAAGGGTGTGGATGTGAAAGTAGAGACTTTCAAAGCAAGGCTAGCGGCTAAGGGTTACACCCAAAAGGTGGGAGTCCACTATGAGAAGACTCTCTCGCCTGTAGCAATGCTAAAATCTATTCACATAATACTTTTAATTGTTGCGTGTCTTGACTATGAGATATGGCAGATGGATGTCAAGACGGCCTTTGTGAATGGCCATCTAGACGAGGAAATCTACATGCAGCAACCAAAGGGTTTTGTAGCCAAAGGTCAAGAGCATAAAGTCTGCAAATTGCTTAGATCCATTTATGGATTAAAGTAAGCCTCAAGGTCATGGTACCATAGATTTGATGAGACGATCAAGTCTTATGATTTTGACCAAAGTATTGATGAACCTTATGTATACAAGCAAATCAAGGATGGTAAAGTGGCAATTTTAGTGCTTTACGTAGATGACATTCTACTCATTGGAAATGATGTAGAGATGTTATCTACGGTTAAAGGTTGGTTTGCCAAGCAATTCTAAATGAAAGATTTGGAAGAAGCAAATTATGTTCTTATAATTTGAATCTTTCAAAATCACAAGAACAAATTATTGGCATTGTCTCAGGCTTCTTATATCGATAAGATGCAGTTGCATTATAGAATGCAAAATTCCAAAAAGGGTTACCTACCAACTCGACATGGAGTCGTTCTCTCCAAGGAGGAGTGTCCTAAGATACCTCATGAGGAAAATGACATGAGACGCATTCCCTATGCCTCTACAAATATGCAATGTTGTGTATTAGGCTCGGTATTTGATATGATGTAGGGATAACCAGCCAATTTCAATCTAATCAAGAAATGTTCATTAGATAATATTCAAGAACCTTCTCAAGTATGTTTGAGAATAAAATGTTTGTCTATTTAGGTGGTGACCTTAAAATAGATGACTGCACTGATTCTGACTTCTAGTCAGACAATGATACTCGAAAGTCGATATCTGGGTTAGTGTACATTCTTGTTGATCCTGTCAACAAGACCCAGCCTGAAAAGTATTTTTAGAGGCACAAGAATATAGGACTGGGGGAATTGTCCCATATGCTTTAGGGCAAGTGGGAGATTGTTAGAGATAGTACCCTTAAATCAATTGTGAATTGTTTTTGATTATTAATAAATGCGACATTTATTTTCGAACTCTTGTGCATATTGTATGTATTTTCTTGAACATCATGAAAATCCCTAGTTTATTTAATATAACCATAATCTTAGTATATAAGTGTTATATACAAGATGATTAAGATTAAGGAAAATAAACTAAAATTAAGTCTGTGATGCAATTAATTAAAGTATGGGATCTTTAATTAACACATCACTAATGCGGCCCAAAACATATTGAATGTGACTGTCTTATCCGGACCGTCAATGTGGAGACATCTTAGTGTGGGAATTTATATATGATTTGATTATATAGGATTTGGACCGATTTAATTTGAATTTTTCATCAAATTCTGTTGTAGAAATGGAAAATCAAATTACATCACAAGATGATCATATATGGATAAATCTTAATCCTGAGTGATTATAGACTCCTTTTATTTCTGTGTGATTCTTAATTTGCTCATTTAAGTTTGTCCTACGACATTCCCAACACAACCATTTTAGATTCACATTTGAATTAAATAGCTGGGAATATAAATCACATAAATGGAATCCATTTCTTCTTGCGAGAAGTAGAAAGACGATTCTCTCATTTGTTAATTCTGGAACTGAATGGTTTAAGATCTCTACTTTATAATCCGATTATAAATTAATCATTCGCTAGTGGATTAATGGTAAATGAGGATAAGGTGTAATTGAAGAGATTTAACGGATATTACCTAGCTTCAATTACGAATTGTATAGAGGATTAATCCATATGTAATATGATTATATCAATGGACTGCTAAAATTCGTAGAGTAAGATATTCTATAATTATAAGAATCCAATTCCGAATTTATAGTGGAGTAATATTGGAATTAATAAGTCGGATAAATTAATTAAAGAATTTAATTATTTATTCGATTTATTGGGCTATAATTATAGGTCCCCGGTTAGCGTTCTTAGAGTAAACGGGTTAAGAATAATATTTTATGTTCCTAAGGGTTTATGAAAAAGAGTTTTCCAAAATATTTGGGCTAAAATAATATTTGTTAATTCTGGGAATATCTGATATTCTATAGTTTTGACTGTATTGAGAATTAAATAAATATAAGATATTTATAATATTAATATAATTATTAAGTTGATAATAATATTGGATAATTATCAATTAGGTTTTAAGTCTATCTAGAATTATGAATTCTAGATTAGATAGGAAACTGAGTTGGAGCGAGAAACTAATAGGATTAGGCCTATAAATAAGATAGCACAAACTCATAATTCATATATGAATTTACGGCTCCTTCACAGGTTTTAAAAGTTCCATTGATTTTTTCATTAAAAAAGGGTTAGTTGGCCAATTTATATTTCATGCAAATCTTTAGTTTGGTTAACCAGCTCAATTCAAAAGGAATTGATTGAACCAAATATGTTGGCTTAAGATTTCACAACAGCAAACTTATTTGAGGGCAAAAATTTAATGTTGTTTTTTAAGTGGTTTTATGGTTTTATTTTAAGCCCAGTTTAATTTCCTTCCAATTGATTTAGCCCAATCCTACGATATCATGAGTTGAGTACATCGTGGAAAAATTAAAGTTAGGAACTTAGAATTATTATTTAGGTTCCCACACACTGTCGTTGATAGAGAGGATCGAATTGGAAGATCGTGGTGTCTACAAGCTTCGGGGATTAGAAGGATTAACGGAGAAAAATCGAAGAACCAAACAATCGTCGGCAGAGGTAAATTTTCTTTTTCTTCTTTTCAGTTAGAAAAAATTTAATAAGCATGATCTTGTATTCTTATATCTAAAACTCGATTTTTGAAATCGCTCGCTTTCGCACTCTTCGATTAGATCAAAAAGTCGGATCTTATTTTATCCGTATTAGATGCGGGACCCGAATAATTTCCAACACCTTGACCCTCGGCCTGCGACACGTGTAATTAGCGAGCCTCACATGTGCAGAGAACTAGTGCCCAACACTGTGGCCAAGCCTGGACAAGGTTGCTTGGCCTCAATTGGAGTGCCTCCTTGGATGAGTTTTTCAGCTCATCGTGTCGGTCACCCGTCTCTCCCTCACAAGATTTTCTCCTACGGGTGGAACTTAGAAATTTCATCACTAACATAATTCTCTCCAACAAAATAGAAATTTTGAAATGAAATCGTTCGAGTAAAGACAAAAGACCTGATAAAGAAATATTCAGAGCTAATGGTCAAAACATACTCCGAGTCTTTAGCTGCAAGCATTAAGAAAGAATAAGGCTCTCTCGTGCCAACTTATATGAGGAAAAAAATCTTCCTTGATTTTTAACTTCCAACTTTCTCAAGGAGTTCACAACTAGGAGTTGGGGGCATATGATGTGAGTAGTTTTTAATTTTAATTTCCCTTAATAATTTTATCATTCAATCATAGCTTATGTATTATTTTTAGCACTTAATTGCAATTATATGGCCATATGTTCAATTGTTTCTAAATGCCACCACTATAAGAGACTTGTGAAAATATTTGAGTTGTCCTAGGGTTTCTCTCCTTCTGAAAGTTTCTCTGAGCGTTATTATCAGGATCTTCCTCGTCCCGTCTTTCATGGCTATCCCTACCATGATCGAATTCCACGTCTAATTCTCTGTGTTTTATCCCTCTATTTCTTTTCTCTCTCCCTAGTTTTTTTTCCATTTGTTTTCTGTGTTCGGCAGTCTCTTACTTGTCCTCTCTTATTTTTTATTATTTTATTTGTTCGGTGGTTTCTTGCAGATCCCAGCCGCTGGAATACGTACGTTAAATAATTAATCCATTCCCACAAATTCGAGATTGAACTCTGTAAAGGGCTTTCGACATCTCCTGGTTACATGGCGGAGGATTTGAGTTCTCTCTACGCACATCTCTGTCTCGGGGCAAAGGAGGCTTCCCTTCTTCAAACAGATGGAAACTATTCGGATCAGGTGGATATTAATCTCTGTTTGGTTGGAAAGATATTGGCGCCTCGTGTTATTGGTTTCGATCAAGTCTCTTCCTTATACAAGCGAATCTGGAACCCTAAGGGCCCTTTCAAATGTAAAACCTTGGCGGACAACGTGTTCTTTTTCTCTTTTGGATCGATTGCGGACAAGAAAAGAGTTTCAATGGGTTTCCCTTGGCTATTTGACAAATACCTTCTTCTTCTCAAGGATGCCTCGAGCGATATGGTTTCCTCTAATCTAAATATTTTGATGTGCTCATTTTGGATACAACTCCACGATCTTTCGTTAGTTTTACTATCCAAAAATTTTGCTACATTCGCTGGGAACTATATCAGAAAATTTTTTGATGTTCACTCGGACTCTATCGGCTCCATTATTGGAAAATTTATGCGTATAAAGGTCGAGATTGATATTGAAAAACCATTATGCCGAGTTATTCAACTAGACACTAAAATCCAGAATCGTCTTATCATTCTCAAATACGAACGGCTCCCCGACTTCTGTTTTCATTGTGGTAAACTAGGGCATATCCTGAAAGAGTGCGATGATTATGCTCTCTCTGACACAACTGACTGCTCATTACTTCAATTTGGTAATTAGCTTCGAGCAACCTCATCCATGAATCCTTTCTCCTCGAACCGCCAAATGTCTGATGCCCCAGACACCTATCAACGCCAAACCTCTATTCCTGTTAATCTTACTCCATCTCACAATATACACCAATCAACCCCACAAACTACCTCTATACGTGCCTCAAATATTACGCTACACCCGCCAACCCCCCACCCCATACAATCCACACTCATACAGTTCCCTTAGCCCCCAATTTCACAACTGCCATAATTGTTCATCCCACAAACTAATCTCCTCTCACAAATAATCCTCACTCCAATCATGATTTTCCTCCACGTCCTTATTCAAATTCTATCATAATCCACTCCCACCAAACTACACATAATAATCTGCCACATACAAACCCACCTCATGATCTCTCTCCTTGCTTTGCCACCTCCACCTCTGTCTCCAAAATCTGATCCTACAATCCCTTCTCCCCGTCCCCATACTCCCCCAGCAACTCCCGTTCAACTTCACTCTCCATGCCTCCCTCTCATGCAACACTTACCCTTATTCCTCCTCGGGTTTCAAGCCCACAACATATATCTCCTCATATTCAAGTCCCAAATAGCCCATTCCTTGTAAGCGTTCCCATGCTTATGGACACCCGGCCAAAAAACTAACTCGAAAATTTATAAAAGCCAAAAATCGTCTCTCTCAAAATTCCATCACTGATATCCCTCTTCCAAAATCAGAGGCTAAACGATAACTTCATCTTTTTAGCAACGAAAATCCTGACTTACAAATTGTCCCAATTGAAGCTCTTACCAAAAAATCTAAACAATCCGAGATAGCATTAAATGACTCTGAGATGCTTCCTTCAGATCTTTGTGATGAGTCAACCATACTGATGGAGGCTGAGCTTGCGAACCGGCCCCTCCAAGATTAATGAGGCTCCTCAGTTGGAACTGTCGAGGACATGGGAACTCTCGAATAGTTCAAGAACTCCGCGAGCTTATTAGCGACAAGTCCCCAAATTTGGTTTTTCTATGTGAAACCAAATTTAGTGCTCGAGATTTTGAAAATTTCATAAATTCCTTGGGTTTTTTTGGTGTCTATGTCCTAGCAAATGGCCGATTCGGAGGCCTTGGTTTCCTTTGGTGCTGAAATATTGATGTTACGCTTGGGGGTTATAATGATCGATTTATTGATGTTAATGTGAATTTTTGTGGCCAACTATTCCGAGTTACTGGAGTTTGTGGTCAACCTGAGGTTGCGCTTCAATGGATTTTTCGGAATAATTTTAAAAATCTATACTCGCCTACTAATGATCTGTGGTTATGTATTGGAGACTTTAATGAGGTCATAATGCAAAATAGTTCTCTGGTATCCGTCCCCGTGCCCCATGGAAAATTTCCCTTTTCCATGAAGCTATCGAATTATGTGATCTAAGTAATATGGGGTTCATTGGATCTATTTTTTACATGGAGTCAACTGGCAGTCCATCCATACACGCAATGTGGGAGACTTGACCGCTCGCTTTGCAACCCAAATTTCCGCTGCTTATTCCCTTGCCATAAAATCATAAATACCCCTTCCTTCACCTCCGATCACTCCTCCTTCCTTGCACAATTCAATCCACTCCCTACTTCACATCAGCGCCCTCCAAAACGGAAACCCCCTCGCTTTGAATCATACTGGATCAAAAGTTCCGAATGCCACAAACTTATTAATGAGAATTGGTCGTTTTCTGTAGGCGATCTCAAGTCCAAAATGAATCATTGCTTCATGGGTTTAATTCGCTGGAACCGCACCACTTTTGGTGATCTTACTGAGAAAATCAAGAATTTAAAGGCTGATATTTCCACCTTAGAAGGAGGCGTCATCACTGACGCTGTCAAAAATCAGCTCCGTGCTCTACATGAACAACTCGATTTGCTTCTCAAGCTAAATGATTTGAAGTGGAGGCAATGTGCGAAGCAGCATTGGTATTAAAATGGGGATCGGAATACCTGGTACTTTCATGAACATGCTTCTAAACGTAAAGAGATTAATCACATAGCATCCTTGAAAGATGATCAGGGACATGAATACACGGACTCGGGGAATATGGAGAGGTTAATTGTTCAGTATTTTGAAAATATTTTATCATCTGCTTCTCCATCGCAATAGGATATCCGACAAGCACTTTTAAGAGTTCAATCTCGGGTTACTCCGGAAATGGCTAATTGTTTAACGACCCCTTACTCCGCGCGGTTGAGGTTACAAGAGTTGTCAAACAAATGCTCCCTTACAAATCTCCCGGACTAGATGATATGAGTCCAATCTTTTTTCAAACGTTTTGGTCGATTGTCGGTAAACATGTGACCAATTATGTGCTTTTATTTCTTAACAATAAAAATCTCTTTGCAGACATGAATTATACCCATACTGTACTCATCCCAAAGGTCAATAATCCAGATTTTGTGTCCCAATTTCGACCCATTAGTTTATGTAATGTTGTCTATCGTATTGCATCAAAAGCCATTTCTAATCGCATGCGCCCTATCCTAAACTCTGTCATCTCCGAAACCCAATCCTCTTTTCTTCCATCCCGCCTCATTACAGACAACATTCTAGTTGCGTATGAATTGCATCATTCCATGAAAAATCGTAGGATAGGAAAATTGGAGCACATGTATTTGAAACTTGATATGAGTAAGGCGTTTGATATAGTCGAGTGGTCTTTTGTTTATGCGGTTCTAGAAGCTATAGGGTTTCCATCCAATTTTATCCACTTGATTAAATGTTGCATATCTACAGCTAGAGATGTTAAAAGGGCGCGCAGTGGGTCTTTAACCGTTTAAAATGGAAAAAAGAGAGGGTTAGGGCCGAATTATTTTGGCCCGTTTAAATCAGGGCCTTTTTGGCCCGGACCGTTTAAACTGAAGCCCGTTAGAGCTAGCCCAAAGGTTAACCGGGATAGCCCGTTAGCCCGCTATTTTTATTTTTTAAAAAATAAATATAATTCTAATATTTTATATCTACTTTTATTACCTACTATTACAAGTAAATTTTTTTTTCAAATTCACATCTCCCTCATCTTTAAGTTTAACTTTATTAAACAAGCTATAAATTCTTGAAAAGCTTCTTTTTTATTTGTTTTATTTATTACTTAATTTAGTTTTCCATTTTTATCTAAATAAGAAAATGTCACATAGTCTTATTAGATTATTTAGGCTATAAATTATATTTCTAAATGGTGCTAAATCTAATTTTATAATTTTATTAATGCAACGTAATTATAAACATGCATGACTTTTTTTAAGATTAACTTTAAATGTTATACATGATCAAGTTTGAAATTTTAAATTTAAATATATAATTTTTAATTTTTTTACTATAGCCCGATAGTGGCCCGTTTAGCGATTGGTTCGAGCCCGTTTAACAGCCCGGCCCGTTTAGCTCGGCTAGCCAGACCGCTTTAACATCTCTACCTACAACCTTTTTCTCATTCTTACTAAATGGTAGCCAATTTGGATCGGTAACGCCACATCGGGGGATTCGCCAAGGCGATCCCATATCACCTTATCTTTTTATCATTTGTGCCAAAGTTTTTTTCTGTATTTTGCAAGACCTTCAGGCCGCCGGAAAAATCCATGGCATCAGGATAAATAAGCACACCCCGAGTATATCACACCTATTCGTCGTCGATGACACGTTGCTTTTTGAGAATGCAACCGTTGAGGAAGTTCATCATTTATGGTTTGCAATTAATTTGTTCGAAAGGGCTTCAGAAAAAAAAGATTAATCATGATAAATCTGGTGTTCTATTCAGCTCCAATACAGATCTAGTTCCGGCCCAGCAAATTTCCAACATTCTTGGTATCCCCATTATGGATTCACATGGGAAATATCTCGGACTTCCATTCATTATTGGTAAGAATAAACGGGATGTGTTTTCATGTATTCAGGATTGTGTCTGGAACGTATTGCGGGGTGGACCGAAATATCATTGTCTCAGGCGGGTCGTGATGTCCTCATGAAAATAGTTATCCAAGCTATTCTTACCTATGCTATGTCTTGCTTCCGAATTCCTGACGTTATTCTTGAAAAAATTCAATCCATGCGGTGAATTATTTTTGGAGTGGTTCTGTAGATGGGAAAAAAAATCATTGGCTATCGTGGAAAACAATTGCGCAAAAGAAGGATCACGGGGGCCTCAGTTTTAGACATCTTCGAGCTTTCAACTTAGCATTCCTTGCAAAACAGGCATGGCGACTAGTTACTTGGCCTTTTTCTCTTCTTGCTCGTCTACTCCGTGCTAAGTACTACCCGGGTGGGGATTTCTTCCATGCTCAACTCCTGCCAGACCTCAATGGAGCCGGGCGTAGTATTCTAGAGAGTCGACATGTCATTGCCTCAGGGGCTCGTCGACTTATCCGCTTTGGAACCTCCACTCGCATTTGGCAAGACTCATGGCTTCCTCATTGCTTGGATTATTTTACTAACCCCCTCGGCCCTATTCTCGACTTAAACACCACAATGTTTCCCTTATTGATGTTGATCATTCATGTTGGAGAGAAAAATTTATTCATTCATTGTTTACCCCAGCAGATGCGTCCCTCATTCTCTCAATGCCTGTTAGTGCTTGTCAAGCTGAAGACTTATGGTGTTGGCATCCAAATAAAAATGGCAAATTATCCGTTAAATCCGCATATCACACAATCTTAACAGGTTGCTCTCACCATTTCAATTTCCAGTTTTCTCCTCCTTCGGGTTCTTCCCCAAACCCGGTGTGGAAGAAAATTTCGAAGTTGCAAGTTCCACCCCGTTTCAAGTTGTTTGCTTGGAGATGCTCGTCAGAGGCTCTATCCACGGTCTATCTCCTTGCCAAACACCATATTACTTCCTCAGATCTTTGCTCGTTCTGCTCCTCTGCCGAAGATGCCAACTATGTTTTCTTGTTCTGTCAATTCGCAGATATGGTTTGGAAATGCGCAGGTCTCTCTGAAGTTGTTCTACAGTTTTCACAGTCGAGTTTCTCAGCTTGGTACCAAGACGTGATCCTTCATAGTCCTCCAGAGATTGGTAACCTCTTTGTTGTGCTTTCTTGTTTAATTTGGTACCATCGTAACAAAAGAAAATTTGAAGGTGCTCCCTTAGACCCCATCTCTGCTATCATGACTGCGAATTCCATAATGAAAGATTTTAATTTTGCTGCGTGTCGCCCTGAAGTGCTATCTGCTGGTAAACTTCATCAACCCCCCGTACCAGGCTTCATTGGATGAATTCCCCTGTATCTGCTTTGATGGTGCAATTTCAGCACAAGATCGTTGTTGTGGCATTGGAGTTGCGGTGTTTGATGCTAATGGTCAATTTATCGAAGGACTATCAAAAAAGATTGGAGGTATTGTCGATCCAGAGGTTGCGGAATGTCTCGCACTTAAAGAAGCTCTCCACTTTGCTGCAAAATTGTCAATTGGCCCGATCTCGATCTTTGGTGATGCGACACAAGTGGTGCTTGCTGCTAATGAACAGACTCTTAGCTCCTCTGTTTCCTTAGGCATTATTCAATATATAATTTCTCTTAGGAACTTAGTGCATATAAAAGGTATTTTTTGATTTCGGCGATCTTTTAATTTCATTGCTCATTCTTTAACAAACTATGTGAAATTTATGGTGTCAGATTCTTTACTCTAGGATCACTCCTTGGAGATGGAGCCCCTCTGTCCCAACATATTTAATAATATTTTATTTTTCCTTCTAAAAAAAATAAAAGACTTGTGAAACTCGAATCCTGATTATAAATAGATCCCTTCGTCTTATTTGTAAGGTACACATTTTCTTACTACATTCTACTAGTCCTTCTGAATTATCTTTGAACCCATTGACTTAACAACTCTCATTTCAGACTAATGCCAGATTTTAACAGTATCAATTAACAAGACGTAAATACGTCCAATACTTATTACAATTGACAGTTTAAATATATATTTTCTCAAAATATCGGAAATGACATTTTGAAAAAGGTTTGCTTGACCCAAACCCCTTCTGCACGAAAATTCTCCCCCAAGCCTTCTCATAAAGCCCACCACTCTTTTGTATCTCGAATCATTTTTCCTCTTTTCTCCTCACTTGGTCTCTCTAGCTCGCTATCTCGAACATTCCTTCTCAGTTTCATTCCTTCCTCTCCGCAGCTGTAATCGGTAAATTTATTCTTTACTTCACCTCTTATCTTTCGAATCGGTTACTGTTTTTTAATCTTCGTTAACTTTCAAATGGGTTCATTATCTACGATACGATTTTTTGGAATTGGAGTTTTTGTTTTTGTAATTTGCATTGCAATTGCAGTAGTTATACAGACCCTGATCTCTTTCAGATTTTTGTTATATTTGAAGAACCATTTCGATTCTGAATTTTTCCAATTTTTTATTTATTTTGTGCTGATTGTGGTGACTTGGATGGGAATCCGGCGGGTTTTTGGCAGCTTGTTGCACTATATGCTTCCTAGAAAGAGACAAGGGGAAGGCGAGGCTGTTAACGAACAGGATTCCGAGATCGTACTTAAGAAGCATCGCATAAGTACCTCCACCGATAACAAGAACACTGGGGAGACAAATAGCAGCGGAACCAGTAACCTTGGTGTAGGGAACAGTAACATTAAAGGCAGCGGAAGTTGCGGGGAACCAACAATCACAGAAATGGCCTTTGATGATGGAAAACCGCGTGATATTGATGAGGATCTTCACAGCCGCAGCTTGCAGTGTATGGGCGAGAGACAATGCGGCGGCTTTTTGCGTCCAATGTTCTCGTGTCCGAATGCAGGGCCTTGGAGTTGAGATTGGTATATATTTTTTCCTGATTGTTTTGGTAGTATGCATATGCATGCGGACTTGCACATCTTATTGTCACAAACTTTAGCATATTGTTTGAGCTAAGATTAATAAATTTGGAAGCGCTTAATGAAACAAGAAGCAACAGTGCGTATCTAGTATTGTTTATATTACATCACGTTTGGACCTTTTGCTTGTGGATTCGTCATGTTAGCTGTGCATCTTCAAATTCAGTTAATGCTGGAATATGGTATGAATTTTTAGGGTCAATATCGATATTAAAGTCTACATATTTTGATCAACTTCTGTTGCTGATTTAGTTCTTTTTCCTGGCTTAGTGAAGCATGTATCATTTACTTAGACTACATGTATACTTATGGGATAGTTTTGACTGTTACCGATTAGAGTTTTTCTGCTCTTTTTCTTGCTGGTGTTTGGTTGTAATTTTTACGTTTTGCAATTGTTGATTCTTCTAAACCAATAATTGAGTTACAAGGTTTATTCCAGCATGAAAGTAGATTTTATTGAATAAAGTGGGATAGGAACTCTTGGGATTGACCTCATATCTGGATTTTGTAAATACTCGCAGCTAAGAACCTTATTCTTGCTGGTGTAAAGTCTGTGACATTGCATGATGAAGGGACAGTTGAATTGTGGGATATGTCCAGTAACTTTGTTTTCTCAGAAAAGGATTTGGGTAAGAACAGGGCACTCGCATCAATTCAGAAGCTACAAGAGCTCAATAATGCTGTGGCTATCTCGACTTTGACTACAAAGTTGAATAAAGAACAACTTTCTGATTTCCAGGTAACTATTGCAATTTGCTCTTTTGCCACACCTTCTATCATTGAAACTCCTTGCTTCTCTCTCTCTCTCTCTCTCTCTGCCTCCCCCAACAGCTTCTCTGGTTTTTGCGTTTTGTTGTTTATTATTATACTGACAACTGAGGTAATATTGCTGATATAAGTTTTCATTACCTTCTGCCCTTTGCATCATATTTTCTGTGTTGTGGATCTATCGTTTTGGTACATTTCCACATATGTTTAACAAACACACCATTTTCCGTGTAATCACAAAACATTTCAGATAAAAACTCACTGTTTAACAGACTAAGACCATTCTGTTGCAATAGTTATGACGTTGGAAGATGCTGGGTTTGATGTGGCTATTATTGAGACAGTGGACAGCTCTTTTCTGGAGAGGCATTACATGCCCAGATTCTTTATTTTTCCATGGGTGCTTTTTCTGTGCAAATGGTAGTCAATCATTTTTTTGTTTTCCTTATGTGCTTCGTTCTAATATATACATAATTTCCATTATAATGGATTGTGAAAGTATCAAATTACTGATCAAAAAGAGACCTTTATGCACTATATTTCGGTGCTTATAGCTTGTTGGCACTCGTGTATTTTTCTTTATTAATAAAATCTATATGTTTGATTGTGTTTCTTGTGCTACTATGCTTTAGCTTTTATAGTCTTATACTGTGATATTGTATTTACGTGGAAGAAGTACCGCTTTTTGCATGAAAATTTCTATTTTGGAGTCTCTTGTGGCATGCATCCTTGATTTTTGTTGTAGTCGATACACGTGTTAGCTATCATGCTTAATGATGCCTATGTTTCAGAACCATGTATCTGGTTATTCGAGATCTAACATTGAATTGGAGAATTTGCTCAAAAACTCATTAGCTTAATTGTTTCATTGTTGTACACTGGATTACGACTCCAATGTTATCTATTATGGTAGAAATTCTTGCATATTCAGAGAGTATGATATATTGACTCTTTCTGCTTTGCTTGGAATCGAGTATTTTAGGATGGTTGTCTACATTCATTTTGTCCCTGAAGTCATATTTCTATTTTTATATTTGTAGTATACATTGGCAAGAGGGCAGAAAAGTTTCTGCTTAACTATTTTTTGAGCTGTCTCTCTTGGATGCTAGTACCGTTGTTGTTTTATGTCTGTTCATTAACTTAAAAAGCCTTCACAATAGGTTTAGGGACAAATGGATTTTTGTGTGGCCCTTGTTTGTTCTGTGGGTGCAGTGAACAAACAACTTATTTGAGTTTTCAATTTTTATGCCGTTTGTTTTTTCAGTTTGTTCTCAGATAATAGTTGCTTATACCCGCCTTCAAATTTTGGCTGTCATTACTTGTTAGTTACCCGTAAATGATGTTGTATGCATAATTTAAACTTATTGCTTCAGGAATTACATATTAAAGTGCTTGTCAAGATCATTTCGCCTTTTTGGTCAAATGTATTAGTAATTGTTGAATTGATAAGTCACGTAGTAAAAGAACACAACATCGTTTTGTAAAGTTTTAAGGAAATGTCTGTTAACCTTCAAATTTTTAATTCTAGGACACACCAAAAATAGTGTTGGCTTGTGTGAGAATTGGAAGTCACCTTGTACAGTCTTGCGACCAAGAGTGTGTGCAAGTGTTGTCCTGCATAGATACATAGCCTTCGGAGAATGTCGTCACGTCTTAGGTTGCAAAGGCCAAATATTTTACTCAATATTATTGTATATTTCATTGCCTTTCCCATCATCCGAGATATCTTGTGCAGTAAGTATGAACAACACAAGTGTTTCCCTACATTGATATGTAACCTTCTGATAATGTTCGCATGTTGTTGGTTGCGAAGACCGAAACTTTACTTATTAATACTATATTTCCTTGCCTCTATAACATGTCATCCCGCATATAATGTGCAATAATATTATGGATAGTTTATAAGAAATTGGGCCAATCGGCTTGTGCCTGCTGTATCTTAAGGTTAGAGCTCTTACTCAATGTTCCGACCATTGTATGAATTTTGGAATAAGATAGTTGTTTGCATACTTTGCAGCTTTATGAACTCCATATCTTGCTATGCTTTACAGTATTGATGCATTCTGTAGATGTATTAATTATTACTAATGAGGATGACTGTTATGAATGCAGGCTGTGGTTTTTACTGACATCAATTTAGAGAGTGCAATTGAGTTTAACGAATACTGTCACAATCATGAGCCTCCTATTGCTTTTATTAAGACAGAAGTGAGAGGCCTTTTTGGTAGTGCTTTTTGTGATTTTGGACCTGAGTTCACTGTCTTTGATGTCGATGGTGAGGAACCTCATACAGGTATTATTGCATCAATCAGTAACGATAATCCTGCTCTTGTGGCATGCGTGGACGATGAAAGACTGGAGTTTCAGGATGGCGATCTGGTTGTGTTCTCAGAAATTCGGGGAATGACAGAGCTCAATGACGGAAAGCCAAGAAAGATTAAAAATGCACGTCCTTACTCTTTCACCCTTGATGAAGATACAACTACTTTCGGTATGTATGAGAGAGGTGGTATTGTAACTCAAGTAAAGCAGCCCAAGGTTTTGAACTTCAAGCCACTGAAGGAAGCAATCAAGGATCCTGGTGATTTCCTTCTTTCTGATTTCTCAAAGTTTGACAGGCCACCGCTCTTGCATTTGGCATTCCAATCACTAGATAAGTTTGTCTTTGAACTGGGGCGCTTCCCAGTTGCTGGTTCTGAGGAGGATGCTCAAAGGTTGATATCTATAACCAGTGACATAAATGAGAGCTTAGGTGATGCAAAACTGGATGATATTAATCCAAAACTTCTGCGACACTTTGCTTTTGGTGCCCGAGCTGTACTGAATCCTATGGCTGCCATGTTTGGTGGCATTGTTGGGCAGGAGGTTGTGAAAGCATGCTCAGGAAAGTTTCATCCTCTTTTTCAGGTGATTATTATTTCTTATGCTTAGATATGCTATCCCTTCATTTTGTTTCCCTTTCCTCCTAGTTCTCTTATTACTTTTCTCCCTTTCTGGATGGGTGGCTGGTGGGGACTATTGGTGGCTATGTGAAATGTTTGGAGAGAGTTTCATTCGAGGTGCATGAATAAAAATGAAGTGTGTAAAATCTGATAGCATCATTCCATAACTGGGTCCATATGGTTGGGAAAAGGCAGAACATTTTTGGAATTTTTTACCATCGCTGCTTTAGGAACATATTTGTGTTTTGGTCATCTTTGTGGGCTAAAGCAGCGGCATTGTTTACTGGTTCACCTACTATAGTTGTATCATTGCACTTTCTTCTGTTTTTTTTTATGTACTTTAGGACTCTGTTATCTAATTATGTAAATCTTTCTCCTTGGTAAATTACTTCATTTGAAAAAGAATTCATGTGATTTTCATGTTTGTAGAACTGCACACTGTTATGCTTTAATTCTATTTTCAATGAAGCAACTTGTCGCATTGGTGTAAAAATGATGTAATACAGCTAAGCTTTTCTGTTATCATGTTTGTGCAGTTCTTCTACTTCGACTCAGTAGAATCACTTCCTACCGAGCTATTAGATCCCAGTGATTTCAGACCGTTAAATAGCCGTTATGATGCCCAGATTTCAGTCTTTGGGTCAAAGCTTCAAAAGAAACTAGAAGATGCAAAAGTTTTTGTTGTTGGATCTGGTGCCCTTGGCTGTGAGTTTCTGAAGAATTTAGCTCTGATGGGAGTTTCATGTGGAAAACATGGGAAATTGACTATTACTGATGATGATGTAATAGAGAAGAGTAACCTAAGCAGGCAATTCCTCTTTCGAGATTGGAACATTGGGCAGCCGAAATCCACTGTTGCTGCTTCTGCTGCTTCATCAATCAATCCTCTTTTCCACATAGAAGCTTTGCAGAATCGCGTAGGCCCCGAGACGGAGAACGTTTTTAGTGATACCTTCTGGGAGAATCTCAATGTTGTGGTTAATGCCCTTGACAATGTAAATGCGAGGCTTTATGTCGACCAGAGATGCATGTATTTCCAAAAACCACTTCTTGAGTCTGGAACCTTAGGTGCCAAATGCAATACTCAAATGGTTATTCCTCATCTAACTGAAAATTATGGTGCTTCTCGAGATCCCCCAGAAAAGCAAGCACCCATGTGTACCGTGCACTCCTTCCCGCACAATATTGATCATTGCTTGACATGGGCGCGATCAGAATTTGAGGGCTTGCTTGAAAAGACACCTGCTGAAGCAAATGCCTATCTTTCTAACCCTAATGAGTATGCATCTGCCATGAGAAAAGCCGGGGATGCTCAAGCCAGAGACAATTTGGAACGTGTAATTGAGTGCCTTGACAGGGAGCGATGTGAATCATTCCAAGATTGTATTACATGGGCTCGTCTAAAGTAATTCTTAGTATTATTTTCTATTGTGCTTTTGTGTGTTTACCTACAACTTCTCTCCTTCTATCCTTCCTAATTTTATTGTTACTCATCGGCAGGTTTGAAGATTATTTTGCAAACAGGGTGAAGCAGTTGACTTTCACCTTTCCTGAAGATGCCGCAACCAGCACTGGTGCACCTTTCTGGTCAGCCCCAAAGCGTTTTCCTCGTCCCCTGCAGTTTTCTGTCACTGATCCCAGCCATCTTCATTTTATTATGGCTGCATCCATACTGCGAGCTGAGACATTTGGCATCTCTGTACCTGACTGGGCAAAGCACCCTAAGAAACTGGCTGAGGCTGTTGATAAAGTCATACTTCCCGATTTTCAACCGAAAAAGATGTGAAAATTGTTACTGATGAGAAAGCTACTAGTCTTGCTACTGCTTCCGTGGATGACACTGCTGTTATTAATGAATTACTTTTGAAGCTGGATCAATGTCAGAAGACTTTACCAACAAACTTCAGGATGAAACCAATTCAGTTTGAAAAGGTTTGTCTCTTGTCTCTGTAACTTGCCATAAAATTTATTATTCCAGGCTGCAGGTTATTGAACTTTTTTATTTTAAAAGGTGTTGTAAACTTGTATACAAAAGCTTTTACATATAGGGATGGCAAGGGGGTGAGTATGGTACGGTTTTGGCTAAACATGGGACTCGCCCCGCCAAGAATAATCTGAACCTGAGACCCGGCCCGAACCCGTAACCAGACGGGTCCAACCCGCCGGACCTGCCAGAAAGATTCAACATGCTGAATTTCAGTTTTCACTCCTAACCTGCATGATTTTCTGAATGAAGATTACTGGAAAATATTTTGTCCAGTGTGAAAACTAATGAAAACCAATGTAAGAATCGGAAAAAGAAAATATGAGGTAAATGAAATGGTTATTCAGAAATAGTACTGACATTAATTATATATGAATATAAAAGCTAATTTATTGGTTTCCTATACAGCCCCCTTCGGTCGTATACAGTTATAAATCAATTAAAAACAAAACATGATTAAAAAGAAATACTTTCAGAAAACAAGAGCCACAGTGTAATGTAATAATTAAAATAATAAGTAATAACTATTTTTTAGTAAAAAATAAGTGTGTATATATATATATACACACATATATGCGGGGTGGGTCCAGCCAAACCTGCTACCCGTCCCGGACCCGGCGGATTTTAGTGAAACGGTCTACAACCTGCCCCGGGACCCATTTGACTGGGTTAGACCCGCCCCATTGCCATTCCTATTATATGTGCTTTAAACACCAATGATGACAATACTATTAGCCTTATTTGCTTTCTTGATTAGTTTCCTGGAGAGAGTTTGTAGTTTGCGTGCCTCTAGTATAGTACAAATAAATAGATTTAGGGACAGCACTACAACATAAGAAACCCCAAAACTATTCGTTACTCAACCTTCATTTCCCTTAAACTATTTATTACTCTACCCTAATTATTTATCTATATGAAGTACATTAATATAACTTTATCATAACACCGCTCATTATTAACATTTATCTCAAGAAATAGTAATGGGTTACACTTAAATTAGTTTAGATGTAGACTTCTAACCGGAGTTAGCTTGGGATTGTTTCTGGAATTAAGGACCTTTAAATGGATGAGTATGCGATGCTAACTTAGCGGAAAATCATTATGTTAACCAGGATCTGACCTGCTAGTCAGATGCTTACTGATGGATTGAGACATTTTATCGAACACTTGGCGTATTCATGGCCCAACACATTTGGAGGGTGCAATCACGGTGGATGATCCATGAGATAGAAAGTTTACTTCTTATTGCCTAAGCAATCTAAATGTTGATTATTTTATGATTTTAACTCAATTGAATATCAGAAAATAGAGTTGCAAAATTGATTAAATTGTAGAAGGGCCTAGCATTAATAATGAACGTTCTTCGTTAAAATAATATTGTTAATATCACAAAAGTCACCAAACTTCTCCCAAGGTTCTGGAAATAATGTTTGATGATCTCAGTTTGGTTAATGTGGTCAAAGATGTTCAAAATATAGGTGTTTAGCCTCATTCCCGATAAGGAAACGAGTCAATTGACATTTTTATGCTGATATCGGCATTTTTGATGAATACTGCTAGGACAGATTAGGGGTTTTGATGAGTATGTTCCTTGTGGTTGGCAAGGTGGTGATGATTTTGAGGTCAGCTTAGGGCCAAAAACATGCATTTTAAGAACTTAACTTCATGCCTTAACCACAGTAGCAGTCAAAGATGCTGACACATTGAACCGTATCATCAGCTGGCAACTCGCTTAATAAGATGATGATGACATGAAGAACCAAATTGAGGTTGAGGAACACGCAAACCGGAATGAGAAGATGCAAATGATAAAATGGAGAAGATGTGCTTTGGAGACAACACAAAAGATTGTGAGTATGGATGAGATTGATAACAACTAGGGTCAATTTTGAGAAAGTGACACTGAGGCACTGGAGAAAACATGAAAGGCAGTGGGTTGATGATGGAGAAGATGAATGACAATGACGATGGATGATATGATGGCGCAAAAAATAAGAGGAAAAATGAGTGGAAATGATGTCTGATGTCCTCAGGTTTGTTGAATTTAGTGATTGTTATAGATGGTGGTGGCACCAATTTTGGTTTGGCCATAATGCAGCTGAGAGGGCTTTAATGGTGATAGTGGAGGTGGTGACAACTTAGGGTTGGCGGATGAATGTGACGGGGATAATATACTAAGGTTTCATAGCTATTTTTCATGACGACATTAACCATGCTCTAGATATCATGTGAGAGGGACAACTTTGTACGAAGCATGCACAGAATGCATTTAGTGCCTCTAACTTTGACAATTAGATTTTGAATATAATAGAAAATTTTCTTACAATTTTTCTTCCTATAGTCAAGATCAACAGTCCTGATCTATTTACAAGATATATTATTTTGAAACATAAATTGCTATTAAGTGTGCAGAAAAATTTGATGTTAAGGATCCCCAAATTCCTTGAGAGTCTCCAATGTTGAAACTCAATTTTAATTATAACGGGATAATTGTGTGTTGTAAGTCTTGGACTTATAATACATATTTTGGTATCTGAAATTTGTGCTCCTTATATGAGTGGTCCTTGTTTAGCCTTCACATTTCAGTACCTGAACTTTTGAATTGCACCAAAATAATCCAGCAACTGTCCTATTTGTTGACATGCACCTATCTATATACAAACATGCACGTGGGATGGGCAAAGGGGGCAAGAAGAAAGAAATACGAATAGTCTCAGGTTTTGCTCATTTAGTACACAGAGAGATAAATTTCCTCTCACAAGATACAATATGCGTTGAATTAGTCGTCGACCTGAATCACAATAAAGATCAACTGAAGTCTGGATGGTTTTATAAGGGGATAGTTTTACGATGTTGTTTCGATGTGGTGATTCTGAAACTTCAACCACTTTCTGTGCTCTGAAAGTCCATGAATTGGTAGTTAATCCATCACAGCTTTTCATTGATCTATTAGTGATTTAAGGTTGATTTAGCTCTTATTGCTTCTAGTTAACTTTAACAATTTATGATGGTAGAAATTTTGTTTTTGTTCTTTTTGTACCACATATACCAGATAAAACTTTTAGCTCCGCTCAAGCGCTTTCTGAGTTTCTTAATGTCAGAAGAATTTTATTAAAGTCGAAGAAAAAGGTATGGGAATAAATCAAACCATTAATTTGACTGTTCCTTGAAACTGTCAAAGCTTTGCTTGCTCTGAAGTTACATGATTAGGTATTTTAATTGTTTTCTAGTTAATTCAGCTTGATCATGCATAAGCTGGGTTAAAATATATCATCTTGGTTAACATGAACTTCACAGCATATCGTCAATGATTATTTCCCAATCTCAGCGACAAGTGTGATTGAAATTGCGTTAGAATGTATATAGAATAGCAGTAGGATACTTAATGAAAATAGTTGGGACTTATTTCATAGGATGTACACTGTTAAAACTTTTGTATACCTGACCAGAAACTCTGGTGCTCTTTTTCCTATGGTCAATTTCTTCTATCTTTTCTTTTTTTCTTTCTTTTTTTTTGGTTTAAGCTTGCCATGATTGAAATTGTATGGTTTGAAGAAAGAGATCCTATATGATTGATGAACTCACTATCTAGAATTATTCGTGCTTTAATTTGCCCTTGAAGCCACTCAGTTATTATTTCCTCATGAAATATATTATATATGAGAACTTTGGTTGAGGATCTCTGTTTTTATTTGCAATTTTTTTATCTTAGCTAATTTATTCACTCGAGTTCTACTCAAGCGCAGTTGCAGCAAAGGTTTCAATACTTGTATCCATTGTTTGGTTTTAGATCCAGGGGAATTTTTCGTACCCTTGATTTTGAATATATATATATATATACACTTAATCCAGGGGAATGTTTGTTACTCGTGAATATATATGCAATTTTTTTTATCTATAAATGTTTTAGTTTGGGAACAAAATTACACATAAGCATGTAACTACTCGCAAAACATCTCAGTACTATATTTACTACATTTGTTGTTGACATTGCCATGTTAATATGCAGGATGATGATACAAATTACCACATGGATCTAATAGCCGCACTTGCTAACATGAGGGCAAGAAATTACAGCATTCCCGAAGTTGATAAACTAAAAGCCAAATTCATAGCCGGAAGGATCATTCCAGCCATTGCAACTTCCACAGCAATGGCCACTGGTTTAGTATGCCTTGAGCTCTACAAAGTAATCAATGGATCACACAAATTAGAAGACTATCGCAACACATTCGCTAACCTAGCTCTACCGTTATTCTCCATGGCCGAACCAGTGCCTCCCAAAGTCGTCAAGCACCAGAACATGAGCTGGACTGTTTGGGACCGATGGATCATAAAAGATAATCCCACTCTGAGAGAACTGCTCCAATGGCTTGCCGACAAGGGACTGAACGCCTACAGCATTTCTTTTGGAAGTTGCTTGCTGTACAATAGCATGTTCCCTCGGCACAAGGATCGAATGGACAAGAAAGTGGTGGACTTAGCAAGGGACGTGGCCAAGGTTGAGTTGCCACCTTATCGCGACCACTTGGATGTTGTAGTGGCTTGTGAGGACGACGAAGATAATGATGTCGATATTCCTCAGATATCCGTTTACTTCCGCTGAACTTTGACCTCTCAACAATGTTGGCTGGATCTTTATATTATTACCCCTTTCATTTCTAGTGTTTTTACTTATCTGAGATGATAATACTGGGTACTATATTTTATTCGTAAAATTGGAATGACTGAAGTACTTGAATATGCATGTTGTCTGTCTGATTTTGGTTTTTTTTTTTAGTTTGGAGCATTATCTGATTACCGTGATTTTATCTGCTCTTAGGTACTTTATTTGAAATTTATCATCTAGATTTTGTGTTACATTGCTTACCAATTGTGCAACTCGTTTGATAAGCTTGGTCTGTTTTGTTTTTGTCAATGTTGCAACTTGTGGTGAGTAGTAAAATGGTTGTGTGATACTTATGGACCTGCGCATGGGTCATGTTTGCCTTCACTGTGGGGTGGGTCAGATGGTGTTCGGCTGAGTTTATAAGTGTTTTAAAACTTATTATAGGATAAAAATATAAAATTATTCTTGAGAGGTTTAACCTAATTTCTAAGAAAACCCAACTCTCATTTAAAATTATGCAAACCACTTGACGTATTATGAATGTTCTCTTGAGGTTTGGGATTGTTTTGCAAATATTCCATCAATAGGTTTAATTTGTAAAACATGTTTGGTAAAGAGAATAATCTTCTCCTTTAACAATAATCAAAAATGGAAAGTGTTTAGAAAACGTGACTAAATTGGCCCTAGTTACTCTTCGGGACAGAGTGGAAGATTTTTAAATAAAATCTTTCTAAGAAAGGAAATGATATATACATGGGGAAAGCCGTGTGCAATGAAAAATGCAAGCACGGCTTGGGGAGGGTTTTTTCTTTATTTAACTAGCATAACAAAGAAATTACCTACTCCATCCGACTAGTTCATCAAATATTAAGGGATTATTTATAATTTTGGAAGATAATATTTTTTTTGGGGTTGTGTTTAGACTAAGTTTTAAGAGTGATCTTTGTAATTCTCTCCCATATTATATGATGGTTTATGAGATGTCAGGCTGTTTGGTGAAGATTTAAATGAAAGTTTGCTAAATGACAATTTTGTTTTTAATATTGTCAAAATTAAAAGTTTGTTGATGTTTTAAAAGTAAACATGAAGTCCTTATCTTTTTTGAAGAAACATTTAAGTGCAGTTTACACGTATACAATATTTGATGGTAAATAACATGATGGGCTTGATTGCAAAATTGGTCATCTAACTAAAGCGGCAAGCAATTTTGGTCCTATAAATATTTTAGGTAGCAATTTTGATCTCGTAAAATTTTGATTTTGTGCAATTTGGATCTCATAAGTTCTAATATGTGTATTTTGATCCTAAAAATTTTGATTTTGTACGATTTTGGCTCCAGCTGGGCGTTTCACTATTTTATTTTTTTTGACAATTACCATTGTCCTTTAACCTAAATTCCCAAGATACCCATAGCCGTTAAAAATTACAGGATTCAAATTGTTATTTGACTAAAGGAGAAAATCACCAAGGACTGAAATGGTATTATTTTTTCACTAAAGGGTAAAATCATCAAGGAATGAAACTGCCACATTAAGAAGTTACAAGACCAAGATTATCAAATCCTTAGAGTTACATAACTGAAATGGCAATTAAGCCTAATATGATGACTTGATGAGAGTGTTTGGTGAAAGTTTTACAAAAGTTATAATTTTATATTTACTGTTTCAAACAAATTAAGTCTTATCTCACTATGTGTGGTTGACTATATAGATCATATGACACCATTATTTATGGTCAAAACCCATATTTTAATAATTTTATAATTAATGTTTTCAAAACTTTAAAAAAAATATTTATTAAAAAAATATGAACTCTTTATTTTGTTAAAAAGAATCTACAGAAACTCTTTTAACATGTATTACGATTTTCGAGTACTTGCAAGTTGGCGATTGTGTGATCTCAAAAAAGTGGGTAATATAATTCTCTTCAAAAAAGTAAGTAATTTATTACTTTTTTTCAATAAAGTTTACAATTCTTATCAAAACATTAATTATAAAACATAATTATTGTAACCTTCAAATGTTTTGATTTTATTTTAGCTAAATATTTAAAAATTTAGTATTGAAATACGATCTAACATTTATGACTCAAAATATACCTTGTTAAAAGTATGGGTTCATAAGAAGTTCATCAAAGAAGCAACTGGAAAGTTGTATGTTAAGTAGAAAAAAATCCTTATATCTTAATTTGAAGAAGAAAAAATGAAAAAAAAAAATATTATTATTATTATCACTATCATTATTGTTATTATTATTATTATAGCTTTTAGCATTTAATTGAATTCGGTGCCTCTTTTTTGATTATTTCTTAATAAAGTGAAAGTCACCATCCCATAATGGAAAATTAGAACAGTTAGATTGAATTTCATTAATATGAGAAAGAAATGGTACATGAGCTTTGAGTTCAACTTGTTGTGGTTCAGGGTTGTGTTTGCTCAATTAATCTTTGAGTATGTCTTTTATAGGACCGTCTTGCGGATCTTCATCCGTAGGATAGATCCCATGATCCGAATTCGAGTACGATACTGGGTCTGTTATTTAAAAAAAATTCAGAAATTTCTCTCTCCTCTTCTTATCATCTTCCTTAGGCGCACACACGCTCTCTCTCCCCCTTTTCTTTTTCTCTTCATCTGCACTCTTTCTCTCTGCTTCTTTTTTTCTTTTCTCCTATTTTCTCTCTCCTCCTTTTTTTCTCTTTCCTTATTCTCTCTCTCTCTCTCTCTCTCTCTCTCTCTCTCTCTCCTTATTTTCATATTTTCTCCATCCCCCAATTTTTCAAATTGTGGTTGTAGCATGCCTTTTTTGATTCGGAGATGGATTTCTGGGTTTTGGATTCTACATTGATACAAAATTGAAGAAAAACATTTAAGTACAATCATATTCAACAAAAATATGATACTTTATCTCAAAAAATGAATACTTTAACTCATAAAAGTGTTACTTTAACTTTGTCGTATTTATTTTTCCTTCTTCACTGTAATGAATTCATAATCTGTGAATGTACTAAAACTATGATACTTTATCTAAAAACTGATACGTTTACTCATAAAAATGTTACTTTAACTCTGTCATATTTATTTTTCTATCTTCACTATATTAAATTTCTACTTTGTGACTATATTAAAAAATATGATACTTTATCTAAAAAAGCGGATACTTTTACTCATAAGAGTGTAACTTTAACTTTGTCATATTTATTTTTCCTTCTTCGTTGTATTGAATTCATAATTTGTGATTGTATTAACAAAACATGATACGTTATCTCAAAACACAGATATTTTTACTCATAAAAGTGTTACTTTAACTCTGTTATATTTATTTTTTCTTCTCCAGTGTAACGAATCTCTAATATGTGACTGTATTAAAAAACATGATAATTTATCTCAAAAAATGGACACTTTTAATCATAAAAGTGGTTACTTTAACAATGCCATACTTATTTTTCTTTCTTCACTGTAGAGAATTCCTAATTCGTGACTGTATTAAAACATGATACTTTATCTCAAAAAAACAGATACTTTTACTCATAAAAATGTTACTTTAACTCTGTCGTAATTATTTTTCCTTCTTCATTGTACTGAATTCCTAATTTGTGACTGAATGAAAAAATATAATACTTTATCTCAAAATATGGTTACTTTTACTCATAACAGTATTGCTTTAACTCTATTATATTTATTTTTCCTTCTTTAATGTGATGAGTTTATAATATGTGACTATATTAAAAAAATATTATACTTTATCTCAAAAAATGGATACTTTTACTCATAAAAGTATTACTTTATTTTGTTATATTAATTTTTCTTTCTTCACTGTACTGAATTCCTAATTCATTACTATATTAAAAAACATGATACTTGATCTCAAAAAAATGGCTACTTTTACTAATAAAAGTGTTACTTTAACTTTGTCATATTTATTTTTCCTTAAACGTTATACTGAATTCCTAATTTGTGACTATATTAATAAAACATAATACTTTATCTCAAAAAATAAAAACTTGCATGCATAAAAGTATTACTTTAACTTTGTCATAATTTTTCATAGGAAAAAAAAACTTCAAAAAATGAAACATTTGACTTTCACTCCCACAATTAGTTGATTTTGTTAAGTTATTTATCAAAATCTTTGATTAGAATTATTGGATTCTTCATTAATGAATTGTTTGATGGTGCTTACCATTACTGTTGGGAAAATTTATGTATAGATTTTGATGATACCATGTAAAACTTAGATTAGAAAGTTGGCACCCATATTCAAATATAATTCAACTTGTAATAGATAGGGTTCTATGAGCTGAGTCAAAGGCAGCCAAGTAGAAGAATTGCAAGACTCGACTGAAGATCGAAGAGAAGACCCAGCTGTGTGACAGCTGAGTAAAGTGAAGTGAAGGTTCAATCAAGTGACAGAAAAGTTGTCCCAGTCAGCTCACTGACAGCAAAGTCATTCCAAAATGATTGGAATCGATTGTCAAAGGGGTATGCAGCAGACACGATCAAAGAAAGCTGAAAGAGATCCGTTGTCAAACCAAGTCAAGGTTTTTCTTGAAATAGGCATGTGTCAGACTGCCAGCAATAAAGTTGTTTTGCTGAAAGAGTGCAAAAAGCAAGAAGCCAATGTGATGTACCTAAAATTCTGCAGAGTTTAAGGAAAGGCTATAGAGCATTAAATTCAAGGTACGGTCTCCATCAATGCTGCAAGACAAGACAAGCCAACAACCTATGAAGTATAGTTTGCATAAAGTGTTTATCTCTTCAACGGACATATTTTCGAACGTACACTATAAAAGGCTGAAGATTAATTTGAGATAAGGTTACAAAAATTATCAACGAGCACAAGCATTCAAGCAAAAACCTGCAAAATATCTCTCAAGCATTCAAAGAAAATCCTCAAGCCTAAACTCGAAGAAAATCGATCCAACACACTCAATGAAGGAAATACAACTTCATCAGTTGAAGAGAAAAAACTCGTTATCAAGAACAAGGGGTCTACTCTCCAAGGTTGAAGGAGGTGTAGTAAGGTTCTAGATTGAACCAGTATTTTGAACATGTTGGAAGGCTAAGTGATCAAGTCCAAAGGTTTGAAGGAAGCTGAAGTAGCGGGGCAACCGTCTTGTGAAGAAGCTGAGTCCCAGGAGCAGCTAGCAGTGTGATCAAAGCTCACTCGGATTGATTACCATTTTGTAACCAAGTCAAGTTACATTAGTGGATTCCTCTAGGGGTTGGAGAAGAGTGGATTAGAGGAATTACCCTATCCTCGAACTACTATAATTGCTTGTGTCTATTTACTTTCAGCACACTTACTTTCTTGCATTATCTTTATTATTTTGCTTTAATGAGACTATTGTATCCAATATAATTGAGAGGCAAGTGATAAAAAAGTAATGCTTGTCTTATGAGAGTGTGAATTTCTGTAAAATTTCTATTAGACTATCAAATTAATATTACAGAATGAAAGAAGAAATTGGAGTTTCTCCACTCGAAATTAGAATTAGAATTTGATTTTTTTTCCGACATCTTCATTTCAATATGTGTATTTTCCTTATTCGTTTTCTGCTTTATTCTGGAAACACTTTGAATTGATTTATTTGAATTTTGCAAATGTTTATACTTCTCTTCAATTTCCTTCACCAATACTTTTATTTCAAGGAGAAGAAAACTCAGAGTGAGAGAGACGAGAGAGATACAAACAAAAGCATTCTTTTTTAGGGTTTGTCAGTCTTCCGTTTATTTCTCAAGCATGATTCTTACTCTTTATTGATTTTTTTTTCCTGTTTACTTAATAGAATCTCATACTTCAATTCATCAATGTTTATTGTTTTTTCATTTAAGTTTTCTATGGATATACAAATTCAGATTGGCATAAACAAACCAGAAATATTTGATCCCAGGACAGACAAAGAGAATATGACCTTTTCTGGATATGGGGTTACGATTTGGTATTCACTAGGTTTTGGAAGTATTCAACTATCACTTTTTTGATTCCTGTGGAGTGCACTGAAGCAGTTTTTTTTGTTTTTTTAAATAACAGGTGTGTATGGATCTGGATCCGGGCGGGCGAGCTGTAGGATCCGTCTTACGGAATAGAATCCGGAAGACGGTCCTACAAGAGACCTACTCAAACATCAAACCACTGTTGTAACTACAGATGTAAACATGAATAAGTTTGGATAACATTCGTTTATATTCGTTTATTTAGTTAATAAACATATAATTAACAAATTTTGGGGCTCGTCTAACAAATGAACAGAGCTTGAACAATTGTATACTCGTTTATTAATAGATCGTGAACAAGCTTGTTTAGTGTTCATTTATAAAATGTTCATGATTCATGAACAAGCTCATGTAACTTAAGTTTAATATTGAAATTTTACATATAAATTAAATATTGGAAAATTAAACATATATAATTCTAATAGTATTGTATAATATATTCGATAATTCTGTATAACATTAAAAAAAATTAAAGTTATAATATTAAAACTTTGTCATTAACATATGAATTAAAGTTGAATTGTCTATGAACATGTAATGAACACGAACTCGTCAAATGTAATTTTGTTGGTTTGTTTGTTTATTACTCGCGCACAAAATTATTCAATGTTCACGAATACACAATGAACACGAACTTGAATACGAACGCGTCTGCTAATTGTTAAATTGCTTAAGTCTACTGATCATAACCCTGCTAAAACAAGTGTTGAAAAACGTATTCAAAAACTAAGGGTGAAGTCTTCCGCTGTTATAAATCAAGTCAACTACTACTTTAAAGTGTTAGGCGAAAACAATTTTAGTTATACTATCAACAAATTACGTCAGTGCGGTTGAGTGGGTAACTTCTCTCCTAATAGTCATGGAGTGAAGTCAAATAATTTGTTGGCTTGTAAAAGTTATTTCCTGTCTAGCTCCATCCAAAGTCTAGCAATAGTGTCCATTTATTTTTAGAATTTTTGTTGAATATCAAGGGAAGCCACGGAGAGGAAGAGAGGTAGAAAAAGACGGGAGAAAAAAACAAGAAAAAAAGTGAACAAATAAAAACGAGAGACAGAAAAGGAGATGGGAATAAAAAGGATGAGTTAAAAAAATGGGTAAAAAGAAAGAGAAAAAAAATAATAAAAAATCCCTAAAAACCTAGAAAAATGGGTCAGATGGATGGGTGGGGTGGGTGCAACTTGTCTTACGAAAAATGATATGTAAGACTATATAAGTTTTTGCCATAATCTTTTGGCTCATTCAAAAACTTTTCTTTGTCAGAGATTTTGGCAAATTATTTTGGAACAAATCTAAATACTCTTACGATCTAAAGTAAAAGCAAATAAATAAAAGTTTGGATTATAACTCTTATATTTTAGCCATTTGTTTTATAACTAAAACACATTATACTGAATTGAGGTCATTCGTGCATTCATTGAAAAAAGTAGCAGTAATAATACAATTATTAAAACTAAATTAGAAGCTGGGTAGAAAACCCCAAATAATTGCAAAGTAGCATGATTAAAAAACTTTAAAAGTTCACAACTACTATTACATGCATTTCATTGATTAATATACAAATATATATTGTTGGAAATTATTCGGGTCCCGGATCGAATCCGGGTCAAATAAGATCCGACTTTTCAATCTAATCGAACGAAAGCAGAAGCGAGGGATTTAAAAAAATGAGTTTTAGATATAATAACACAAGATCATGCTTATTAAATTTATTCTAACTAAAAGAAGAATAAGAAAATTTACCTCTTTAACGATTTTCTTCTTCTTCGTTTTTTCTGTGTTAATCCTTCGAATCCCAAACGCTCGTAGACACCACGATCTTCCAATTCGATCTTTTCTATCAACTGCTATGTATGGGCACCCAAATAAAATTCTAAGTTCCTAACTATAATTTCATACAATATACTCAACTCATGAGATCGTAAGATTGGACTAACTGGATACGAGGGGGTTTGACTAAGCTTATAGATAAAACCACAAAATCTCACTTATTGAGGATTAAATTATTAGACATTAAAAAGCCACTTGCCGAAAATAAATTTTTGTGGCAAAAGCAAACCAAAATTCTTTTCAAATACTTGCTGGTTTGCCGAAACATTGAATTTCAATTAGCTCAAAGTTTAGCAAAAGTTTGTCTTCCTATTGGCGAATTAAAAATTATTTTTAGATGTTCAGAGGTGCGGCCGATATATGGTTTTCAAGATTTAGCCGGAAAAAAATCTATATCAACTGTGAGAATGTGGTCTCCTTTTTGCAGGCCTAGTTTAATCAGTTTCCCACTCCAATTCAATCTCCTATTAACTGATATTAATAAATTAGCCCAATATTTTGGGAAACTCTTTTCCATAAACACTTAGGAACTGAAAATATTATTTCTAACCCGTTTACTCTAAGAAGGCAAACCGGGGACCATGGACCTATAATTATAAGCTTCAATAAATCAAATAAATAATTAAACTCTTTAATTAATTTATTCAACTTACTAATTATGATATAACTCCACTATAAATTTGGAATTGCACTCTTGTAATTATAGAATATCTTACTCTACGAATTTGAGCAGCCCATATTAATATAATCATTACATATAGATTAATCCTGCATAGACAATTCAAAATTGAAGCTAGGTAGTATCCGTTAAACTTATTCAACTACATCTTATCCTCATTTACCATTAATTCACTAGCGAATGATTAATTTATAATCGTATTAACAAATGAGGGAATCGTCTTTCTACTTCTCACAAGAAGAAATGGATTCCATATCTGTGAATTTATATTCCCAGCTATTTTTTTCGAATATTAATCTAAAATGCAAGTGTTGGGAATGTCGTAGGACAAACTTAAACGAGCAAATTAAGAATCACACAGAAATAAACATGAGTTTATAATCACTCAGGATTTAGATTTATCCATAAATGATCATCTAGTGATTTGATTCGATTTTCCATTTCTACAACGGAATTATATGAAAAATTCAAATTAAATTGGTCCAAGTCCTATATGATCAAATCATATATAAATGCCCCCACTAAGATGTCTCCACATCGACGGTCCGGATAAGACAATCACATTCAAATTGTTCTGGGCCGCATTAGTGATGTTTTAATTAAAGATTTCATACTTTAATTAATTTCATCACGAACTTAATTTTTAGTTTATTATCCATAATCTTAATCCTCTTGTATATAACACCTATATACTAAGATTACGGTTACATTAAATAAACTAAGGATTTTCATGATATTCAAGAAAATACATACAATATGAACAAGAGTTCGAAAATACATACAATAATCAGAAACAATTCATAATTTCTTTAACGGCACTATCCCTAACAATCTCCCACTTGCCTTAAAGCATATGGGACATGTCTCCCAGTTCCATGTTCTTGTGCCTCTAAAAACACTCTTTAGGTTGGGTCTTGTTGCTAGGATCAACAAGAATGCACACTGACCCATATATCAACTTTCGAGTATCATTTTCTAACTAGAAGTCAGAATCAGTGTAATCATCTATTTTAAGGTCACCACCTAAATAGACAAATATCTTGTTCTCAAAGATACTTGAGAAGGTTATTGACTATTATCTAATGAAACATTTCTGGATTAGATTGAAACGACTGGGATCCCTACCCCGTATCAAATACCGAGCCTAGTACACAACATTGCATACTTGTAGAGGCATAGGGAATGCGTCTCATGTCCTTTTTCTCCTGAGGTGCCTTAGGACACTCTTCCTTGGAGAGAAAGACTCTGTGTCGAGTTGGTAGGTAACCCTTTTTGGAATTTTTCTTTCAATAATGCAACTGCATCTAATCGATATAAGAAGCCTAAGACAATACTAATAATTTGTTCTTGTGATTTTGAATGATTCAAATTCCAAGAACATAATTCGATTCTCCCAAATTTTTCATTTGTAATTGCTTGGCAAACCAACCTTTAACCGCATCTAACATCTCTACATCATTCTCAATGAGTAGAATGTCATCTACGCAAAGCACTAAAATTTCCATTTTACCATCCTTGATCTGCTTGTATACACAAGGCTCATCAACACTTTGGTCAAAACCTGTTAGGAATTTTATTGTTTAGATTTTGATGAATGCCATGTAAAACTTAGAATAGAAAGTTGGCACCCCAATTCTTGTTGTAAAATGCATTGTAACAAGTAGAGTCGCTGGTAGTCAAGTCGCCTACGCCTAACATGCAAGAAAACAATCAAGATCGGAAGGAAGACTCTGCTTTGTGAGAGCAATGAGTATGGCAAAGAAGAGTAGACGGAACTCTACTAAAGAAGCGTGAGATGCGGCCAAGTGGAGTGTCAGTCAAGTCAACTCAAGAAAAGTCAAGTCTCAAGTTGAAGTGACGGAAGAGTCATCCATGATTGGAAGTGACTCTAAGTCACCTGGGAAAGCAAGGAAATGCAATCAGTCGAGATAATCAGAAAAGATCCGTTGCAAATCAAGAGATTTACTTAAACAAGTAATATCTCCATACCACCTTTCTCGAGTGCTCGACCCTTGAAGCGTGCAAAAGGAATGAACCAATGGGAAGCACTACATCGTGTCGAACTCGAAAAGGTGAAAGAACAATTCATACGAGGAAATGGCAATTCCAAGGATCGCAACAAGACAAGCCAACGATTGCAAGTGACTTTCAAAAATAAGCCTATCTCTTCAACGGGCAAATTTTTGAAAGATCACTATAAAAGGCCGAGGAATGACTCTCGAAAAAAACCTCAACCACGAACATTCAAGAAATCAAATAAACTATAACCGAGAAATACTCTCAAATCATTCAAGATTAATCCTCAAGCCTACATTACGAAGTACATCAATCCAACACTCACCGTGAAGGAAAGAGAACTTCAATCGGTTGAAGAGGAAACTTTTGAAGAAAAGGGTCTACATTCCACGAAGGATTGTAGGAAGGTTCAAGGTCGAACCAAGTCTTAAGCTTTTGGAGGGCTTCGTGATCAAATCCAAAGAGCTTGAGCAAGTGAGTCATAGTAGCAAGGCAAAGCTGGCATGAAAAAGGCGAGTCGTAAGAGAAGCCGGTGAGTGATCAAGCGTCTCCAGATCGAGTCCCAAAGGATCAAGTCACCGTGTGTGATCAAGACTTGTATTTTTAAACCGATCATTACTTAGTGGATTCCTCCGGGAGTTGGAGAAGAGAGGAGTAGAAGAATTACCCCATCTTCGAACCTCTATAAAAATTTCATTGTGTCATCTACATTTCAAAGACTTTAATTCCCGCATTTTTAATCGCTTATATCTGTGATAAATTTGCTATCCACTTGATAATACTAGTACTAAACCTAGCACTAAACTCTTGCTTAATCAAACTTAAGGGTGTTAAGTCTTCCGCAAAACAAAACCACAAATGAGTTAATTTAGAATCAACAAGCTGAGTTATTCCATCAATTATTTCGATTGAGTCCGAGAGACTAACTCTCTTGATTGACTAAATCGACATGTCCATCAAGGACACAAATTGTGTAGAATCAACTCACGTATATTTAAAAGGACTAAATCAAAATTGGGTAAGGTTTATTCAACCCCCTTCTAAACCTTACACTTACACCCCTTGGGACCTACAAGTGGTATCGGAGCGGTTGGTTCATTGAACCCTCCGCACCGGTTCTTGAACTAGATCTCCAAACTTTTCAAAGTCCGCTTTAGTACTTAAATTTTCAAAACTCTTTTTATCATTAAAAGTTATTATCATGGAAGCAAATTTGACACGCATCCCTATGTTCACTATCGAAGAATTTGATGATTGGAAAATACGTATGCGGGCTCATCTATCGGCATTACATGATGAGATGTGGATAGTGATAGAAGATGGGCCTCTGCAAATCTTAAAGGTGAACACAAACAATATGCAAGAGTCTGCAACCGGTGAAGGAGAAGAAGATGTTGCTCCCGGACTGTCATGGTTGAAAAACCAAGAACCGAGTGGACAAATGATGACAGAAAAGATACAACCTGGACAATGTAGCCAAGGACATCCTTTACAAAACCTTAGACAAAACCATGTTCAATAAAGTCAAATCATGCAAAACGGCTAAGGAAATGCGGGACAAGTGACATTGATTTGTGAAGGCTCGAGCAAATCAAAGAAAACAAATTATCGGTGGCTGTCAGAAATTTGAGAACTTCAAAATGATCTCGGAGAAAACCTGGATCAACTGGATGCTCGGTTCACAAAATCACAAATGAGTACATGCACTTGGAAAGGAATATACACGAAGGAAATGTGTATGAAGATCCTAAAAAGTCTTCCACTGAATGGGAAATGAAGGTCATGGCAATCGAGACATTCCATGGACCTATCAAAGACATCCAACCATGAACTATTCTCGAGACCTCAAAGCCTACGAGTTTGAGATAAGAAGAAAAAGACCAGGAAGAGACAAGCGTACCCAAAACAGCTTTGCTCTAATTGTTAAAGATGGGAAGAGAGCCGAGGTCAAAGAAGTCATTGACCCGGAGAAGAAATAGCCCGATGGTTAAGAGGTTCAACAAGTTCTTCAATAAGAACTACAAGAGAGGAAAGGGTGAATCTTACAGAAGACACTTAGCTCCTCCAAATCAAGGGAAGACAGGCCAACCAAGAGAACAAATCATCAAAAAGTTGAGTATCAAAGGGCTGATAATTCAAGAATGGAAAGAGCTGATCAAAAGGTTGAATATCTATCTTTGGGCAGCAAACAACCAGGTCACTATGCCATTGATCGTGTCCATATCCTGTAGTCAACAAATACGAGGATGAAGAAGAAAGAAAGGTCTTGAGAGAAGAAAAAGGCAATGATCTTTGCGAGATGCTGAAAACACCAAGTCAAGAGAGACAATGATTGAGAGAGCGGTGAAGTGACTACTCAAGTGACTACGAAGAAGAAGCCCCGATCCGCATGATGGCCAAAGAACAAGATCAACCTCGACCAAGAAGATGAGGTACGCTCTAACTCATCAAACTCGGACACACCGTGATGATAGTGAGCGTGACACACACACTTCATCACCCACTGATCTTTATGATTCATTAGGCAAAATGATGAAAGATTTTGAACACATTAAATCTTCACACACACTATTGAATGAGGAAAACAACCTACTCAAAAGTCAAACTCAAAAACTCAAAGGAAGGAGAGCCGAGTACTCTAAGTCAAATAGGCGATGAGAATGAAAGTTTAAAAATTTGAAAATCTTTGAATTAATAGCAAATTGCTGCTATAGAAAAGAGGAGAATGACCTCAAGAATGTTATTGCCTCATTCACTAAGGCATCTAAATCATTGGATGATCTTATTATGAGTCAAAGAGAATGTGGGGACAAGACAGGCTTAGGATTTAATTCCTCTGTGCTATGTCAAACTTCAAAAGTAATTTTGGAAAAAGGATCTTCAAGCCATGAAGAGTCCGAAAAATCCAAAACTCTAAATGTTGCACACACATTCACTCCAAAGCTCAATAACAAGCAAATGGCCTTGGTTATAAAGGAAAAGGAAAACAACTTGATTGAGTGCGGCTGAAAGGGCAAATGAGAAGAGATTCAAGATTCAAACAGAGTTCTCAAAGAAATTCCAAACAAAAAATACTCGCAAAAAGGAAGCGAGCTACCAAAAGTCCTTAAAATCTATAAGAGAAATACATATGATGGGAATGGTAGAAAATATCCAAGCCAAGCTGATTGGAATAATGTGAACTATCGGCATAGACTTATGGAATATAAGCCCAAATAGCAAAGGCCTAGAACTAAAAGAAAGGCCATTCCAAAAGCATAAGAGCTTTCATCGGCACATATATGCACCTAGGCACTACACTCGGAGACACCACAATTACCTAAGGAAGGCAATTGCTAAAACACATATGCGGGCATACGGACAAAAGAGACAGATGTATGAACCTAGAATCCCCAAGCAATTTGCGAGGATTAATTATGATTATGGCAGCGATAGATGGAAACCCCTTAGAGTCAAATCATTTGGCTATAGGTTGGTTGGATCATCTTACAATTCTAACCCTCGGACCCGGACAAGTATGGGTACCTAAAACTTAATTTCCTTGATTGCGGTTTCAAGGAACAGTGAGTGCCAAGGAACCTGGTACATGGATAGTGGTCATTCCCGGGACATATGACAGAAATAAGAAAAATCACAAAATTCAAGGAAGTTAAAGGAGCAAAAGTCATATTTGGAGGAAATGAAGCTCCTGGCGAAATAAGAGGCATTGGATAGTAGTAGATGACTACTCTAGATGGCCCGTGGAACCGGCCAAAGATATAAGTGGAAAGAAATACACCTTGGTAGTAGTAGATGACTACTCTAGATATACATGGACAATATTCATGTGCAAGAAGAAAGAAACTCTACAAAAACTACCACAATGATGAAGAGGATTCAAAACGAGAAAAGTCAAACCATTATCAAAATAAGATCGTGACAGAGGAATTGAATTTGTCAATGGAATAATAACTCAGTATTGTATTGAAAATGGTATTGGTCATGAGCTATCGGCCCGACAAAGAACTCCACAACAGAATGGAGTTGCGAGAAAGAAGGAACAAAACCCTCAAAGAAGCGGCAAGGACCATGTTAGGCGATGCGGGGTTACCAAAAAGATTTTGGGGCTGAAGCAATCAACACGACACTACACCCAAAAGCAGGATGTATGATAAATAGACGGTGACAAAGACTCCCTATGAGATCTGGATGGAAGAAAACCAAATGTTGCATATTTGAGAATATTTGGATGTAAATGCTTCATCCACAACAATGGCAAAGACAACCTAAAGGCTTTTGATGCTAAAGGCGATGAAGGTATCTTCTTAGGATACTCACCGGAAAGCAAAGCCTACAGGATACTCAACAAAAGAACTATGGTTACGGAAGAATCCATTCATGTAGTATTCGATGAGCGAATGTAAATGGAGAAGACATTGAAGAGTCAACCGATAAGTTGAATCATCCAACCATACGAAGAGTCCCTATCTCTTTGAAGCCAAGTTGGAATTATCAATTCGAAGAAGATGAGATAGTGAATCTCAAAAGCAATTTGAAAATTTGCGGCTAAGTGATTACGAGAGAGTGACCAAAGAACACAAAATGCAAGTCGATCAATCCGGCTAACTTACTCCAACTTTGATGTAAGATGGCTAAGAGACCATCCACCCGAACTTGTCATTGGAGATATAAGAGAAGGTGTCAAAACAAGATCCAGAACTCAACAAGAAGCTATGTTCACATGCTTCATCTCGCAAAATAGAGCCCAAAGACATGTCACAAGCATTGGACGACACACTCGTAGGTCCCAAGGGGTGTAAGTGTAAGGTTTAGAAGGGGGTTGAATAAACCTTACCAAATTTTCGATTTAGTCCTTTTAAATCTCTGAGTTAATTTTACACAGTTGTGTCCTTGATGGATAGTCGAATTAGTCACTCAAAGTAGAGTTAATCTCCCAAATGACTTCGGTTTTGATGGAGTAACTCAAATTGTTGGCTACAATTTAACTTAGTTGTGGTTTTATTTTCAAATGAAGACTTAACACCCTTAAGTTTGATTAAGCAAGATTTTGGAGCTTGATTTAGTACTTATAAATTATCAAATGGATAGCAAATTTATCGTGAGATATAAGCAATTAAAAGTGCGGGAATTTAAATGCTAAAATGTAAATGACACAAGAAAGTTTTTATAGAGGTTCGAAGATGGGGTAATTCTTCTACTCCTCTCTTCTCCAACTCCTCGGAGGAATCCACTAAGTAATGATCGGTTTACAAAGTGGTAACATCCGGATACTGAAGTCTTGATCACAACAAAATACCGACTTGATCCTTAGGGACTCGATGAGACGCCTTGATCACTCACTCGGTGGCTTCTCGTGCGACTCTGCTTCTTCACAGGGCAGTTGCCTTGCTACTACTGACTCACTTGCTCAAGCTCTTTGGATTTGATCACGAAGCCCTCCAAAAGCTTAAGACTTGGTTCAACCTAGAACCTTTCTACAATCCTTCCTGGAATGTAGACCCTTTTCTTCAAGAGTTTCCTCTTCAACTGATTGAAGTTCTCTTTCCTTCACGGGTAAGTGTTGGATTGATGTACTTGAAATATAGGCTTGAGGATTGAGATTGTTTTGATTTTTCTAATGTGCTTGTATATCTCACGTATGTGTCATTCATGCATCTCTTTCTCAAACAAACTCCTCGGCCTTTTTATAGTGAACTTTCAAAAATTTGCCCGTTGAAGAGATAAAGACTTATTTTTGAAAGTCACTTTGCGTCGTTGGCTTGCGAGTTCTTGGAATTCTTTGTTTCCTCGTATGAATTGTTGTTTCACCTTTTGAGTTCGACATGGTGTAGTGATTCCCATTAGTTCATTCCAATTGCACGCTTACGGGGTGAGCACTTGAGAAAGGTGGTATGGAGATATTACTTGTTTAAGTAAATCTCTTGATTTAAATACAATTGACGGTTCTTTTTTGATTATCTCGACTTGATTGCATTTCCTTGCTTTCCCCAGGTGACTTAGAGTCGACTTCCAATCATGGATGACTCTTGTCACTTCAACTTGAGACTTGGCTTTTCTTGAGTTGACTTGACTGATGCTCCACTCACCGCATCTCACTTGTTTCTTGATAGAGTTCCCGTCTACTCTTCTTTGCCATACTCACTGTCTCACACAGAGTATTCCTTCCGATCTCGATTGTCTTCTTGCATGTTAGGGCGTAGTTGTCTTGACTCGGCTTGCGACTCTATTCATTACAATGCATTTTACAACAAGAATTGGGGAGCCAACTTTCTATTCTAAGTTTTACATGGCATTCATCAAAATCTAAACAATAAAATTCCTAACAATTTCCCCCTTTTTGATGATGCCAAAACTTAAATCATACAAATATGCAAATAACAAAGATACATACTGGATAGTGTATTGACATAGAAGGTATCGCGAGAATCAATATTTTTATTGATCATATTATTCTTGTACTTAACACAACCGTTTTTGCGGGTGTATCGAGTATATAATCTGTCTTCACAAAAAATTTATAACTTTATTATAGAAGACTTACATTGTATGTATTTACATAATAAAATACATGAAGGGTTGACAAACAACACTTCATCTCCTTCATTGTCTCCTTCTTTCATCTTGATCGGATCTTCTTCTCTTCTTCTCTTTTTTCTCGTGTCACCGCCTTTTTTTCTTCTCATATGCCTTCCCGGCGGCTTCATCTTTCCTTAGTCTTTCTGTCTCTCCCGCCATAGCCGAGTTTGTCTTTTGTTTTCTTCTCTATTCTCTTTGCATACTCGGCGTTAGTTTTAGCCACTCGCAAATTTGCCACTTGGTCAAGCCCGCCAAGAGATCCCTCCTTTCTTTCCGGGATCTACGTATTCGATATTCTTGGGGCGAGAGGCCTGGTGCAAGCTTCTTCCTCCACTCGCTTTCTTCCTCTACCTCTACCTGCGGGCGTATCTTTGTCTTGGGGTCTTCTTCTTCCCACGGTGATTGACTAGCGAGTGACCAGAGTGAGTGAAGGAAGTCTCTTGTCTGTCGCCTTCCTCACATAATGTGAGACCCTTTTCCCGATATAAGTCCCGAGCTTGAGCCATGGATATATTTGCAAAATATCCTTGATTCGGCGTTTTGAATTCGTCAACGATCTTGGCTCTGTCCCGACATCCTTAAATGGCATACGTGTCTCTCAACCGGATGCCTCCATGTTCTTTCAAGATGTTCATCACCCTGGCATCCATTCTTCCTTCCACTTCCTTCATCCCCGCTTCGATTTCTTTTCTCTTCTCGGCCATAGATACGAAATGTGTTGGAGTGGCGAGTCACGAGGAGTTTGCTTTGCTTATAATGTCACCGTGATGAGGACCCTGTTGGGGGTTTGTGCAATCATCAAGGTCATATCTTTTGATCCTTCCCCCTCAAAGATTTTCCTTTCTTGATTTCAAAATTTCCTCGGTGATTTTCCTTCTCACCGCTCCTTTCTTTTCTTTTCAACTTCAGATTTTGCTTGCTTTAAGGTATTCCTCTTCCCCTTTTTGCATCATCAAAGGATAGAGGAACCCCGAGGAACATCTTTGGCAAGCATGAAGTCGAAGTCTTCGATGGTTGAATTACGCTTCAAGTCTCAGCTGCGTTGTATGCGGCACGAATTGAGGCCGAGTAGCGTTGGATTCTGCTGAAATCGCTTCATCTCAACCATGAGAAGGCTGAATTTTCTTGTCATGTGTTCTTCCAAACGTTGTATATCATTTGCATTACGCTCACGCAGCGACTTGATCTCGGCGTGTGAGCTTCATGCATATGCTCAATGTGTTCCCTACGACCGTTTCGCATCAACATTCTCGACTCTCCACACCAGGCTTGTTGAACAAGGTTACAAGTATCTCACCTGTTCCACACGCATTGATTCTTCTTTGTTGCCACCATTCCCTTATTCGAACTTGTTATGCCTCTTAAGTCACCGTAAAGGTGGCATCTCGTTGTCAATCGCATGTCCAAAGAGGCACGATGCCTCTCCATCTTTTCAACTTGACAAAGAGTGCCTTGAACACTTCTCGTGACTTGGTGATTCTTCATTGCGGTGATGGCCATACAAAGATCGAAATCAAAATCGGTTGGAACAATGGTGCCCGAGTGAAAAAGCAGGAGGCTGTGCGTGATAACGTGCTTGCTCGTTTTACGACTCTTCGTGGAGTTACGTATCTCCGGTGAGAAAGGGAAAGATTCTACAAAAGATTCATCACCGCCGGCCCGGGATTTGTTCGATGATGAGCGGTGCGCGTGAAGTTCTTTTGGGAATCGATCCATTTAGTAGCTTGAGGAGCCGGAGCGGTGGTTTTACGGTTGGTTTGGGTTTGGTTGTGAAATAGACCCGACTTCTTTGAGCCTCGGTATGTCTTAACACCGTTGGTCTCAAATGATTTTTCCTTTTCGATTGACTTATCCTCGGCCTTATTAGCGTCATCGGATGATGATGAGATTTCTAGAGGTGGCTCATCATCAAAGTTAAAAGTTTGACGAGTAGTCTTGGGATCGACTTACTCGTGCTTGGAACACCCAGCGGTGAGTCTTTTGGATTTGTCATGGGGATGACTCTCTTCTTCTTCGCCTCTTGATCCCGGAAAAGTGACATCGGGGTTGTCCTGGGAATCATGAAGTGCACGATCTCCTTCTCGGATGAGTCGATGATTGCGGGAGGGATGTTCTCTACTTGACCTCTTTACCCCGGGGCGTCTCAACCTCCCGTGGGCCTTCATTTCCTCCGGTCTCTCTGCTGCGAGGCATTTGTCCTCCCTTTCGACGGTGTCGGTGTCTTAGGGTCTTCTACGATGGCATCCATTGGAGTCTCAACCCCATGGATTGCGCTTTCATCGCCAGTGTTAACTCCCGGGCTGTTCATTCCTTGCCTCCTCGTTGCATCGCCAGCGTCGTTGTAACTTGAGGGCGGTTGGCACCTCAAACAGACAGTCTCAAGCTCGCGAGCTTAAGTTGATGGCAACTTCTTTCTTCTTGTGATTGTAATTTCTCTTCTTCGCCTCCTTGCTTCTTTGTGGAGTCATCTCGGCATCCTCCGACCTTGCTGCGGTGGAGGGAGTTTCCCCTCGGCCGCGCACCATCCGAGTGACTTGGAGTGGGGTCACTCGTCTCGGACTCCCGCTGTTGCAATTGATGGTTCGGCCGTTGGGCGGTGGTAGCACACCTTCAATAGGGGTTGGCTCGACTGGGGTCCCCACTTGCAGCCGGTTTCATCGCCAGATTCCTTATTGCCTTCTTCCGTGAGTGAGGAAGTGGTAGCGGCAACATCGGTGGCTATTTGCTGAACCACTCCCATTGGATCGATTTCAGTGTGTTCGGAGGACTCTCCTGGTCCCTCCATCGATCTTTGCTCGTGAAGGATTCTTGATTCATGCAATGCTTCTTTGCATTTGTAGCTCTTACGTGCGGCGACATTTTACGTTCCTCGTCACTTTCGGAGAAGACATCAAGAAGAGGATGGAAGTGTTACGTGGTACGGGAGATAGGGCGGATGCTTGCCTTCTCACGTGCTTGGCTTCTTCACTTGCTTTGCTCTCTCCCTGTCCTTGTAGATTTGCGGGGATGTCTAAGCGATTGTCCTCATCAAGTCTTTGGGAGCACGATAGTTAGTCCAAGGAAATTTAGCGATTCCTCTTCTTCTTCTATGAACTCGGGCCGTTGGAACTGTTCCCTTGACTTGCTCAACTTCCATTTTCTCCACTCACGCAGACGATTTTGGATATTTGGGTAAGGTGGAGATAGGATCATTACATCACTATCTGCTTGGGCTGGTTCTTCTTGTGCTTGTTTGTGTGAGCTACAAACAGTGTCTTCAGTTGCCTCTGCTGGTCGCCTCCAGCAGACTTGGCCGCTTTTCAACAACTACATCGGAGACTCTACTTCTCCGATAGTCTCTGTATTTGTGCTAGGCGAGTAACTCGACTCACCGGTTTCTCTGTTCGGACTGTTTGATGAGTCTCCTTCGTCTCTGGTTTGTACCGAGAATTTACTGTTCGGGCGGTGTCCTCTCGAGTCTTGGGCGGCGGGGCCGTCTTTGGTGTTTGTTTACGAGGAGCCGGCCCGTCTGGCTTGTCAGTTCTCCTCCTTTTGACGATCGGAGAAGGTATTTGTGAGTCCTTCTCGACCGCTGCGAGGCGGGGACACGGTGACACACTGCTGGGCGGTGACTTCTGCTGCAGGGGCGAGGAGCATGTTTGGTTTTCTTTCAGCTGGGGCGCAGATCTTCTTGGCAAAATGCAGGGCACTTTCTTCTTAGGCGGAGAGGAAGCAATCTGTATCTTGGGTGGTGATTCCCCTTCAGTGTCGGCTCTCTTGGCATAAGCTCGCTTCGAGCACCGAGAGAGGTTAGCTCTCAACATCCTCTTGTTAACATGGAAGGCCTTCCCATGTCTAAGAGGGATTCCTTTTACCTCCAATAGCCGGCCAATCACCGTGCCATATCCCGAGAGATCCTCCAAATGTGCCATCTTCTTTGAAGGACTTGTTCCCCACGTTACGGCGAGTCTGCTCATGTAGATAAACTCGGCCAATTTATCTTCTTTTCTTGATGATTGCGGCCATCACAATCGGCTTTGCCTTTGATAGTTGGTCAAAAGCCAAATTTGATGTCGATACATTTGGCAACTATGTCCAACAATTTGTGATAATCCTCCTTGGCATCTCTTGTTTCTTTGTGTATATAATTTTATCGGCAAGGTCGGACTTGGCTATTTCTTTCCATGCGTCGACCAAGTTTACATCGGCTTCCTTAATTTCGATTACTCTTCCGGGTAGTGAGCAATATTGACCAAATCCTTGGCGGTGATAGTCACCGCTTCCGTGAATGATGACTTGATTCCTTCGTCGTGAATCTCGGCATTCACGTAGAATCGTCGACCTCCTCCACATAGGTCATAGGATATTCAGCGTTAAAAGCGGTTTTAGTCCGGGCGTTTCCAACTTTTCAAAGAATTTTCTTCACCAAAGTGTCGTTTAACCCCGCTTCACCATTCCGTCGAAATCCACGGTCGAGCGGTGTGGATTTGCTTTCCTAGCTTGGTAAAGTCATAAGTTGGTGCCATTTCTCGGGGATGATATCAAGAAAAATCTCGAAATTGATTTGAATGTTGGTAGGGTTTCGAGAGTAGTTTGCCTTTGCTTTTGAGAGAAAAAGATGAACAGTTTTTAGAAGTGTGAGAGAAAACTAGGCGAAAATGGTTTAAATATGGTTTATGAAAGGGCGTGCGGACGGTTTTGAATTGTGATCGAAATCAACGGCTTGGATTTCGCACGCCTATTGAGCATTTCACGTCTCGTATTTAATGCGGCAGATTTATATCCAATCATAAGCTTAGTGTCTTTATGTCCGTACACATCATCATTATCTTTGACGTGTTCCTTAAAACATTCCCGCTAAGTTAAAACATTTGCGTTTTTGTCACTTTGCTTATAAGTTATTCAAATTATCTCTTAGGCGATTTAACTCTACTCCTCGATTCTCTTGGTGACTCAAATGCTCATCGGACTTGGTGTAGTTTGTCTTTCGATCTGGTGATTTCTTGAGTTGATTTTTATTTTCGCTCTTTTCACTTCTTTTCGTTCTAATACTCTTCTTTGATTTGTCCGAGTGTCATTTCATTCAATTAACCCCAACTCATGCTTGAGTTCTTCAAATCTTGACTCACATAATGGTTTTGTGAAGATGTCGGTTGTTGTTTATCGATTGAGATGTATTCCAAGATAATGTCCTTCTTTTTCAACATGATCTCTTATGAAATGATATCGACATCTATATGTTTTGTTCTTGAGTGCAACACAGGATTTTGAGTGATTGCAATGGCACTTGTGTTATCACACATGATTGGAATTTCTTTTTCTTCAACTTCATAGTCTCTCACCGTTGTCTCATCCATAGGACTTGGGCACAACAAATTTGCCCTATGTATTATTGCCTCCAATTTGTAGAGGTGGCTATTGAGTTTTGCTTCTTGCTAAACCAGGAAATTAGTCTGTTTCCCGGATTTGACAGTGCACGAGGTGCTCTTCCTATCCACTCGCATCCAAAGATAGTCGAATCAATAGCCAATTAGCTTGAATCCACCTTCCTTTGGATACCATAGGCCTACTTCTTGGCTTCCTTTCAAGTATCTCGATTCTTTTAGGCTTTCTTGTCATATGGCTCTCTTTTGGAGCGGATTGAAATCTTGCACATACACCTACAACAAAGGTGATGTCCGGCACCGCTTCTTTGTGAGATAAGCAATGATCCATAAGTGCTCGTATCTTGTTTGATCTACGGGCTTGCCATCTGCATCCATGTCCATTTTGATGATGTGTTCATTGGTATTTTTACGAAGACTTCTCTTCCATACCAAACTTCTTCATTAAATCCCTGGTATATTTTGTTTGACTTATGAAGGTTCCATCTTTCAAATTGTTTCACTTGAAGTCAAGGAAAAATGTCGATTCTCCCATCATGCTCATTTCAAATTTACTTTGCATGAGGTTTGAGAATTTTTCACACAGCTCTTTGTTAGTGGATCCAAAAATGATGTCATCCACATATATTTGAACAAGCGAAGATACTCTTCTTGTCTTGAATTAAAGAAAAGTGTTCTATCTACTTTTCCTTTTGTGAATCCATTTTCGATTAGGAATTGTGACGGGTATCATACCATGCTCGGGTGCTGTTTCAATCCATACAAGGCTTTCTTGAGTTTGTATACCTTGTCTCCAAGAGTCTTCTGCTCAAATCACGGAGGTTGTTCAACATATACTTCTTCTTCCAATAAACCGTTTAGGAATGCACTTTTTACATCCATCGATATACAATGAAATTCTTGTGAGCTGCATAGGCAAGAAACATCCTTATAGCTTCCAATCTTGCTACGAGGGCAAATGTTTCATCAAAATCTATCCCTTCTTCTTGGCAATATCCTTTGGCTACTAGTCTTGCTTTATTTCTTACCCGCGAACCTTCCTCGTTCATCTTATTTCTGAATACCCATTTGGTTCCAATAACATTTTGATGTATGGGTCTTTGCACTAGTTCCCATACTTTATTTCTCTCAAACCGATTGACTCTTCTTGCATAGCTTGAATCCAATGTGTGTGTCATCCAATGCTTGTGACACATCTTTTGGCTCTATTTGCGAAATGAAGCATGTCAACATAGCTTCTTGTTGAGTTACGGATCTCTTGTTTTGACACATTCTCTCATATCTCCAATGACAAGTTACGTGGATGGTCTCTCGGCCATCTTACATCAGTTGGAATGAGTTAGCCGGATTGATCGACTTGCAGTTGTGTTCTTTGTGGTCGACTCTTTTTCGTGGTCACTTAGCGCAAATTTTCCACCGCTTTTGAGATTCACTATCTCATCTTCTTCCGAATTGATAATCGGCTTGACTTGACGCATAGGACTCTTACGTATGGTTGAATGATTCAAACTTATCAAATGACTCTTCAATGTCTTCTCCATTTACATTTGGCTCATCGAATACTACATGAATGGATTCCTCTGTAACCATAGTTCTTTTGTTGAGTACCCTGTAGGCTTTGCTTTGTTGAGTATCCTAAGAAGATACCTTCATCGGCTTTAGCATCAAAAGCCTTTAGGTTGTCTTTGCCATTGTTGTGGATGAAGCATTTACATCCAAATATTCGAAATATGCAACATTTGGTTTTCTTCCATCCGGATCTCATAGGAGTCTTTGTTAGTTGTCTATTTATCATACATCTGTTTTGGGTGTAGCAAGCATGTTAATTGCTTGACCCAAAATCTTTTTGTAACCCCGCTTGGCTAACATGGTCCTTCTTTGCTTCTTTGAGGGTTCTGTTCCTTCTTTTACGCAACTCCATTCTCACTGTGGAGTCCTTGCTCAGCTGATAGTTCATGACCAATACCATTCTCAATACAATCTTGAGTTATTATTCCATTGACAAACTCGGTTCCTCTATCTGATCTTATTTTGATAATGGTTTGACTCTTCTCATTTTGAATTCTCTTCATCACCGTGGTAGTTTTTGTAGGGTTTCTTTCTTCTTGCACATGAATATTGTCCATGTATATCTTGAGTAGTCATCTACTACCACCAAGGTGTATTTCTTTCCACTTATCTTTGGCTTTGGTTCCACTTTGGCCAAATAGATCCATATGAAGTAGATGCAATATTCTTGTTGAGGATGGGCATGTCTTTTCTTTGAATGACGACTTGATTTGTTTTCCCTTCGACATGCATCACATATACTCTCCTTCTTGTATCTTGAGTCCGGAAGTCCTTCTACGGATGACTTCTTGCTAGCTTGTTAATTGTTTTGAAATTCGGGTGACTCAACTTTTTGTGCCCAGCGGCCAACTTGATTCAAATGTGCTCTTTGCTAGTAGACGCAGTCTTTGGGTGTTGCGGTTGACCAATCTACTACATACATATTCTTCTTGTCTATTTCCTTGCAAAGACAACTTCATTTGATTCAATATCCTTGATTTGGCATACACCCATGTTGAATCCAACATTGTAGCCCTTGTCACGTAGGTGATGATACTCGATGAGGTTGAAGTTGAGTCCTTCAACATATGCAACATCTATGATTTCTAATCCATTCCTCTTGATGGATCCAATGCCTCTTATTTCACCAGGAGCTTCATTTCCCCCAAATATGACTTTGGCTCCTTTGACTTCCTTGAATTTTGACAGATTTCTCTTATTTCTGTCATATGTCCGGAACACCACTATCCATGTACCAGGTTCCTTGGCACTCACTTTGTTCCTTGAACTCCGCAATCAAGGAAATTAAGTTTTAGGTACCCATACTTGTGCAGGTCTGAGGGGTTAGAATTGTAAGATGATCCAACCAACTTATAGCCAAATTTGACTCTAAGGGGTTGCCATCTATCGATGCCATAATCATAATTAATCCTGGCAAATTGCTTGGGGATTCTAGGTTCATACAAATTGTCTCTTTTGTCAGTATGCTGCATATGTGTTTTAGCAATTGCCTTCCTTGGTAATTGTGGTGCTTTTGAGTGTAGTGCCTAGGTGCATGTGTGTCTTTGATGAAGGCTCTCAAACTTTTGGAATGGCCTTTGTTGAGTTCTAGGCCTTTGCCACTTGGGCTTATATTCCATAAGTCTATCTTATAGTTCGCATTATTCCAATCAACTTGGCTTGGATATTTTCTACCATTCCCATCATATGTACTTCTTTTATGGATTTTAAGGGATTTTTGGTAGCTCGCTTTCTTTTTTACAGTATTTTACGTTAGGAGTTTCTTTGAAGGACTCGGAAATGAATCTCTTCTCACTGGCTCCTTTCAAAGACACTCAATCGGCTGTTTTCCTTTTCCTTTGTAACCAAGGCCGGTTTGCTTAGTATTGTGCTTCTAAGCTGTCTTGTCTCCACATTCTCTTTGACTCATAATAAGATCATCCAATGATTTAGATGCCTTAGTGAATGAGGCAATAACATTTTGAGGTCATTCTCCCTCTTTTCTATAGCGAAATTTACTCGCTACTAATTTAGCATTTTCAGCCTTTAAACTTTCATTTTCAACGACTATTTGACTTAGAGTACTCGGCTCCTTAGTCGGCTTTGAGTTTTGACTTTTAAGTAGGCTGTTTTTCCTCATTCAATAGTGTGTGTGAGGATTTAATGTGCTCAAAATCTTTCATCATTTTGCCTAATGAATCATAAAGATCAAGTAGGTGATGAAGTGTGTGTGTCACAAACACTATCACTAGTGTCGAGCTTGTTGAATTAGATTGTACCTCATCTTCTTGATCTTGTTCTTTGGCCATTAAGCGGTCAAGGCTTCTTCTTCGAGTCACTCGAGTAGTCGGCTTCTTGCTCTGCGAATCAATTGTCTCTCTTGACTTGGCTTTGTCTCGGCGATCTCTGCGACCATCATTGCCTTTTTCTTTTCTTGTCTTCTTTCTCACGAAGACCTTTCTTTCTTCTTCATTCCCTGTCTTGTTGACTGACTACAGGATATGAGCGATCAATGGCATAGTGACCTGGTTGTCTACAATTCCAACATAGATATTGACCTTTTGATCGACTCTTTCTATTCTTGAGTTATCGGCCCTTTGATACTCAACTTGTTGATGATCTGTTCTCTTGGTTGGCCTATCATCCCTTGATTTGGAAGGAGCCGTAGTGTCTTACGGAAGATTCACCCTTTCCTCTCTTGTAGTTCTTGTTAAAGAACTTGTTAAATCTTTTGACCATCGGGCTATTTCTTCCGGGTCAATTGCCTCTTTGACCTCGACTCTCTTCCCATCTTTGACAATTAGAGCAAATTGTTTTGGGTGTAATTTGTCTCTTCCTGGTCTTTTCTTCTCGGCTCAAACTCATAGGCTTTGAGGTCCGAGAATAGTTCATGGTTGGATGTCTTTGATAGGTCCATGGAATGTCTCGATGCCATGACCTTCATTTCCCATTCACTGAAGACTTTTTAGGATCTTCATACACATTTCATTCTGTATATTCGTTTCCAAGTGTAGCTTGACTCATTTGTGATTTACAGAAACCGAGCGTCTAGTTGATCCGATTCTCTCTCCGAGATCATTTTGAAATTTTCAAACTTAAATGACCCACGATAATTTGTTTTCTTTGATTTGCTCACGAGCCTTCACAAATCAATGTCACTTGTCCCGATTTCTTTAGCCGTTTTGCATGATTTGACTTTGTTGAACATGGCTTTGTCGAGGTTTTGTAGAGGATGTCCTTGGCTACATTATCCAGGTTGTATCTTTTTCATCATTTGTCCACTCGGTTCTTGGTTTTTCAACCATGACTGGTCTAGAAACAACATCTTCTTCTCCTTCACCGCAACTCTACGTCTGTTTGTGTTCACCTTTAATATTTGTAGAGGCCCATCTTCTATTACCATCCACATCTCATCATGTAATCTTTGATAGATGAGCACGCATACAATTTTCAATCATCAAATTCTTCAATAGTGAACATAGGGATGCGTGTCAAATTTGCTTCCATGATCTTGACTTTTAATAAAAAGAATTTTGAAAGTTTAAGTACTAAAGCGGACTTTGAAAAGTTTGGAGATCTAGTTCATAACCGATGCGGAGGGTTCAATGAACCAACCGCTTTGATACCACTTGTAGGTCCCAAGGGGTGTAAGTGTAAGGTTTAGAAGGGGGTTGAATAAACCTTACCAAATTTTCGATTTAGTCCTTTTAAATCTCTGAGTTAATTTTACACAAATTGTGTCCTTGATGGACAATCGAATTAGTCACTCGGTAGAGTTAATCTCTCAACAATGATTTCAAATTGAAATTTGTTGATGGAGTAACTCAAATTTGTTGGCTACAATTTAACTTAGTTGTGGTTTTATTTTCATTGGAAGACTTAACACCCTTAAGTTTGATTAAGCAAGATTTTGGAGCTTGATTTAGTACTTATAAATTATCAAATGGATAGCAAATTTATCAATGAGATATAAGCAATTAAAAGTGCGAGAATTTAAATCTTTGAAATGTAAATGACACAATAAAGTTTTTATAGAGGTTCGAAGATGGGGTAATTCTTCTACTCCTCTCTTCTCCAACTCCTGGAGGAATCCACTAAGTAATGATCGGTTTACAAAGTGGTAACAGGATCAAAGTCTTGATCACAACGGCCGACTTGATCCTTAGGGACTCGATCCGAGACGCCTTGATCACTCGGTTGGCTTCTCGTGCGACTGCTTCTTCATAGGGCGTTTGCCTTGCTACTCAAACTCACTTGCTCAAGCTCTTTGGATTTGATCACGAAGCCTTCCAAAAGCTTAAGACTTGGTTCAACTCTAGAACCTTTCTACAATCCTTCCCGAATGTAGACCCCTTTTCTTCAAGAGTTTCCTCTTCAACTGATTGAAGTTCTCTTTCCTTCACGAGGTAAGTGTTGGATTGATGTACTTGAAATATAGGCTTGAGGATTGAGATTGTTTGATTTTTCTAATGTGCTTGTATATCTCACGTATGTGTCATTCATGCATCTCTTTCTCAAACAAACTCCTCGGCCTTTTATAGTGAACTTTCAAAAATTTGCCCGTTGAAGAGATAGGCTTATTTTTGAAAGTCACTTTGCGATCGTTGGCTTGATTCTTGGAATTGTTGTTTCCTCGTATGAATTGTTGTTTCACCTTTTGAGTTCGACATGGTGTAGTGCTTCCCATTAGTTCATTCCAATTGCACGCTTAAGGGGTGAGCACTTGAGAAAGGTGGTATGGAGATATTACTTGTTTAAGTAAATCTCTTGATTTACTCAGTGCAAACGGTTCTTTTCGATTATCTCGACTTACTGCATTTCCTTGCTTTCCCCCAGGTGACTTAGAGTCGACTTCCAATCATTGGATGACTCTTCCTGTCACTTCAACTTGAGACTTGGCTTTTCTTGGTGACTTGGATGATGCTCCACTCACCTGCATCTCACTGTTTCTTGATAGAGTTCCCGTCTACTCTTCTTTGCCATACTCAATGTCTCACGCAGAGTATTCCTTCGATCTCGGTTGTCTTCTTGCATGTTAGGGCGTAGGCTGTCTTCTTGACTCACTTGGCGCTCTATTCATTACAATGCATTTTACAACAAGAATTGGGAGCCAACTTTCTATTCTAAGTTTTACATGGCATTCATCAAAATCTAAACAATAAAATTCCTAACACACACACATTGGATTCAAGCTATGCAAGAAGAGTTGAATCGGTTTGAAAGAAATAAAGTATGGGAATTAGTGCAAAGACCCATACATCAAAATGTTATTGGCACCAAATGGGTGTTGAAATAAGATGAGCGAGGAAGGTTACGTGGTAAGAAACAAAGCAAGACTAGTAGCCAAAGGATATTGCCAAGAAGAAGGGATAGATTTTGATGAAACTTTTCCCCCTGTAGCAAGATTGGAAGCTATAAGGATGTTTCTTGCCTATGCAGCTCACAAGAATTTCATTGTATATTAGATGGATGTAAAAAGTGCATTTCTAAATGGTTTATTGGAAGAAGAAGTGTATGTTGAACAACCTCCAGGATTTGAGCAGAAGACTCTTGGAGATAAGGTATACAAACTCAAAAAGCTCTATATGGATTGAAACAGGCACCCAGAGCATGGTATGATACTTTGATTCCTAACCGAAAATGGATTCACAAAAGGAAAAGTAGATAGAACACTTTTCAGAATTCAAGACAAAGAGTATACTGCTTGTTCAAATATATGTGGATGACATCATTTTTGGTTCCACAAACAAAGAGTTGTGTGAAAAGTTTTCAAACCTCATGCAAAGTAAATTTGAAATGAGCATGATGGGAGAGTTGACATTCTTCCTTGGACTCCAAGTGAAACAGCTGAAGGATGGAACCTTCATAAGTCAAACAAAATACACCGAGAGATTTAATGAAGAAGTTTGGTATGGAGGAGAAGTCTTCGTAAAAATACCAATGAACACATCGATCAAAATGGACATGGATGCGGATGGTAAGCACTTGTAGATCAAACAAGATCTGAGCACTTATTGGATCATTGCTCTATCTCACAAAGCGGGCGGACATCACCTTTCTTTGTAGGTGTATGTGCAAGATTTCAATCTGCTCCAAAAGAGAGCCATATGACAGACTAAGAGAATCTTGAGATACTTGAAAGGAAGCCAAGAAGTAGGCCTATGGTATCCAAAGGAAGGAGGATTCAAGCTAATTGGCTATTCAGATTCTGACTATCTTTGGATGCGAGTGGACGGAAGAGCACTTTAGGCACATGTCAAATGCTAGGAAACAGGCTAATTTCCTGGTTTAGCAAGAAGCAAAATTCAATAGCCACCTCTACAGGTGACGAGAATACATAGCTGCGGGCAGGGCGGTGTTGTGCCCAAGTCCTATGGATGAGACAGCAAAGAATGAGAGACTATGAAATTGAGGAAAAAGAAATTCCAATCATGTGTGATAACAAAAGTGCAATTGCAATCACTCAAAATCCTGTGTTGCATTCAAGAACAAAGCACATTGATGTCAGATATCACTTCATAAGAGATCATGTTGAAAAGAAGGACATCATCATGGAATATATCTCAACTGATAAACAACTAGCTGACATCTTCACAAAACCATTATGTGAGTCAAGATTTGAAGAACTCAACATGAGTTGGGGTTAATTGAACTAAGGTGAGACACGAGAAGAATCAAAGAAAAGAAATGGAACAGAAAAAGGAGGTGAAAAAGTGAACACAAAAATCATTTCGATCAAATCACCAGTATCGGAAGAACTACTACAAAGTCGGTGATAGGTTTGAGTCACTAAGAGAAGCTGTGAGAAGTAGATTTAAATCGGCTAAAGAATAAGGTTGAGTCACTTATAAGCAAAGTGACAAAAACACACGGTCGTTTGACTAAGCGGGAATGTTTTAAGAAATACGTCGAAAGATAATGATGATGTGTACAGGACATAAAGCCGCACACCAAGCATGATTGGATATAAATCTTTGCCGCATTAAATACGAGACATTAAATGCTAAATAGGCGTGCAAAATCTAAGCCGTTGATTTCGATCACATTTCAAAAACCACCCGCACGTCCTTTCATAAACTATATTTAAACCATTTTCGTCCGTTTCTCTCTCACACTTCTAAAATCGTTCATTTCTTTCTCTCAAAAGCAAAGGCAAAAACTTCTCTCGAAACCTATCAATCTTCAAATCAATTTACGAGTTTTTCTTCGATATAATCCTGAAAAATGGCACCAACTTATAACTTTACCAAGTTAGGAAAGCAAATCCACACCGGCTCTACGGTGGATTTCGACGAATGGTGAAACAGGGTCCGAAGCGACACCCTAGTGAAGAAAATTGCTTTGAAAAGTTGGAAACGTCCCGGAAACCGTTTCGGCGTTAGAATATCCGATGACATATGTGGAGGAAGTCGCACAATTCTCGTGAATGATGAGATTCACGATGAAGGAATAAAGTCATCTGTTCACGGAAGCGGTGACTATCTCTGCCACGGTTTGGTGAACATTGCTCACTACCGGAGAGGAGCATCGAGATTAACGAAGTTGATGTCAACTTTGGTGATGCTTGGAAAGAAATAGCCAAGCCCGACTTTCTTTGATAAAATAGTGTATCTGACAAACAAGAGATATTTGAAGGAGGATTATCACAAGTGTTGGACATAGTTGCCAAATGTATCGACATCAAATTTGGCAAACTTTGACCAATCACAAAGGCAAAGCGATTGTAATGGCCGCAATCATCGCAGAAAAAAGAAGATAAATCTGGAGTTTGTCTACAGAGATCTGCCCGAACGTGGGAACAAATCCTTCAAGGAAGATGGCACATTTGGAGGATCCCAGGATATGGCCTAGTGATTGGCCGGCTAATGGAGGTGAAAGGAGTCCCTCTTAGACATGGGAAGGCATTCCATGTTAACAAGAGGATGTTGAGCAAACCTCTGCAGCGCCTGAGAAGAGAGCTTACGCTAAGAGAGGCGACACCGGTGAGGGGAATCGGTGACCAAGATACAAATCTGTTTTTCCTCTCGGCCCAAAGAAAGGCCCCTGCGCAAGCTAAGAAAAATATCGCCCCTGCAAAGAAAGAAAACCAAACATGCTCCTGCCCCTGCGGCGAGTCACCCGCCCCCCGTGTCTTACGCCCTGCGGCGATCGAAAGGACTCACAAATACCTTCTCCGATCGTCAAAAAGAGGAGAAATCGAGAAGCCACGACAGCCCGCTCCTCGAAAAAAGACACCAGGCCCCCCGCCGCTCAAGACTCGAGAAGACACCGTCTCGAACCGAAATCCCTCGGTACAAACTAGGAGACGAAGACGAATTATCAAGCGCTCCGAGTGGAGAAACCAACCGAGTCACCACTCGCTAGAACAGATCTGGGAGGCTGCTGAAGAAGTAGAGTCTCGGATGTAATTGATGAAACGACCAAGTCTGGAAGGCGTCAGCAGAGGCAACCCAAAGACACACTGTAGTTCACCGCACAAATGAAACAAGAAAAGAACCCGCTAGAGCGGATAGTGATGTAATGATCCTATCTCCACCTTACCCGGACATCCAAAATCGTCTGCGTGAGTGGAGGAAATGGAAGTTGAGTAAGTCAAGGAACAGTTCCAACGACTTGAGTTTATAGAAGAAGAAAGAAGCTGCTAAATTTCCTTGGACTAAAGATCGTGTGCTCCCAACACTTGATGAAGACAATGCATAGACATCCTGCAAATTTTCAAGGAAAAGGAGAGAGAAAAGCAAGCTGAGGCACGCGAGAAGGCAAGCATCTGCCCTATCTCTCCGGCACCCACAGAACACACACATCCTCTCCTTGATGTCTTCTCCGGCGATGATGAGGATCCTGAGAATCTTTGTTGCCAAAGAAGAGTTGCAAATGCAGCAAGCATTGCATGAATCGAGAATCCTTCACGAGCAAAGATTGATGGAGGGACCAGGAGAGTCCTCGAACACGCGAAATTGATCCAATGGGAGTGGTTCACAAATCGCCATTGTTTGTTGCTGCCACCACTTCCCCACTCACTCGGAAGAAGAAGCAATAAGGGACATGGCGATGAAATCGGGACAATGGGGACCCCAGGTCGAGCCAACCCCTATTGAAGGTGTTTTACCACCTTTTGCCAACGTGAACATTCAATCGAAACAGCCGGGAGTTTGGAGACGAGTGACCCCATTCCAAGTCACTCGGTGGTGCGCCGGTGAGGGGGAAACTCCCTCCACTGCAGCAAGGTCGGAGGATCTTTGCGGATGACTCCACAACAAACACAAGAAGAACGACAAGTTGCCATCAACGAAGCTCGGGCGATTGAGATCGTCTCTCGGTGAGGTGCCAAGCGCTCTGAAGGCTAATGACGGCTGCGATGCGGTCGAGGCACGAAGGAACAGCCCGGGAGTTAACACTCAGGCGATGAAAGTGCAATCCATGGGGTTGAGACTCCAATGGATGCCACCACGAAAGACCCTAAGGCAGTGACACTGTCGAAAGGGAGGACCAAGGCCTCGTTGCAGATAGAGAGACTGCTGGAGTGCTGAAGGCCCACGGGAGGTTGAGACTTCCCGGGTAAAGAGGCTGTAGTAGAGAACATCCCTCCTGCTATCATCGATCCATCTGAGAAGGAGATAAGCGCACTTCATGATTCCCAGGATAATCCTGATGTAACCTTTCTGGGATCGGAAAGATGAAGAAGCTGAGTCATCCCCGTGCCAAATCAAAAGACTCACGGATGTTCCAAGCACGAGCAAGTCGATCCCAAGACTACTCGTCAAACCTTTAACTTTGATGATGAGCCACCAATGGAAATCTCATCATCGTCCGATGACGCTTCCGATAAGGCCGAGACCACCGTCTACTCAAATGGAAAAATCACCGTGAGACCAACGAAGTTTGTTGAGGCAATGTTGAGGCTCGGCATGCCTGGTCCACTTCACAACAAGACCCGGTGAACAAGAGACCATCTGCGCGGGCTCCTCAAGGCTGCGCAGGATCGATTCCTAAAAAGAACTTCACGCGCACCGCTCATCATCAAACAAATCCCGGTGGGCGGTGATGAATCTTTTATAGAATCTTTTCCTTTTTCCCCTGGAGGTACCCGACCTCCATGAAGAGTCGAGAGAATGAACGCGACGCTATCACGGACCAACTCCCGTTTTCTCTTGGTACCATTGTTCCAGTACGCTTATGACTTTGATCTTTGTATGGCCATCACCGCAATGAAGAATCGGTGAAGTTCGAGAAGTGTTACGAGGTTGAGCGGATGGAGAGGCATCGAGCCTCTTTGGATATGCGGCCGACAACGAGATGCCAACCTTACGATCGACTTGAGAGGCATAACATCGAGAATAAGGGAATGGTGGCAACAAAGAACAAACAATGCGTGTGGAACAAGTCGATTCTTGAACATTGTTCAACAAGTCTTTCTTGGTATGGAGAGCCGAAAATCTTGATGCAAAAGCGAAGTGAGAGAACATATTGAGCACATGCATGAAGCTCATCTTTGCCGAGATAAAGCTCTGCGTGATCAAAATACGAATGATCTACAAAGGTTTGGAAGAACACATGACTAGAAAATTCACCTTCTCATGGTGAGATGAAGTGATTTCAGCAGAGTCCAACGCTACTCGATCCGAATTCCGTCTTTGCTTACAACGCGGTGACTTGAAGCGAACTTCGACTATCGGCGAGGCTCGACTTCCTGCTTGCCATATGTTCCTGGGGTTCCTCTATCCTTTGATGATGCCAAAAAGGGGAAGAGGAATACCTTAAAGCGCTAAAATCAAGTTTGAAAAGAAAGGAGCGATTGAGAAGGGAAAATCACCGAGGAAGTTTTGAAACAAAAGAAATGAAAGCTTGTTGAGGAGGAAGGATCAACGGATGTGACATTGATGATTGCACAAACCCCCAACAAGGTCTGTCACGGTGACATTATAAGCGACAAACTCCTGTGACTCTGCCCCACTCCAACACTCTGCTATATCCATGGTGATAAGAGAAAAACAATTGAAGCGAGGGATGAAGGAAGTGGAAGGAAGAATGGATGCCCGAATTATGAACATCTTGAAAGAACACGGAGGCATTCCGGTGAAGCGAGACACTTATGCCATCTCGGATGTCGGAGACGAGCCACGATCGATTGATGAATTTAAAACGCTCGAATCTGAGGGATACTTTGCAAATATGTCTATGGCTCAAGCTTGGGACTTGTCTTTGGAAAAGGGTCTCACGTTATGTGAAGAAGGCGACGACGACGACTACACTGGCGATCACTCTGCTTGGTCACTCCGTGGTCACTCACATTTGAAGAAGACCCGATGTCGATATCGCCCGCAGGTAGAGGAAGAAGCGATGAGTGGAGGAAGAAGCTTGACTAGGCCCTGCGCCAAAAACATTGAATATGTGGATCCGAGGAAAGAAAGGAGGGATCTCTTTGGTGGGAAACTTGACCAAGTAGCAAATTTGCAAGTGGCTAAAACTAACGCCGAGTATGTAAAAAGACTAGAAGAAGAAAACAAGAGACAAACTCGGCTATGGGAGGAAAAACAGGAAAGAATAAGAAGAGATGAAGGCTGCCGGAAGGCATATGAAAAGAAAAAAGAAGCGGTGATGACGAAAAAGAGAAGAAGAGAAGAAGATCTTGAACACGATGAAAGAAGGAGAGATGCGAAGGAGATGAAGTGTTGTTGTCCAACCCTTCGTGTATTTCACTATGTAAATACATATAATGTAAGTCTTCGTAATAAAAAGCTATGAATTCCTTATTTTTCTATGTAGGCAAATATGTACTCTGATACACCTTGTAAACAGTTGTGTAAAAGAACAAGAATGATATGATCAATAAAAGAATTGATTCTGCGCATACATTCTATGTCAATACACTATCTGTATGTATCTTTCTTGTTTGCATTTTTGAATGGTTTAAGTTTTGGCATCATCAAAAAGGGAAATTGTTAGGAATTTTATTGTTTAGATTTTGATGAATGCCATGTAAAACTTAGAATAGAAAGTTGGCACCCCAATTCTTGTTGTAAAATGCATTGTAACAAGTAGAGTGGCCAAGTGAGTCAAGTCGGCCTACGCCCTAACATGCAAGAAAACAACGAAAGACCGGAAGGAAGACTCTGTGTGAGGCAGTGAGTATGGCAAAAAAGAGTAGACGGGAACTCTACTAAAGCGGTGAGATACGACCAAGTGGAGTATCGGTCAAGTCAACTCAAGAAAAGTCAAGTCTCAAGTTGAAGTGACGGAAGAGTCATCCAATGATTGGAAGCGACTCTAAGTCACCAGGAAAGCAAGGAAATGCGGTCAGTCGAGATAATCGTAAAGATCCGTTTGCCGAAATCAAGAGATTTACTTAAACAAGTAATATCTCCATACCACCTTTCTTGGAGTGCTCGGTCCCAGAGCGTGCAAAAGGAATGAACCAATGGGAAGCACTACATCGTGTCGAACTACGAAAGGTGAAAGAACAATTCATACGAGGAAATGGCAATTCAAAGACGCAACAAGACAAGCCAACGATTGCAAGTGACTTTCAAAAATAAGCCTATCTCTTCAACGGGCAAAATTTTGAAAGATCACTATAAAAGGCGAGGAATGACTACGAGAAAAAAAAACACGAACCACGAACATTCAAGAAATCAAATAAACTATAACTTGAAAATACTCTCAAATCATTCAAGATTAATCCTCAAGCCTACATTCGAAGTACATCAATCCAACACTCACTGTGAAGGAAAGAGAACTTCAATCGGTTGAAGAGGAAACTTTTGAAGAAAAGGGGTCTACATTCCACGAAGGATTGTAGGAAGGTTCAAGGTCGAACCAAGTCTTAAGCTTTTGGAGGGCTTCGTGATCAAATCCAAAGAGCTTGAGCAAGTGGTAGTAAGTAAAGCAAAATGCACCCTGTGAAGAAGGCTGAGTCGTAAGAGAAGCCAGTGAGTGATCAAGGCGTCTCTGGCGAGTCCCAAAGGATCAAGTCGGTTGTGTGACCAAGACTTGTATGGGATATTACCACTTTGTAAACGATCATTACTTAGTGGATTCCTCCGGGAGTTGGAGAAGAGAGGAGTAGAAGAATTACCCCATCTTCGAACCTCTATAAAAATTTCATTGTGTCATCTACATTTCAGACTTTAATTCTGCATTTTTAATCGCTTATATCTCTGATAAATTTGCTATCCACTTGATAATACTAGTACTAAACCTAGCACTAAACTCTTGCTTAATCAAACTTATGGGTGTTAAGTCTTCCGCTGAAAACAAAACCACGATTGAGTTAATTTAGAATCAACAATGAGTTATTCCATCAACGGCTCGATTGAGTGCATTGAGAGACTAACTCTCTTGATTGACTAAATTGATTTCCATCAAGACACAATTTGTGTAGAATCAACTCTGTATATTTAAAAGGACTAAATCGAAAATTGGGTAAGGTTTATTCAACCCCCCCTTCTAAACCTTACACTTACACACCTTGGGACCTACAAAACCATAAGACTTGATCGTCTCATCAAATCTATGGTTCCAGGATCTAAGCAATTTTCAGACTTTTTGCTCTTGACCTTCGGCTTCAAAATCCTCTGGTTGCTACATGTAGATTTCCTTGTCTAGATGGCCATTCAGAAAGGTCGTCTTAACATCCATTTGTCATATCTCATAGTCAAGACATGCAACAATTGAAAGTAGTATGCGAATAGATTTTAGCATTGCTACATGCGAAAAAGTCTTTTCATTGTCAACTCCCTCCTTTTGGGTGTAACCCTAAGCCACTAGCCTTGCTTTGAAAGTTTCTACTTTCCCATCCGCACTCTTCTTTCTCTTATAGATCCATTTGCACCCAATGGGACTAACATTTTCAGGCTGATCTACAAGAACCCAGACAATGTTAGAGTACATAGACTCCATTTCTTGGTTCATAACTCCAAGCCACTTCTCTTTATCAGAATCCACCATCGCTTGTCGAAAAGACAATGGATCATCGTCTACCTTATCAGACACTGCAATATTTGCCTCTTCGATTTGACGATAGCGGATTGGTGGTCTAATCACCCTCCCACTATGTCGAGGTGTCATGACATTCTGCTAAGGTATAGTGGTATTTTTAGCGATTTTCCCAACAACTCTTGTTGGTTGTGGTCTAATCTCATCAGAAAGTAACTCCTCGAGTACAACTTTACTTCGAGGTTGGAAGTTTTCTATATAATCGTTCTCAAGAAAGATAGCATTAGTCGAAACTATTACTTTCTTTTCTTGCGGATCGTAAAACAAGTCTCCTCTCGTTCATTTGGGATATCCAACGAACAAATACACTTCTGAACGCGGATACCACTTTCCAGTCTTTCCTTTCAGCACATGTGTTGGGCACCCCCATATGCAGAAGTGACATAAACTGACTTTACTCTCATTCCACAACTCTAGTGGTGTCTTTTGGATTGACTTAGACGGAACTACATTCAAAAAGTAAACCGCCGTTTGCAATGCATACCCCAAAATGAATCAAGTAGTGTCGCGTAGTTCATCATCGACCTAACCATATCAAGCAACATTCGATTTCTCTCTTCAGCAACACCGTTTCGCTGAGGGGTGTCAGGTGACGTGAGTTGATACAAAATCTATGCTCTAGCAAATAATCTTTGAACTTAGTATCGACATACTCGCCCCTCGATCGTATCGAAGGTACTTCAAAGATTTGCTTAGCTGCTTTTCAGCTTCCGCATGAAATTTCTTGAACTTTTCAAAAGTCTCGGAATTCTATGCATGAGATATACATATCCATACCTCGAGTAATCATCAATAAAAGTGATGAAGTACTCAAAGCCACATCTAGGTTGTGTGGTCATAGGACCACAAACATCACTATGAAAAAGCTCTAGTGGTTCTTTGGCTCTATTGCCCTTTGCAGAGAAAGGTCTCTTAGTCATTTTTCCTTCTAGGCAGGATTCACAAACAGGAAGAGTTTCAACTTTTAGCTCTCTCAAAGGACAATCCTTTGCAAGCCTATTTATCATTTCTAGTGGAATATGTCATAATCTTAGATGCCAAAGATATGTTTCATCATCTTGAGAAACATTTTTCCCTTTTGGTTTAGGATGTTCTACTCTAAATATTTCGGCATTTAGCAGTGGTTGTTCATTTGGCTTAACTAAATAGAGTCCATTTTCCAATATTGCACTACAAATATCACACCCATTTTTAGAAATAATAATCGAGTTATCATTAAAAGATAGTGAAAATAAATATTCATGCAACTTTGAAATAGAAATCAAATTTCTACGGAAACCAGGAATATAATAAACATAGTTTAAAATCAAATCTCTAATATTAAGCCTAATTACGTCCACTGCTTTTGCCGAAACCACTGTACCATTGCCAACTCGCATTGTGAAAGAACCATCAGCAAGCTCTTCATAAGAGCTAAGCATTTGTCAAGAAGAACAAATATGATAAGTAGCTCCAGAGTCAACTTCCCAAGTAGAAGAATCTCTAGCTACCAAACAACTTTCAAGAACAAGTAAATCATATTTACGTTTCTTGATTTTCTTTACTTTGGAGAGAAACTTGGGGCAATTTCTTTTCCAATGTCATTCTTTGTCGTAGTGGAAACAATTTCCCTTTGGTTTAGAGGAACCTTTCTTATTGCCTTTGAGGTTTTCACATACAAGTCCAATGTTCATGTTACTTTTCCACTTAATAAAATTATCTCCAGTTAATGTAACATTCAACAGTGGTGGCATAGGACCAGATATGATTGCTGAAAATTAAATAACGCGACATAAATAAGCGAACGAACATCATAGAGCATGCAATCTAGGAATTATAAACGTGATGCATGAATGCAATAAAGTTTATCCTACCAATTCCAAGGTAATTTAATCTCACATTTGAAAAGCCGTCGTAGGGTAGGTAAAAAAAATGACGATTAAATCGAGATCATCTCAGATTAATAATATAAATAATCAAGACATCTCATATCTTCATTTATTTATTAATCACCTTTTAACTTAGCCTAGATACATCCAAACTATTTGATTATATCCTTATGAGTGTTACCCATTATTTCAGATTTTAAAATTTAACTCAAAATCGTCGCCGTAGGGTAGGAAAATTAAGAGTTAAAATTTTAAATTCTTATCCTTTTGGAGATTAAGCCTTGATTATTGATTTAAGTGAAAACCATTCGTAGGATTTATTGTCATGAATCCTTCTCCTACTCATTATTTTATAATAAATATTTCCTAAGCATCTGAGTTATAAGAAATCTTATGTTTTTAATAAGCCAAGTCCAATCCTATCGGTCTTTTTGATTAAAATTCTCTAATTTAAAAGTCTAACTTTTAGAAATTAAATCATAATTTTAATCAACTTTAAAAACCCCTAAATTATCAAAATAATTAAGCAAATAGGGATAAAACGAAAAAAAATTCATGAAAGAAAAAAAGGAAACGACGCGCATGCTTAAAACGGAAGTTGCCCTAGCCCTGCTTGAGGCTGCCCGAGCCCTGCCCTAGGCTGCCCAGGCCCTGCCCGAATTGCCCAAGGCTGCGCGAACGTGAATCCGAATTTGTTTGTTTCAAAAACATGCAATTCTGAGATTTTTCATAAAAACCGGATCTATTTTTCACAAAATTAAATCCAAACAATTATTCCAATTTTAAAATCATACAAAACACTTTTTATACAAATTTTAAAAATTATATAAAACACTTTTATACAAAATTTTCAAAATTATATAAAACACTTTTATACAAAATTTTCAAAATTATATAAAACACTTTTATATCATAGAACACACGTTTATATCAATTCCAATCCATCTCATAGATCTATCATAACAATTAAATAATTCAATTATCATGATTCATGACATGCTTAGGAGTGGGTTCCATGAATGGCATATCAATATGCATGGCATATATATCACATAAATATTATTTCGCGAAAAAATAAATATGACGATTTGGATCGATGCCTTAAATTACACCCTAAATAATACAAACCGGAATAAAAGGGGAGTTGTGATTACATCAACTCTATACCCACATAATGGGTGTACAATCGAATCTACAATAGAATATTACAACTTTCTATACCCTTTAAATTTCGGGTGTACATTGATCCTATCAAAAACCAATTCATTGCATCGATTCAAAAACGCCCATACATCCATATATCAAAACATGTGAGATCTAATCCTAAATCCACTCCAATATAAATTTAATAAAGCAGATCTAGTTCTTATATTTAAAACCAAATTGCTCTGATACCATTTTTTGGGAAATTATTCGGGTCTCAGATCGAATCTGGGTCAAATAAAATCCGATTTTTCGATCTAATCGAACGGAAGTGGAAGCGAGGGATTTCAAAAATCGAGTTTTAGATATAAGAACACAAGATCGTGCTTATTAAATTTATTCTAACTAAAAGAAGAATAAGAAAATTTACCTCTTTCGACGATTTTCTTCTTCTTCTTCTTCGTTTTTTTTTCTTTGTTAATCCTTCGAATCCTCGAAGCTCATAGACACCACAATCTTCCAATTTGATCCTCTCTATCAACGACAGTGTGTGGGTACCCAAATAAAATTCTAAGTTCCTAACTATAATTTCATATGATATACTCAACTCATGAGATCGTAAGATTGGGCTAACTGGATAGGAGGGGATTTGACAATGCTTATAGATAAAACCACAAAATCTCACTTATTGAAGATTAAATTATTAGACATTAAAAAGTCACTTGCCGAAAACAAATATTTGTGGCAAAAGCAAACCAAAACTCTTTTCAAATACTTGCTGGTTGGCCGAAACATTGAATTTCAATTAGGTCAAAGTTGAGCAAAAGTTTGTCTTCCTATTGGCCAATTAAAAACTCTTTTTAGATGTTCAGAGGTGTAGCCGATATATGGTTTGCAAGATTTCAGCCGAAAAAAATCTATATAAATTGTGAGAATGTGGTCTCCTTTTTATAGGCCTAGTTTAATCAGTTTCCCACTCCAACTCAATCTCCTATCTAATCTAGAATTCATAATTCTAGATAGACTCAAACTCTAAATAATAATTATCCAATATAATTATCAACTTAATAATTATATTAATATCATAAATATTTTATATTTATTTAATTCCCAATACATTCAAAACTGTAGAATATCAGATATTCCCGAAATTAACTGATATTAATATATTAGCCCAAATATTTTGGAAAACTCTTTTCCATAAACCCTTAGGATCTGAAAATATTATTTCTAACCCGTTTACTCTAGGTAGGCGAATCGGGGACCATGAACCTATAATTATAAGCTCCAATAAATCGAATAAATAATTAAACTCTTTAATTAATTTATTCGACATATTAATTCCGATATTACTCCACTATAAATTCGAAATTGTACTCTAATAATTATAGAATATCTTACTCTATAAAGTTGAGCAGTCCATTGATATAATCATTATATATAGATTAATCCTCCATAGACAATTCATAATTAAAGTTAGGTAGTATTCATTAAACCTCTTCAATTACTTTTTATCCCCATTTACCATTAATTCACTAGCGAATGGTTAATTTATAATCGAATTATAAATTAGAGATCCCAAACCATTCAGTTCCAGAATTAACAAATGAGAGAATCGTCTTTCTACTTCTCGCAAGAAGGAATGGATTCCATATCTGTGAATTTATATTCCAAGTTAATTAATTCGAATGTGAATCTAAAATGTAAGTATTGAGAATGTCGTAGAACAAACATAAACGAGCAAATTAAGAATCACACATAAATAAACAGGAGTCTATATTCACTCAGGATTACGATTTATCCATATATGATCATCTAGTGATTTAATTTGATTTTTTATTTCTAAAATTCAAATTAAATCGGACCAAGTCCTATGCCCCCACTAAGATGTCTCCACATCGACGGCCCGGATAAGACAGTCACATTCAAAATGTTCTGGGTCGCATTAGTGATGTTTTAATTAAAGATCTCATACTTTAATTAATTCATCACAGACTTAATTTTTATTTATTATCCATAATCTTAATCCTCTTGTATATAACACTTATACACTAAGATTATGGTTACATTAAATAAACTAAGGATTTTCATGATATTCAAGAATATACATACAATGTTTGATTATAGGCTCTCAGTCAAGGTTATTTCGTTAAATACATTAAATACATACAATATTTTTCATGATGGTCACATTAATACATACACTTATAGGCTCTCAGTCAAGGTTATTTCGTTAAATACATACAAGATTTGTCATGATGGTTACATTAAATACATATACTTATAGGCTCTCAGTCAAGGTTATTTCGTTAAGATATTAACATTTGATTATAGTTGTTGGAACAAATATTTTATTATGACAAATATTTGATCATTTTAACACTTTAATATTTGATTGATTTCAATCTGATTTTGTCAATCAAAAAATAAATTCAATTAATCATTGAATTATTTGTGTCGAAAATTCTTTAAATCTAATGCTGATAGATTTTTAATTTACAGTAGATCGTCTATACATAATTATAGTATTTTGGATATACAAAATTTCAAAAATATTAAATGCAAAATATTGACAATGAGGAAAATTTAATATACATACTGATTTTTGCTTTGTTAAACTGAATATTAATATATCATCTTCTCAAAAACAGAATTGAATTATCAAAAAAGATGGATAATGAAATGTCTAATTAAAATTAAAAATAATACAAAAATAAAAAATTACTACAACATTCACAGCAAATTATTCAAGAAATAAAAATATCCCAAAGCAAATATCAGAAACTAAAATTATCTAATAATGTTATAAAACATACCAAATAATGAAAACAACTAATTTCCTTGACTATTCTCATTAGTTCTCCTATATAGAATTCACGAGTTACCAACTGTAAATGTTTGAAAATATTAGTTTTTGACGACGATAAATCTAAAAGCAAGCAGACGAAAGTATTACAAAATTTATAAATTTTATATGTAGTGATTTTAACTTGATTTATTTGAATTTTGTATTGTACGTTTTTATATTCATTAACATTGCAACTCTTATATGAACGCATTTTACGTGCTCTGACACAACACACTCATTGCACGGGTAAAAGACTAGTGCATCTAATATGAGAAAATTTATCCCCCAATGATGGTTAACATATAACATATTGAAGTAAATTTGTCAATGTTCATATAATTGTTTTCCGTTGGATCATTCTGTACTATTGTTTGTACATACCAGATAATTCTAGTTGTTCAAAGTTTAATTGGGATGACAATTGGATGGATTGGATATGGAGAATGGAGCGAGATTCAAAACTAAACTTGTTCTTGATCTATGCTACTTGAGTTTGAGCTTTAATGGTATAAATAATTTATATTGAGTCCTAAATTTCCATTTTAAAATTAGACCCGATGAGACCAGAATACATTATTTTTATTATTAAAACTGATTAATATTTATATGATACTTTTTAAAAATTATATATATTTTATATAGTTAATAATATAATTTGAAATATTTTTATTTTATAAAATAAGTGGATCTAATAAATCTACTTAATGAATCTAAGTATGAGTCCTTAAAAAACCTTAACAATTTGAACAAATTCGAATAGACCCTTATTATTCCTAAAATTAGGCCAAAGGTTAATTTAAATTTGCTCAAGTCATTTATTAGAACAAATTTGATCCAAATTCATAAGCATTCAGCAGCAGTAGCAATTTGAAATTTTCCAATGACCAATCCCTCTTAACCTTTGGGAATGTTTTAAATTTGATTCAACTGTGGTTTGGAAAATGTTTTAATTTTGATTTCATTTGTCTTTTCTGTTTGATAAATGGTTTTATCATGATTTTGATGATTTTGTTTTTATACTAAAACAATGTTTTTAAATGTTGTCCAAATACTTCTAAATGATTTAAATTGTTTCTACTAATTTTCCGGAGTATTTCTTCAAGTCTATTTTCGACAAAATTGGACAACACTTTTGAAGATTTTATTTAAATGAGTTTTTATACCAAAACAATGTTTATAAATGCTGTCCAAATACTCCCAATTGATTTAAAATATTTTTACTATTTTTTCGGAGTATTTATTCAAGTTTATTTTCGACTAAAATATTGGACAACACTTTTGATGATTTTGTGTTAATGAGTTTTTACATCAAAACGATATTTCTAATGTTGTCCAAATACTTCCGATCGGTTTAAAATATTTTTACTAATTTTTCGGAGTATTTTTTGAAGTTTATTTTTGACAAAAATCGGACAACACCTTTGTTTTGAGGTCAACCGGTCGCCCTAGAGGCTAGAGGGCAACCCGTACCTGAACACGTTTTAAACTTGAAAATAGAGAACATGCTGAGGGGTGTCAACCTGTGTGTCAACCGGTATGGTCGACCGGTCGACCAGGTGGTCGACCGGTGCCGTCGACCGGTCGACCAGGACGTCGACCGGTGTCTGGGAAGAATTATTTTCACTGAAACTTCTCTGTATTGAAACTTGATGACCCCAACCGGTCAACATAGGGGGCGACCGGGCGGACCCCCCGTCGATCGGTCCCCCTATGTAAAATAGTGTGATCTATCTTCAAATTTCTATCTCTACGCGACCGTTCGCCCTGTAATCTTTTGACAACAAAATTTGTACCATTGGACATCCATATCAACAAGATTTACTTTATCAATTTTGTACATTATTTCTACATCTTGTGATCTTCTTTTTGTAGAAAAAAGTGAAAATGGAGGAGCCTATGTTGGAGATCCAATCTTGAAGACTCTCCTACAAATAGAGGATGATTTGAAGACACAAGTACAACAACACAAGCAATCAAAACAACAAGAAAAATCTGCAAATTCTCCAAGCTTTCATATTTTACATTCTTGTTGTAATAAGCCTAAGTTCTTGCACTTGCACAATCTTGAGGTCTAGGCTTTTCGTTCTTGATTACACTTGCACTCAAATTGTAATATTCATTATTGAGTTGTAATCTTGATTTTGGTCATCATTCAACACAAGACATCCTTGTGAGTATTCTTGTGGAAAGAATACACTTGGGTGATCTAGGTGATAGGTGTTTTCAAGAGTGTGGTGCTCTTGAGGTGTTTGAAGAATTGGGTATTCTTCAAGATTGAAGATTGTGGTGATCTTCACAAGGTGCCGTTGAAGGAAGGTTGTGGCAATCTTCAAGAGAGATCGTGGTGTTAGAATTAATAGAATTAATTCGTACCTCAAAATTATCACGTGAATTATCAAGAAACAAATATAAAACTGAAACTAAATCGGAAGCGTACCTTAAATCCATAGACACAAATAGATACCTCAGATCCGTACAAATACGTGTGAATCCTTTATCGGGTTAGCGTCTTCCACAACCAAATCCTTTAGGTACTCCATTGGTCTCTCTCTAAGATGGGGAAGAGGGGAATAGTGGCGACTGATTTGACTTGGGGACCATAACCCTAATGAGAGTTCTTTATATAGTAGGTTAATTAGAAGCCCATCAATCCTAATTAACTAGTATTGGGTCTCTACACATTGCAAAGCCCATACCCAATAGATATCCCTAGAGCCCTATTAAATTAGACCACTTAATTGGCTCCATTAAATTAGATAGCCCATAATATAATTGTATTTACATATGTAAGTCCACATGGGAAGTTAATAAAAAACCCAACAATCTCCCACTTGGACTACATATGTCATCAGAGACAATTATATTGTAAAAAATCTGATCTTGTGGCCCGAAAATGCTATCTATCCTTGAGATATCCCCTAGATACAATCTGGTCCATCTCCTACATCAGTGTGAGATCAAAGCGGCTTTCGTTATACTTAAATGGTAACTAGACCCATCAATGGTCACCACACCAATATATTAAATGACATAGATCAAGTATGGATATGTAGCATGGAAATTACATGTAACGTGATCTCTAACATGCCTATTTCCAACTGGTCCTAGTTTATTCTTTATGAGATCATGCAAAATTCAAATTATTCAGAGTCCAAAACCAAAACCTTATTCTTTATTCTGCAGAAGATAATTTCAAAATGTGTCTAAACCTAAAAAGCATCAAATTACAAACTCCCACTGAACATGCACATCTTTAAAACCGTACAACACCCATATGAGCATTATGCTCGTAACACCTTAGTTGGTAAAACCTTGGTGAGCGGCCGCAATGTGAAGTTTGTCTGAATATGTTCTATAGACACTGAATGACTCTGAATTATTTCTTTATTACAACAAGAAACTTGAAGTTTATGTGCACCTCAACTTCAATAGTTTATGTTGTTGGAATATGGTAAAACCGAGTTATTGTCACATTATCCTCATGGTATGTCAATACCAGTCTTAACATGCAGCCTAGTGACAATATCTACCATATCCTTTGATAAGATGTCTCTTAACAAGCTAAAATTGTCATGTGGAATAAGCTATAAGTGTCTGCTTGGCACTTTCCCAAAATAGCTCATCCAAATAACAATTAAGTATAGCCCAAACTGGATCTCTTTATTTTATTGGCATCAATCAAAATCGGAAACAGAAATACCAGATGATCTCCCAAAGATCTGATTTCCGATAAGTGAGCATATAAACCTTTGTTCTATGTAAATACTTTATAACCCCTTTATTGGCTGCTTTCCAAATGATCCATCTTGGGGTTAATATCTGTCTAATAATCCTACTATGCACACTATATCCGGATGTGTACATACTTGAAAATACAAAAGACCTCTCATAGTTGATGCATAAATTGTCTTTTGTATATCTATAACTTTAGACTCATTCTTGGGGCACTTTGAATGAATCAAACTTAAGTTCCTCAGTAATAGGATTCTCTCCCACTAAACCTACGGTATATACAATCATCAACTTTATATATCTCAAAACTAAACGAGATAAACTTAACGATGATTATTTATCGTAAACGAGAAACATGCCAAAAATTTAAAATGAGCCATGAGTACCACAATGATTTTAAAGAATCTTTCGATAAATCTAAAATAAAAGTTTCTTTATAATCAATATCTACCTTTTGATGAAATTCATGACAACATGGCAAACTGTATATCTCTCAACACTAATTTTGAACCTCTTTGGTCTTGATGTTCATCAATGAAAGAGCTTTCACACCTTTAGGCAATTTGATGAGATCCGAAGTGTCATTGGCATCATGAATTTCATCCAATTTTTCATGGCTTCCATTCTTGAGGTTGTTGAGTTTGCTCTTTAGAAATAATCTTATCCAGACAAGGAGTTCCTTAACATTATCTTGATAATCCGAATTTGCATCTTGAACAATGTTAGGAATGAACGCATAATCATTGTCAATTGCGACTGTAGGAGGAAAATAAACTCCTCTTTCATGATAATGTTTATAACCTTATTCTCCCCTCAAACTCAACTTCCTTAAGAACCTTCAAGTTTCCCATCTCAAGTGACCTTATAGAGTATCTAACAAGCAATAACTAATAGTTTTGAGTCAATTTCCTTATTAGGCGAAGACCTTATATTAATCGGACAACCCCAAATATGCAAATATCCAATATCGAATGTTCACATATCAAAATTCCATAAGGGGCTTTAGCTAGCTACTGCTTAGATTAGAACCCTATTAATAATCCACGTCGTAATCCTTAGTACTTCTCTCAGAGAGTTTTCAGTAAGGAAGAATGATTAATCATACTTCTTACCACATTCATAATTCTTTTATTGTTTCATATGTTTTGTACCATGTGAACTAGCATGCAAAGTTTCATTAAATGAGACAACCACATCATCAATGACGAATAACCAACATGAATATTGAAATAGAGCAAAATTACTATATCCAAATTGAACAATCATAACCAAAATTTGCTCAAAATGGAAATAGAAACAAAATCCCAAGTCCTTTCAATGTTCAATAACCTTATCATCAATGATTAAACCTAAATATGTATAGTCCCAACGACAATTGTTTTACCATTACCATCACAGATGCATCTTTCAGCATCAATTTATAATTGGCTCCACAAATAACTTTGCATTAAAATATTTGTGAGTAGTAGAACCGATATCTACCCACAAACATGTCTAGGTACAAAACAAGACTGAATGAAACATAACTGAAGTGAGAAGCAAACATTAACACGACATACTTACTTGGGACATTTCTGTCATGTATCCACCCTTCTTGCAGATGTAACAGGTAAATTCCTCATCTTGTTTCTTTTGCGTTCTGTTTGTGGTGTCCCAGTTACAACCTTTATTTCTATATCCTGAGGAAGAAGATGCTAAGTGAGTACTTTTAGTGTTATCTCGCTCAAACTTTATTTTCTTGCACAATGAGAAATGATCTCCGAAGAGTCATCTCAATCTTTAGGGTGTTGTTACTAACTACAAATCCTTATTGTACAAGAAACTGAATAAAACCATAGAGAATTCTAACTTTATGAACTTTACTTTGAAGCGAGAAAGACACATCCTAATATACTACCGTATGTTCCATTTTTTTATTTGTAACCTTATTGAAACAAGATTAGTTGAGATAATGTTTGTTTCAGTCAATATCTTTAAGGAACTCCTCAACACTAACCTCCTCAAACATAATGCCCCAAAAATTTAAAACAGTGAGATAACATAAATAAAATCCATATAGACAGATACTTTAGAAATACAATCAAAAATTTAATTCAGGGAATAAAATTAAAAATGCTCACACTTAATCATGTCATAACATAATAACAGGAAATTCATAATTATGCATGACATTAGAAAATGATAGTGGGCCCATCTTGAGATACCCATCACAACATTGATGTTCAGTCTTTGGACAAGAGCATCAATTGTAAGTGGTACTCTCAAATGTAGTAATCAAATACTGACAATAAGTCCTGTCAAACAATAACCTTCCTTTGGGCCGATTATTGTTTACATGGATAACTTAATAATCATCACGTATTTATTACCACATGTATGTCTATTATTCGGCCAAGTAATGACCTTCCTTTGGGCCGGTCATTATTCGCATAAATAATACACATACACATCTTAATATTTCAAAATAAATAAATTGACACAATAGAGGTTACTTTGGCAACATATTGTTTCAATTAAATTATAATGAAATATCAGACATCAAATATAATCCTGATTTTGCCTCATATGTCTATCACCTGGCCAAACAATAACCTTCCTTTGGGCCGATTATTATCCGCATAGATATAAACAAATCGCAAATCTTTTGCCTGAATCTAATATTTCAAAATAAATTTAGTAACAGAGGTCACTTTGGCGACATGCTATTTCAATTTATCTCGAAATATAAAGATAAGATTCGCTAACTAAATAAAAATAATATATCAGGATTATAAATAAATTTGGGTCGTATTCTTAGAAATTAAATTTAAATCCAAACTAGATCTAAATCTAATTCAGTCCTTACGGGTATAAATAAATTCATCCCAACTTTATGACCCAATAAAGTAAACTTTAACCATAAGACCAAAATTCATCCTCAATTAAATTTAGAGCCTAAAATACTAAATTAGGCCTCAATTCAACTTTATATGAACTTGGTTTTAAATATTAACCTTATTTGAATTTAAAGTCCTAAAGAAAACTAAATAAGACTTTAAATCCAACTTTATTTAAATTTAATAACTCAGATAACCAGATAGGGTCATAAATTTAACCCACTGTAAATTGAACTAAAATCAAGTTCAATATCCACAATTTTTAAGCCCAAAACTAAACCATATATATTTGAGCTCAAAATAAATTAAACTCAAAATTTAATTCCTAATTTTGATTTAAAGCCTGAAAAACCAAATAGGCCCTAAAATCAAACTCTTAATTTTCTTTATTGGGTTTTAACTGTAATTGGGTCAAAGTCCTTATGGATTATATTTGAAAATCAAAATTAATCCAATATTTATGAGTTGAATTAACTCACCCTTAATGACCCAATACCTTAAGCTCAAATTAATAATCCAAATTTCTCCTTAGTTGAATTTTGGACCGAAAGTAATTCAAGCCCATAATTCATCCTTTATATAGACTTGAAAACCTAAAATTAAATTTTAAGCCCAAACGCTAACCTTAAATTGGATTAAAAAAATGAGTCATAAACCTTAATTCAGGCCTAATTAGAATCAAACTCACAATTTCCTTATAATTGGATTTAAAAATAGGCCCAACACCTTATATTTGAGCCCAATCAAATCAGGCCCAAAATTGATCCAAATTCCTTTTGTCAATATAGCCGATATAAAACTTGATTAATTACAATCAAGCCCAATAACCTTAATATCGAATTTTGGCCCAAACCAAGTCTTCCTCTCAAAATCCCTAGAAACCAAAAGATGTTGCCCCCGTCACCAAAATCCCTAGCCCACTGTCTGGCGTCCGCCATCTTTCGCCGGCAAAACTCGACCGACCGACAACGGAGCATCGAGCCCAGATGCTGGACAACCATGCTCCCACCGGGAAGGAGAAACCACTAGCCCGTCACGATCACTTATCATCTTCTAACCACCAAATACAACTCCCGGCCGTCGGCGCCTCAAAACTTGATGTATCAGCCGCCTACACCTCCCTGGTTGTCGATTTGGTCCTTGGGCGGTGGCGCCTTCGAACCTGATCGGGAACCTTTTTTTTTTTGAAACTTGAGTGTGGTGGGCTTGGGAGGTTGAACGGTGATGGGGTGGTGGTGCTTTTGGGACGGGTTACCGTGAAACCGGATTGGTCGCCTTACCTTCCCACGAGACTTAAATTTGGTTTTTTTAGAACAATCAGTTCATATCCCAATCTTTAATCCACAAACCAAAATCCGAATTTTAATATTTGACAAAATCTGTACGGAATCAAGCCTTAAAGGAATCCGAATGGCTCATATGATCTTAAACCCAAAATCTTAACAGAAAATTAAATCTGAATATTTGGTTCACCAACATTGTAAGAACAACAAGATAATGGTTGTAAAATACTCAATAACATAATCAGAGAATTAAAAGAATTTCTTCTTTCAATTGACCAACAAATCTGAATAAAATCAGACAAAGAACAATAAATTAATTGTTCTTGATAATTCAACATGAGAAGCTCTGATACCACTTGTTAGAATTAATAGAATTAATTCATACCCCAAAATCATCACGTGAATTATCAAGAAACAAATATAAAACTGAAACTAAATCGGAAGCGTACCTTAAATCCATAGACACAAATAGATACCTCAGATCCGTACAAATGTGTGTGAATCCTTTATCGGGTTAGCGTCTTCCATAGCCAAATCCTTTAGGTACTCCATTGGTCTCTCTCTAAGATGGGGAAGAGGAGAAGAGTGGCGACTGATTTGACTTGTGGACCATAACCCTAATGAGAGTTCTTTATATACTAGGTTAATTAGAAGCCCATCAATCCTAATTAACTAGTATTGGGTCTCTACACATTGCAAAGCCCATACCCAATAGATATCCCTAGAGCCCTATTAAATTAGACCACTTAATTGGCTTCATTAAATTAGATAGCCCATAATATAATTGTAATTACATATGTAAGTCCACATGGGAAGTTAATAAAAAACCCAACATGTGGTAATCTCAAAGGTAGTGTTGAAGAAGAGTTTGGTGCTCTTCAAGGTGATGTTGTAAGATGTTGTATTAATTTTGGTAATTAATAAAATCTTTTTTCTTTTTGAAATCCATCCCGGATATACTGGGGTGGTAGAGGATTAGGCCCTAGGTGGGTTGAACCTCTATAAATCGATGCGTGTTGTTTACTTCCTGCACCTTTATTATTGTCTTGGCTTATTTGTTTCAAAAAAGAGGGCATAATCGAAAAGATGGAGATAATCTATTCACCCTCTCTCTTGATTATTGTAGTCGCTTGATTTTTCTAGGCCAAATGATTTTTATAAAAGGCCTTGTTTGGTTTAAAACATGCACCCCGTGTATGGTATGATAGACTTAGCTATTTTCTTTTGCAAAATTAGTTTACAAGAGGTAAAGTTGATAATACTCTCTTTGTTTTTGAAAAAGGGCAAGATCGCTTATTAGTGCAAATTTGAGTTGATTTGGTGCTACTAATGAATTTTTGTGCAAGACTTTTTCTAAGTTGATGCAAGGTGAACTCAAGATGAGCATAATGAGGGAGCTCAAATTTCTTCCTTGGACTTCAAGTTAAACAATGCCAAGAAGGTGGTTACATTTTCACAATCAAAGCATACACAAGAACCTTTGAAGAAGTTAGGCATTGAAGAAGGAAGAGCAATCTCTATTCCTATGGCAACAATATCAAGATGGACAAAAGTTGAGAAATGAATATTGGTTAACAATCAAATTCGAGGTATGTTTATCTTCGTTTATTACTCTTTTAGACTTGACATTTTCTATGCCTTATGTCTATATGCTCGAATTCAAAACTATCCCAACGAATCTCATTAAAGTGTCGTTAAAAGAAATTTTCAAATATTTGAAAGGCACTTCTTCTTATAGCTTGTTTGTCCAAGGTTTTAAAAAGTTCATATTTTTTTTCGGGATAACAAGTCCGGTGATTACAATTTCTCAAAATATGGTTCGTCATAATCGAACTAAACATATTGAGATTCAATATTTTTTTCTAAGGGATTGCGCTTCTAAAAACGAAAATTTGAGATGTGTTTAATTCCGTCTCAAAGATAACTCGCGGACATTTGTTCATTTACCGCCGAGTCTTTTACCTCATTTCGATCTTTATTATGACATAACGTATATTGAATGAGGTCTACGTTTGCATTTTGTTTTAAAACTTAAGGGCGAAAAATCGGATTTTTGGTTCAAACTTCGGATTTTGTAAAATCAAAACGGACAGTGGGCTGACTAGGCTAAGGCCGACCGGTCTCCAAGCCTCCGACAGGTCGCCCTAGCCTCCAACCAGTCGCCCTAGCCTCCAACCAGTCGCCCACAACAAGTTTCCGACTTAAATCGCTTCTGTTTTTAGACTTAGCCATTTTGACTCTTTTATTCCATTTTTCGTCCCCTTTGCAATTTTCACACACAATTAACTTCAAATGAGTTTTGTTGCATAAATTATATATTTTGGGGATTATCTAGCTCGTTTATCATCATTATTACTTATCCTCACCGATTAAAGGTAAGAATTCTACTCATTTATCTCAATTGGGTAGAACTCTTGAGAAAATGCTTATGTATTGTTTTTTTGTTCGAATTCTTGCATAGTTGTGTTGTGAATAATGATTGTTGTTGGATTATATTTGTAAAATTGCTTTTGGTGATGAAAAACTTGGCTTGATTACATTTACAAGGGCTATATATATCTTCTTCAATTTTTGACATCCGCCAAGTGTTCGATAAAAAGTTTCAATGAAAAATTCATCACCTACATGATTCTCTCGATTTCAAAAGTCTTATATATTTATAGAGATCATGTTTTGCAAATCAAATGTGTTTTCATAAGCTTCTACAAATCATATGATTGACTTTTCCCTCCTATTTGGTTTATAAGCTTCAATGTTCAAATAGCTCGATACATCGGTTTAGTTGCGCACTTTGATATGAATATATGATGTTTTTATCGTGCTAACATTCTTTTTGATGATTCCAAAGGGAGAGAAACATGTTATAACCTCATTAGCTCATAAAAGCTAAAATAAGCTCGAGAAAGAAGCTATAAGTTGTGGCTATTAAAAGCCATAAGTTGTGGATCATACTTAGTCCATTTGACGTATTATGGACTCATATACATGTCTAATGATGTTTTGTTGACAGGGGGAGCTTATAAGCTCTTGATACTTAAGCTCAATTCGTAAAAGCTGAGCTTTTAGCTTTTAGTTTATTGCTTCTACATTACTCTTGTTGTGCATGTTGATAGGGGGAGCTTTTGGTTAAATGCTTTGTATATCTATATTTCCATCCTTGTGTTTATGTTGCGTGGAATGTTGTCACTCACAACGGATAGTTCTTTTTTAAACCGGTAAAATTGTTTTGTTTTCAAAATCGACCTCGTAAAATTGTTTTGGTTTGTAATCATCAAAAGGGGGGAGATTGTTTGATAAATGGTTTTATCATGATTTTGATGATTTTGTTTTTATACCAAAACAATGTTTTTAAACCAAAACAATGTTTTTAAATGTTGTCCAAATACTCCTAAATGATTTAAATTGTTTCTACTAATTTTTCGGAGTATTTCTTCAAGTATATTTTCGACAAAATTGAACAACACTTTTGATGATTTTGTTTAAATGAGTTTTTATAACAAAACAATGTTTATAAATGTTGTCCAAATACTCCCAATTGATTTAAAATATTTTTACTATTTTTTCGGAGTATTTATTCAAGTTTATTTTCGACTAAAATATTGGACAACACTTTTGATGATTTTGTATTAATGAGTTTTTACATCAAAACGATATTTCTAATGTTGTCCAAATACTCCCGATCGGTTTAAAATATTTTTACTAATTTTTCGGAGTATTTTTTGAAGTTTATTTTTGACAAAAATCGGACAACACCTCTGTTTTGAGGTCAACCGGTCGCCCTAGAGGGCAACCCGTACCTGAACGCGTTTTAAACTTGAAAACAAAGAACATGCTGAAGGGTGTCAACCTGTGTGTCAACTGGTATGGTCGACCGGTGCTGTCGATCGGTCGACCAGGGCGTCGACCGGTGCCATCGACCGGTCGACGTGGAAGAATTATTTTCGCTGAAACTTCTCTGTATTGAAACTTGATGACCCCAACCGGTCAACATAGGGGGCGACCGGTCGGACCCCCCGTCGACCGGTCCCTCTATGTAAAATAGTGCGATCTATTTTCAAATTTCTATCTCTACGCGACCGTTCGCCCTGTAATCTTTTGACAACAAAATTTGTACCGTTGGACATCCATATCAGCAAGATTTACTTTATCAATTTTGTACATTATTTCTATATCTTGTGATCTTCTTTTTGTAGACAAAAGTGAAGATGGAGGAGCCTATGTTGGAGATCCAATCTTGAAGACTCTCCTATAAATAGAGGATGATTTGAAAACACAAGTACAACAACACAAGCAATCAAAACAACAAGAAAAATCTGCAAATTCTCCAAGCTTTCATATTTTACATTCTTGTTGTAATAAGCCTAAGTTCTTGCACTTGCACAATCTTGAGGTCTAGGCTTTTCGTTCTTGATTACACTTGCACTCAAATTGTAATATTCATTATTGAGTTGTAATCTTGATTTTGGTCATCATTCAACACAAGACATCCTTGTGAGTATTCTTGTGGAAAGAATACACTTGGGTGATCTAGGTGATAGGTGTTTTCAAGAGTGTGGTGCTCTTAAGGTGTTTGAAGAATTTGGTGTTCTTCAAGATTGAAGATTGTGATCTTCACAAGGTGCCGTTGAAGGAAGGTTGTGGTAATCTTCAAGAGAGATTGTGGTAATCTCAAAGGTGGTGTTGAAGAAGAGTGTGGTGCTCCTCAAGGTGATGTTGTAAGATGTTGTATTAATTTTGGTAATTAATAAAATCTTTTTTCTTTTTGAAATCCATCCCGGATATACTGGGGTGGTAGAGGATTAGGCCCTAGGTGGGTTGAACCTCTATAAATCGACGCGTGTTGTTTACTTCCTGCACCTTTATTATTGTCTTGGCTTATTTGTTTCGAAAAAGAGGGCATAATCGAAAAGATGGAGATAATCTATTCACCCCTCTAGATTATCGTAGGCACTTGAACTTACATTTTCTATTTCATTTTTAGAACTAGAACCAAGTATTTAATCGTTGTGGATTTTCAAAAGCAAATAAAAATATTTAATTTTACAGATATACACATATATATACACACACATTCGTATATATTTGTAAGACAGTAAAAAGTGATTTATACTTCATAAATAAATATATAAATAAATATATGTAAAACTTAAAAACAAATAAAAAAAGTAAACGGGTCAAAAAAGAAATCAACTAAGTCAACCATGGTCTTCTGAAACCTCCAATGAAGGCACCTAGGCGTCCGAGTGTCGAATACTCGAGTCGCACAAATATCACCGAGACGAGGTATCACCTCGAATGCCCAAATCAGTCAGAACATAGATAAATGACAACTAAGATACTATTAAATATTTTAAAAAATAAATTACATATACCATAATTATAATAAATTAATATACGTACCATCAATATATGTGTGGGACCATAAAAATGATAATTAAGTAGACGATATGGTGGTCGCCTCCCAGATCTCCGACCAGGCGACAAAATATCATTTAGATTCCGAAGATAATGCATCAAAATCTGAAATGAGTACTTTCCCCAAGGGAAAGTCTCCTACTGTGCAATGTCCTCTATAAGAAACCATAACCAACGATCTACTACGGTCTGCCGACCATCGGAACACAACAACATATAAAATGCAAATAAAACCTTCGCCACCTTTAGGGCATCGACCGGTGACTCACGGAAAGTGCCATCGGTAAATAAATCGCGCAGCTCACTAGCAATAACACGATCACCCTGAGGCCAAAATCATCGATAAATACTGGTCTGGGGTGGCTCATATACACAAATAGGGTTAAATGCGGACCCTGTAACCCTTATCCGACTAACCATAGCAAACTCACACCGGGAGAATCTAGTACTCTGCTCTCCAATGTGAAACCAACACTCTGATTCTGGAGCATTCGACATGTGTATCTCCTGTGTTACCAATGCATGGAGGGCAGCATTACAACTAAAACTGTCGTACCCAAAATCCAAAAAATGACCAAAAATGGAGTCTCTAAACTCCTCATATACACCACCACCGCCCACTTGCAATTCTTGTTTGATAATCTGAATTATATTAGCTCGAACGTACCCAGTAATATGGGCCCTCTCTGCCTATGATAAGAGAGTCTCCTCCACAAAGACCCAATCTACAACATGAATTAAGAGTTATTTAACAACATAAATTGGTAAACAAGTCAAGAAAGGTAGTAAGATATTAAGTACAAACAACTCAGCTAGACAGACCAGAGAGTGGCACGATATGGCACTAAATGACACAATATGGCACGATATGTGGCACGACATGTGGCTCATTATAACCTATATCGTGCACATTGTGGCACAATTAAGGTTTATAAAATGCCACGTAAACTTATATCGTGCCACTATATGCACGATATAATTTTAGAATGTGTGTCACGTCATAATCTATATCGTGCATATATTGGCACGATATGACACAATATAGGTTTATGATGTGGCATGTTATAAACCTTAATCGTGCCACAATATGCACGATATCGTTCCATATTGTGTCATATCGTGCCAATATCGTGTCAATCGTGCCTCTTCATCTTCTACCCCATATCGTGTAAATATAAACTCTACAACCCGATTTTCGACACCCAATCCAGAAAAACAAACTCGAAACACCCAACTTCAACAAAAAACCATTTCATGCCTCATTATCAAGTAAAATATAAAAAACCCTAACATATATACTCATTAATAATTATTTTCAACAAAAACGCAACACTCTTGCAATTTTTTCCACATTCAACAAATCTACTAAAAATGAGATTCAAAACCTTAACTTGTTCGGTAGCGGAGGAGGAGGGAGCAGTGGCGGTCTCGGCAATGGCGATGGCGTCCATCACGATATAGTGGCACAATATATGTCTTCTTCTTAGTTTTGGTTTTGCCTCCTTTTTTATTTAGTAGTCTTTTTTTTTTGTCTGGAGTGTATATTGTATGTATATGTACATGGGTGTGTGTATACGGTTCTAAGGGGATGAGAGTTATACGGTTTTCGAGGCACTAATAATTACTTCGGTTTCAAAATTCAAAAAACCCCCAAATTAAAGGGAGGGGCAATTTGGTCAAATTGGGTAGAAAGAGTTTTTTTAAGTTGATGGGTAGAAAAAAATACCCACTATCCATAGTGAGTACTTAAAAATTTGGGAAATTTACATGGAATACGCTGATTTTGGTCCCCATACCATACAATACACTCCCATTACTTTTGTACCTAATTTTTTACTTTTGTACCTATTTTTTTTTTACGCTCCTGCATATTTTTTTATTATTTGTTTTTCTTTTTTTTGTTCCTGCATTGTTTTACATGTTATAAGTTGTCTCGATATTGTTTAAATTTGTTTCTTTGTTGTTTCTATGTTGTTTCGATGTTTCAAAACAACTTTAACCTATTTTTTTATGTTGTTTTTTATTCATATATTATTTTGTACATTGTTTCTATTGTTTCGGTGTTGTTCTATAATATTTTTAATGTTGTTCTAATATTTTTTGTTGTTGTTTTCATGTAGTGTTCAATGTATAAATAATAATTTTTACCTATTTTTAAGCTATCTTTTTATTCATGTGGTGTTTTAAATATTTTTTTACGCTGTTTCTGGGTTATTTCCATATCCTTTTTAATGTTGTTCTGATGTTTCTTTGTTGTTTCCATGAATTTTTTTTATGTTTAAATATAAATTTTACCTATTTTTAACTTTTTTTTCCTCATATGGTGTTTCTATATTGTTTCTGGTTTGTTTCTATATTGTTTCTTGCTTGTTGAAACATGTTAGAAACAATGTTGAAACAAAGCATAAAAATGTCCGAGAATTTTTGCTGGAGCGTATTGTTGTTTAAAAAAAAGGGCAGAAGCGTAAATTTAGGTAAAATTGTATCGGGAAGCGTAAATGACTGACATTAACTTGAAAAAGGTAGGTATTTCTGTCAATTGCCCTAAACATTTCTCCCTAAATACAACAACATACTCCTAACTCGTAAGTAGACAAGACGCCATATCTATAATAAGAACTATCTGCATCATAATTAAAACCAAACACACATATATAATTCTTTATACTTTTATCCGGTAAATTTTTTCAATTATTTTCTAGGGCTAATACAAAATTGCCCTTGAAGTTTAACCTAATTTCAAAAAAATATAGTTATCTTTTAAAAAGTACAATTGAAAGTGCTACAAACAACTTTTAAGATTTGTATTTTTACCTAACAAATACCCCTAATGAAGATACAATTTGTAAAATAAAAGCAAATGTCACGGTATTTAATTTTGAAAGACAACTGATTTGTTTTTTTAAATTAAACTAAACCTTGGAGATATTTTTTTTAATAATTAATCCTTTTTTTTATAAAAAAACACAAAAGTACAACTAACTTCAATTATCTTTTTTTCTGAAAATATTAAAATTGAAATAGACAACTCCCAAACCATATCCTTTGATCAAATGAAAAAAGTGAAAGGAAAGAGTGAAACCAAAGCACTTAAAAAAGTTAGAAAAAACGGTGGGGAATAAAGCTGCGACTCTCTGCCTACACTACCACCCGCCAAACCCAAACCCTCACCGCTTTTCCAGCTTCTTCCTCCATTGCCCAACAAATCTATAAAAACAAAACAAATAATTAAATAAATAAAAAAATCCATCAAAAACTCGATCTATCTGAAAATCTCCCATCATTTCTGCAAATCTTGGTGAATTGCAATTTCTACTCTTGTGCTGTTTCGATTGAATTTCTGAACCCATGTGGCTTAGACGATCCAAAACAAGAGCTCGTGTCCACAACGCGCCGCCCCCCAAATTTGCCTGCTCGTCCTTTAAGGATGTCCACAGCCTCTTCTCCGACGACGAAAGCGTTGCCGGCGGTGGTGGTGGTAGAGATACTCTTGATTCGCCTACACATCCTTCCATTTGCCACCGTAACCGTAGCGTCAAGGCCCTCCTCCGCTCCCTATCCCAACCTGTATTGCCGCAAATTGAGGTGACCCGGGAAGAAACCGGACCCGAAATTCGGATCCCGGGCGCGGAGAAAACCGTCGTAATTTACTTCACAAGCCTGCGGGTCGTTCGCCGCACATTCGAGGATTGCAAGACTGTGCGGACGATCCTGCGCGCCTTCCGCGTGTCGATCGACGAACGGGATCTTTCTATGGACTCCAGTTTCATGGACGAGCTGCAGAGGATCCTCGGCCAGACGGAAAAGTCCAAATTGACCCTACCTAGGGTATTCATCGGCGGCAGGTACATCGGCGGTGTGGAGGAGGTGCGGCGTCTCCACGAGAGCGGCGAGCTGAAGAATTACGTTGAGGGGCTACCGGCGGCGGAGCCTGGCACGTGCGAAGCCTGTGGCGGTTACAGATTTATCCTCTGCGAAGAGTGTAGCCGGGGGCCATAAGTGTTATAGCGAGAAAGCTGGCTTCAGGAGTTGTACCTCGTGCAATGAGAATGGTCTAATCAGGTGCCCTTCTTGTTCCACTGCACCACTATGAGCCGTTTTGTCCATTAATTTACATTAACTTCTTAGTTTGTAGTGTTGATTAGTATTAGGTTTTATACATCAAATTAGGACAAGAAGATTAAGGATTGATGTGACTGGAAAAACACCCAATCTTTATATCTTTTAGCTCTTTTTATGCAGTTTTTAATGTAAGATATGGGCTTGCTTTCCTATGTCTTTTAGCTGATTTTGACCAAGTTTTCTGTTGATTTAATGTAGCCATTTTTTTTTTCTTCCCTTTTTTCTGTAATTTAGTGGCCAAAAAGATATAAAAAAGGAGAAAAAAAGGCTAGAGGAGAATCATATAATGCTGTATTGTTTTTGTGGTGTCGTTTATTGGCACTTTGGCAATGATTCTGTTTTGAAGTTCTCAGAATCTGGATAATTGTTAGTGATATGTTTTTTGGCTAATGATATTGATTTAATTAAAGTTGTAAGTTCAGCTAACTGTATAATTTGTGATTGTAGAACTAAATTTCTAATTCTTTGCGTTTGTTAATTTGATTTTGCTTGGTTTTGTTTATACAAGCTTAATCCTGTTACGATTCTCTGTTGCTTCTTATTTTCTTCTGTTTTTTCCCCTTATTTGTTATCTTTTTCGTGTAATCTGCTTACTTGGAAAAATGTATAATAATGCTGGACATAGATGTGTCCACCTGATCATCTTAATATGGAAAGAATGGATATGGTAAAACAAATGAAATGACAAGCTTAGAAGTTGATTCAAAGAGCATTTCTTACCCCACACTTTACAGTGTGAGCAATGAACCCCATCTTATATGTTGAATTCACAAAGAAGTCCTCTAAGTTAGCATATTGTATATACCTGGATGCATACACCTTTGTGAAAATGTTACTCAAGAAATCATTAGATTCGGAACTAGAAACTCTGAATTTAGGTGGTGGTAGGGCTAGTTTGTATGACATTCCAAGATATTGCTATCAGTACTTGAAGTCAAGTGGTTCCATAATATAAAGGGATAATAAAAAAAAACCTGAGGTTCGGGCTAATTACCAAAAAACCCTGAAAAAAACTCCTTGCGGTTTGATTCCGTCTTACATTTTCCCCCTTCATAAGCCAAAAAACCTTCACCCCCAAACAACTTTTATAGAAATATTACAGTTATTTACTTAAATTTAAGACAATCAAACCTCAAGTTTTTTTTTTTTTTGTAATTTTCAAAACATCTGTTTTTTTTTTTTTTTTTTTGTAACTAGCCCAAACGTCAGGTTTTTTTTTTGTAATTATCCCTAATAAAAATTGGAAACTTAATTTGTAGGTTTCAGAAGTTGAGTCCCATATTGTCGGAATATTCTGAGAAACGCATTTGGAGATTTATCTTGATAATCATTTTCTGTTATATTCAATGAGTCTTGCGAGAATTGCCAAATCTTGTTTTAGCAAGATGAAATCTGTGGTTGTAGTAATAAGGGGTGGTAAAACACTAGCAGGTTATGGCTTTGAGATTTGATTGAAGTTGGTAGTGGGTGAAGGACGAACAAGGTGACAAATGGTGGTAAAAGTTGGAAACAGGGTTAGTCCGCCCAGGTTACAAATGAACCAAGTTGCTTGTGTGCTTTGTGAGCTAACTCTATTTATATGTACTCAAATTCGATTTTGAGCTGAACCCAAGCTGACTTCAGTTGTATGTATATGTAAAATATCATTAAGTCTCTTCCTCCAAATGTGTGTTGCGTCATCTGAATCCTTATTTAGACTTCATCAACTGAATTGTTCTCCTTAGAATCTTGTCGAATTTTCACTGCTCTTAAACCAACCAGTACATCTTTCATCATTGGCTTTCAAATGGTTTAAGCCTGAGTTTGCAAGCTCAAAACCATGTACACTATATAATGAGTCCAAGGAATGTTGGGATTGAGGTTGATGCAGCAAATACTATTTCTTCAATTGGGTGCGTGAGATTAGCATGCTAGGGATACAGTTTGAAAAAGTGCATATTATGTGATGTGATAATTACAAAGCCTATCCTTGAGGTTTGATTTCATCTTACATTTTACCCCAACTATTTGTTTACTAGACGGAATTTGTTGTCAATCAATTATTTACAATCACATGCTTCAACATTTCTAAATATAACAAATAGTAACCCTAAACCCTTTCTTGTTCGTCTTGTTTGAGCTTTTCTTCTCCACTCTTGTACTTATTTGATAAATATGTAATAAAAGGGTAGGTGTCTACCTAACCTGACTCACTCCCACGCTAAGCATTATTTAATTTACGAGAAAAGAAGCATGGCCAGAGAAGAGGAGCCCGCATACAACAAGACTCTATGCAGATGTGGGCTGCATAGATATTATTATTGCTTTGCTTCAAGTGTTTGCAATTTCTTCTGTGAGTGAAGAAGATAATCGCTCAAGTTATCAAATCAACATTTATTCATTAATTGTTGGGGTAATTACAAAAACTACCCCTGACGTTTAATCTAATTACAAAAGCCTCCGGTTGTCTTTCAAAATTACAAATTCTCCTTAAGGTGTTACAAACACCTCCTTGAGGGTTGCATTTACCTAACAAAAACGTGTTTCGAGGGTGCAATTTGTAATTTTGAAAGATGTTTGGGTTTTTTTTTTGTAATTAGACTAAACCTCATTGTTATATCCTTATATGTACTTAAATTACAAGAAAGATAATTGTTTTATTTTTATTTTTTATACAAAAATTTAAATTGAAGCAATTCGGAATGGAACTCAAGCATAATTTATAGGCATGGATCTCCAAACTGAGGTAGAGCTCGGAATTGTGCTTTATTCTATTAAATTTTTAGCCGGGGTAGCTAACTGAGGTAAAGTTAGTCGAAAATAGTAATGTTTATGTCAAGGTTTATTTTCTTCATATACTTGACTATAACCTTACTACTATATTTATCATTTAACATTTACTAATCTACATTTTAAGCCCAAATATATGATCTAACAGCAAAAAAGGCGCAACTGTAAGAATCACTATAGCTAGCGCCAATCCGAGAAAATAACAAAATGTGGTCAAGTACTTTTGAAACCAAGTGTCTGGTTGGCCAAAAAAATTGGGTTCACAATCCCTAACACGACACGAGTCCGTCACGAAGTTATTGAGAGAAATACGAACGCGACACAAATAAGAACACGACTTGCATGAATCTGACATGATCAAACACGAAAGTAATTAGTCTTAAAATATAGTTATCTTGTACTTTATTATATTTTTGATGTATTTTGAACAAACCAAAACTGACTAAAAAAGGAATACAAATATGACCCTATGAACGAAATTGCTACCCCTACAAAAAATTGATAAATTCAACCCTAAAGGGATTCTTCTAAAAGTGCAATCTTTGCAGTTTTAAATAAAGATCTGAATTCACAGTAATCTGGATTTATTGTCATGACTTGAATTTTTCAACAAAATCTATCGACTGAAACTATGATCATTTTAGGCCCCCACTGCACTTTGCGTACTCAATAGTGTCATCTATCTCTCTATTTCCCTATAATTTATTCTGGGGAGAATGGATTCGATATGTAGTTTTATTACTTGTAGAGCCATCTTTTTCGCCACAACATACTTTAGAATTAGGAGTTGCCATTTACGAATCGAATTTAAACTGGGAAAGGGGAATCTTCTTCCCCTACGCAAATCAATGGGGATGTGATGAGAGAAACAACTATATTCCCATTACCAGCTCACTCCCCCTCATCTCAAAATGTTCAAATCCAAGGTGAACCCACTATTGAGACTGTGGGCAAAGAGTTGGAAACTCAAGATGGTAGAAATATGACTAAAGCCAGTGAAGGCGATGAAGCTATTGCGGACATTAGTGTGGTCAACATTGAGAATGATGATGAGAAAATGAGTGTTGGCGTAGGAGAGGCACACTTGACTCAAATCCTCTTGTAGTTGAAGTTGAAATTCCCATAATTGAGTCTGAAAACATAGTAGAGCCTGCCACGAAGACTGTTGTTGAGACAGTAGAGATGGAAACAACTGATGCAAGTGAATCGACTGAATTACCTTTGCCAGATGATCCCTTAGAAATCATTGTAAAACCAGCTGCTAAGACAGCTGTGTAGGGGACAACTTAGCAAACTGATGAAAACATACCAGTGGTTACGACTGCTGAAGAAATTTTAGATGAGCATGAAGCACAGAATGAAGATTCAATATCATAGTCTCTCAGCTGTTGTCTCATCCATAAGACTTTGGCAGAACAGCTCCTGCAATAATATACTCAACCTCAGCTGTTGATATAGCTATTGAATTTTGTTTCTTGCTGAACCAAGAAACCAACCTGTTTCCAAGCAATTGACAAGTACCAGATGTACTCTTCCTGTCAACTCTAAATCCAGCATAATTTGAATCTGAGTATCCAATCAATTTGAAGCCTCATTCCTTACTACTTAGGATACCACAATCCAACTTCTTGGCTTCCTTTCAAATATCTCAATATTTTCTTTGTTGCTGTCATTTGACTTTCCTTAGGTACAAATTGAAACCTTGCACATACACCAACTGCAAAGGTGATGTAAGGTCTATTTGCGCGATCAAGCGAGCAACAATCCATAAGTGCTCTATATCTTGTCGATCCAATGGTTTATCTTTTGCATCCATATCAATCTTGATCAAAGTATTCATAGGAATATTCACAGATGACTTCTCTTACATGCCAAACTTCTCCATCAAATCTCTGGTATACTTGGTTTGGCTAATGAAGGTTCCATCCTTCATTTGCTTGACTTGAAGTCTTAGGAAGAAATTTAATTCTTCCATCATGCTTATCTCAAACTTTCCTTGCATACTTTTGAGAATTTATCTCAAAGCTCTTTGTTTGTGGATCCAAAAATGATGTCATCCACATATATTTGAACAAGCAAGATGCTTTCTCCATCTTGAATTCTGAAAAGTGTCCTATCAACTTTTGCTTTGGTAGATCCATTGTCTATTAGGAATTTTTTTCCCTCTTCTTTTTTACCACTAGACAATGTATCACACCATGCTCTTGGTGCTTGTTTCAATCCATAAAATGCCTTCTTGAGCTTGTACACTTTATCTCCAATAGTCTTCTGCTCAAAACCTGGAGTTTGTTCCACATAGACTTCTTCTTCCAAAAGTCCATTTAGAAATGCACTCTTCATATCCATTTGATAGACTGTGAAGTTTTTATGTGCAACATAGGCAAGAAACATCATTATTGCTTCCAATCCAACAATAGGTGCATAGGTTTCATCAAAATCTATACCTTCTTCTTGGAAATACCCTTTGGCTACCAATCTTGCCTTGTTTCTCACAACAGATCCTTCCACATTCATCTTGTTTCTGAATACCCACTTTGTACCAATGATATTTTGGTGAGTAGACCTTTGAACCAATTCCCAAACTTTGTTCCTTTCAAACTGATTCAACTCTTCTTGCATAGCTAGGATCCAATGTGTGTCATTCAACTCTTCATGCTGAGTTCTGGATCTTGTTCTTACTCCTTCTCTGACATTTCCAATCACTAACTCAGGTGGATGCTCTTTCAGCCATCTCACATCTGGTTGGAGTAAGTCAGCTGGGTTGATTCTTCTTGCAGCTAAGTTGTCTTGAACAACTTCTTCTTGATCATCTTCATTCAACTGTAATCCTTCCAGATCTCTTTGAGATTCAGCTAACCCATCCTCATCAGGATCAAGTCTTCTGGGAGCTGTCTTAGTATAAGGACTCTTCTGAATAGTTGGCTGATTCATCTTCTCAGCTAACTCATCAATGTCTTATCCATTCACATTAGGTTCATCAAAAACCACATGGATAGACTCTTCTGTAACCATAGTCTCTTATTCAGTACTATAGAAGCTTTGCTCTCAGCTGAATATCCAAGAAAGATACCTTCATTAGCCTTAGCATCATAAGCTTTCAAATTGTCTTTGCTATTATTATGAATAAAACACTTGCTTCCAAAATATTAAAATATCCCACATTTGGCTTTCTTCCTGTCCAAATTTCATAGGGGTTTTGAATGATTGCTTATTGATTATTCACCTATTCTGAGTGTAACAAGCCGTGTTGATTGCTTCAACCCAAAATCTTTTTGGCAATGTTGCTTCAGCTAACATGGTCCTTGCAGCTTCCTCGAGGGTTCTATTCCTTCTTTCAGCCATTCCATTCTGTTGTGTAGTTCTTGCAGCTAATAACTCACAACAATACCATTTTCCATACAATATGAGTTATAATCCCATTAACAAACTTAGTTCCTATGTCAGATCTTATCTTGATAATTGATTAGATCTTCTCATTTTGAACTCTCTTCATCAGCTGAGGAAGCTTTTGCAGAGTTTTCTTCTTTTTACACATAAAAATGGTCCATGTGTATCTTGAAAATTCATCAACCACCACAAGGGTGTATTTCTTTCCACTTATGCTAGCTGGCTCTACTGGTCCAAAAGATACATATGCAACAAATGCAAAATCCTTATTGAAGAAGGAATTGGCTTATCCTTGAAAGATAATTTGATTTTCTTTCCTTTCTGACATGCATCATAGATGCTTTCCTTCTTAGATCGAGTCGGCAAGATTTCAACCAAATGACTGCTTGCAAGCTTGTTGATGGTCTTGAAATTCAGATAACTCAGCTTCTTGTGCCACAACCAACTTAATTCAGCTGTGCTCTTTGCCAATAGGCATGTGCTTGGTGTAGCAGTACACCAATCCATTACATACATATTCTTTGTTCTCATTCCTGATAGCACAATTTCATCTGTTTCAGCATCCTTGACAGCATCCTTGATTTGACAAACACCCATATTGAATCCAACATTGTATCCTTTATCACATAGTTGGCTGATACTTAGCAAGTTGAAATTCAACCCTTCAACATAAGCAGCATCTGTGATTTCTAATCCATTTTTCTTGATGGATCGAATGCCTTTTGTTGGGATAATTTATGTATAGATTTTAATGATGCTATATAAAACTTAGATTAGAAAGTTAGCGCCCATTGTCTGTTGTAAATTCAACTATGTAATAGATATGATCTATAAGCTGAGTTGAAATAGCCAAGTTGAAGATCGCAGAAGTTGCCTGAAGATCAAAGTGGAGAATCAACTGAGTTGTAGCCGAGTGTCGAAGAAGAAGATTCAGTCAAGTACCAAAAAGCTGTCTTTGTCAGCAGACTGACAGCTGAGTCACTCCCAGATATTTGGAGAAAACTTATAAAGGGGTTCAATAGCAAAAGAACTCAAAGAAAGCTGAAGAAGTCCGTTGGAATGTAAAGTCAAAGAATTACTCAAAGAGAAAAGAAGACAGACTGCAACCTTAAAGCTATTTTGCTGAAAGAGTGCAAAAGTCTGGGAACCAATGAGATGTTCACAGAACATCTACTGTGTTTCAGGCAAACCTGCAGAGCATTAAACCAAGGTTGGGTCAACATCAATTGCTTCATAACAAGACAAGCCAACGACCATGGACTGGAGTTTGAAAGTATGTATATCTCTTCAACGGACATATTTTTGAATCGACAGTATAAAAGGCTGAGGAGCTTATGTGAGAGAAAAATGCAACGAACGAGATACAAGAGGCACATTCAAGTAATCTAAGCAAAGAGCAAGCAAGAAAAAAATACTCTCAAGCAATACACTCAAATCCTCAAGCCTAAACTCAAAGTCTATCTATCCAACACACTCAGTGAAGGAAGGAAAAACTTCAACCTGTTGAAGAGGAGATTTGTTTAAGAACAAATGGGTCTACACATCCAAGGATTGAAGGAAGTGCACTGAGGTTCAAGTTAGAACCAATTTTGAATCCATTAGAGGGCTTCGTGACCAAATCCAAGGGTTCGATGGGGATGAAGTAGTGAGACAACTGTCTTGCAAAGAAGTTGAGTCCTAGGAGTAGAGTCAGCTGTGTGATCAAGGCTTGCTCGGACTGTTTATCTTTTTTGTAACACGACTGTTGCATTAGTTGATTACCTCCAAGAGTTGGAGAAGAGTGGAGTAGAGGAATCACCCAATCCTCGAACAACTATAAAATTGCTCTGTGTCTATTTACTTTCAGCACTTTATTTCTTGCATATTCAATTTTGTTGATAGATAAATTTACCAAACTCAACTGATAATAACTTAACAAAACAAGTGTTGCAAAACCAATTTAACAAAAGGGTGTAAGATTTCCGTTGTTTAAAAACCAAGTTAGCTGAATATTTAAAAACTCAGTTCACTCGGCTGAGTTACTCAATCAATAGTTCACTCGAGTTTGTTGAGTGGTTAACTCTCCTGTTAAGGTTGAACTAAGCTATCTCTCAAGGACTTAGCTTCTACTTGTGTAAAACTTTGATTTAAGTCCAAAAATAAAAATTTGGTTAAGTCTACTCAACCCCCTCCCCTTCTAGACTTAACAAAAACACCTCTTGGAACATACAAGTGGTATCAGAGCGGTTGGTTCAAAAAACCTTCCGAACTGGTCACTGAACTAGATCTCAATCTTTTCAAAGATTCAACACTTGACTGTTTTTAAACTTTCTTTCAAAAGTTATTATCATGGAAGCAAATCTATCTCGTATTCCCATGTTCATTGTTGAAGAGTCTGATGACTGGAAGATTCGCATGCAGACACATCTCTCAGCACTGCACGAAGAAATGTGGTTCGTCATTGAATATGGACCCATACAAATCATCAAAGTGAATACAACTATGATTGTTGTTGCCCTATCCTGAAGAAGGTCTTTGTTGCGGCCGCACCAATGCCTACTATGGTCGAAAAACCAAGGAGTGAATGGACTAATGAAGATAGGAAAATATACAACTTGGACAATGTGGCCAAGGATATTTTCTATAAAACTCTTGACAAAGCTATGTTTAATAAAGTCAAATCTTGCGGGATCACTTTCGTGAGATATGGAAAAAGCCGACTTTGAGTGCTGCGAAGGATTAGAGCAAATCAAAGAAATAAGCTAATCAAGGTTTACAAAAATTTGAAAATTTCAAAATGCTTGCAAGTGAAACTCGGATGAGTTGGATGCCGTTTACAAAGATTACAAATGAGCTTTCACTCACGGGTAAGGAATATACACGAAAGAAATATGTTTGAAGATCCTTAGGTCCCTCCCCAATGAATGGGAAATAAAAGTGATGGGCTTAAGACATTCAATGGACTTAACAAGAACCTCCAACCATGAGCTATTCTCAGACTTAAAAGCTTATGAATTTGAGATCAGAAGGAAAGAGCAAGAAGAGATAGTTGTACCCAAGACAAGCGCTCTATTGGTGGGAATCCAAGAAAGTCAATCCAAAGACTGTAAGTCAGTGGCTACGATAATCTAGAGGGGGTGAATAGATTATCCGGTTTTTCAGATTTTGCCCTCTTTTTTCGTAAAACTCAAGCAAAGATGAAATGCTAAGTGCGGAAAGTAAATAGACACGTCGATTGATAGTAGTTCAACCCACCTAGGGCCTAATCTACTACCACCCCAGTATATTCGGGATGGATTTCAAAAAGAAAAAGATTTTATTAATTTACCAAAAATTAATACAACACCTTGAGGATTACCACAACCCTCTTACACCACCTTGAGGATTCCCACAATCCTCTTTACAACACCTTTGAAGATTACCACAACCTTCAAACACCTATCACCTAGATCACCCAAGTGTATTCTTACCACAAGAATACTCACAAGGATGTCTTGTGTTGAATGATGACCAAAATCAAGATTACAACTCAATAATGATTGATACAATATGAGTACAAGTGTAATCAAGAATTCAAAGCCTAGACCTCAAATGTGTGCAAGTGAAAGTGTTAAGGCTAATACAACAAGATATATGAAAGTGTTTGCTTGATTGCTCTTTGCTTGTGTAGAGTGTTGTATCTTGTTGTTTGAATGAAGCCTCTATTTATAGGAGAGGACTTGGCTTTCATTTTTCGGACATAGGCTCCTCCTTGGGGAGTGATTTGCTGCAAAAGAAACCATTTAAAATCATCAATAGAGTCATTAGAAATCAATCCCATAAAATAGGGAAAAAGCTGTAAGCAAAACGCGGATAGTTTGGCTTTGATAAATGTGGGGTTCGGCCAGTCGCGCAGAGATAATATTGAAATTGAATTCTGCGAATTTTTACACAGGGGACCGGTCGGAGGGTGCGACCGGTCGCTATCGCCTTAGCTGTGACCGGTTGGACTTGAAGATTTTACTAAACAGAGAAGTCCAACCAAGAGAAAGCTCAGTGCTCCCGTGCAGGTCGCCCTCACCGGTCGCCCTCCTCTTTTTTTTCTTACGTCCCATTTTTCTGTTTCAAAACTCAACTCAGTGCGGGTTGCCTATATGGGGCGACCAGGTCGAGCTGAACCAAATGTGTTGTCCAATTTTTTTATCGAAAATAAACTTCAAAAAATATTCCGAAAAATAGTAAAAACATTTTAAGACGGTCGGAAGTATTTAGACAACATTTAGGGACATTGTTTTGGTTTAAAAACTCATTTGAACAAACTCGAACAAAATCATCAAAATCATGATAAAAACATTTATCTAACAAACTCCCCCTTTTTGATGATTACAAACCAAAACAATTTACTCGAGGACGATTTTGAAAACAAATAAATTTTCCGGTTTTACAAGTAAACTATCCGTTAAAGACATTCCATACAAAGCTCCCCCTATCTATGAGCATATCAACAAAAGATTAATATAAGTTAGAAGCACAAGCTTATATAAGATGCATATAGATATCATGAGCTAAGAAGCTCCCCCTGTCACAATACATATAGTCTTTTGCAATTGAGTCCATAATACAAGCCATGGACTAGGCATTCTTGGCTTAATGAAGCCATAGCTTATAGCTTTTATTGCGAGCTTTTATTAACTTCTTTTGGCTAACGAGCCAATTTCCTGTTTCTCCCCCTTTGGAATCATCAAAAAGAATGTTAGGATGATAAAAACATCATACAAATATATCAAAGTGCGCCAAAGGGACGGTTTACAACCGTTGAGGAATTTAAGCTTAAAAAACCAAGGAAAATGGGAGAAATGTATCATGAAGTGTTCATACGCTCGTTTTATTTGCCAAAACATGATCTCAATAAATATTGGAGACTTTTGGAAGCAAGAGAATCATGTAGAAGTTGAAATTTTCATTGCGACATTTCATCGAACACTTAGCGGGCGTGAAAATTAAAAGAAGTTGTATATGACCCTCGTAAAGGATTCAAGCCAAAAATTTTCAACACCAATTCAAGTCAAACATCATATATTACAACATAACAACCAAGCTCATCATGATCATACGACAATTACATCAAAAAATTTACAAGGAAGCACTCAAGGGTTCAACCCAAATGAGTAGAGGAAGTAGAATTCTTACTATTTGATCGGTAAAGATGAGCGATGATGATAAATGAGCTATGAAATGTCCGGGTTGTGAATGGAATAAATGAAAATCAATTTAGAATGAAATATGTGTGAATTTGGCAAAGGGGACGAAAAATGGCCAAAATATGTTAAAATGGTGAATGCTGAAGACAGAACCATTTTAATCCAAAAATATGCTTAGGGCGACCGATCGACGTTGAGGGCGACCGGTTGCCCTCAACCTGTTTAGCCCACTGTTCTTGACATTTTTGAGGAAATCCGAATTTTCAACCAAAAAACCGATTTTTCGCCCCTAAGTTTTAAAAACATGCAAAATGCAAACGTAAGCCTCATTCAATATGCATTATGCCTAACCGAGCTCGTATGGAAGCAAAAGTCTCTGAAGATAGCGGTTTTGTAAAAATGTCCACTAATTGATCTTGAGATGGTACAAACGATATCTCAATTTTTCGTTTTGAAACACAATCCCTTAGAAAATGATGTCGAATCTCAATATGTTTAGTACGGTTATGATGAACCGGGTTTTGAGCAATATTTATAGCGGATATATTATCACAAAAGATAGGTACGTTTTCAAAAGAGCATTTTTAATCCGCTAAGGTTTGTTTCATCCAAAGAAGTTGAGTACAACAAAATGCGGCGGAAATATATTCGGCCGCCGTTGAAAGAGAAACACAGTTTTGCTTCTTTGAAAACCAAGAAACTAGACAATCGCCTAAAAATTGACATGATCCGGAAGTACTTTTCCGATCATCAATATTTCCCGCATAATCCGAATCACTATAACCTTTAAGAGAAAAATTTTCATTCTTTGGATAAAATAAACCATATTGAATAGTGCCTTTCAAATATCGAAAAATCCTTTTAACGGCACTCATGTGAGATTCTTTGGGATTGCTTTGAAAACGAGCGCATAGGCATACGGCATGAAGAATGTCCGGTCTACTAGCGGTTAAATAAAGTAAACTACCAATCATACCTCGATACTTGGATTCATCCACGGACTTGCCTTTTTCATCTTTGTCAATTTTGACATTTGTTGCCATAGGAGTAGAAACGGTTCTTCCTTCTTCAATGCCGAACTTTTTCAAAAGTTCTTTTGTATACTTTGATTGCGAAATGTAAATACCTTCTTGACATTGCTTAATTTGGAGTCCAAGAAAGAAGTTGAGCTCCCCCATCATGCTCATTTCAAATTCTCCTTGCATCAACTTAGAGAATTTCTTGCACAAAGAATCTTTAGTAGCACCAAAGATAATATCATCAACATAAATTTGCACAAGTAAGCAATATTGCCCTTTTTCAAAAACAAAGAGAGTTGTATCAACTTTACCTCTTATAAAGCCATTTTGCAAAAGAAAAGAGCTAAGTCTATCGTACCATGCATGGGGTGCTTGTTTTAAACCATACAAAGCCTTTTTAAGTTTATAAACATCATTAGGCCTAGAAAAATTCTCAAACCCCGGAGGTTGTTTTACATAGACTTCTTCTTGAATTATACCATTTAAGAAAGCGGATTTAACATCCATTTGGTAAAGTTTGAAATTTTTAAAACAAGAATAGGCAAGTAAAATACGAATAGCTTCTAAACGTCTACGGTGCAAAAGTTTCATCATAGTCAATACCTTCTTCTTGACAATACCATTGAGCTACTAACCTTGCCTTATTTCGAACAATGTTGCCTTGATTATCAAGTTTGTTCCGGAATACCCATTTTGTACCAATAATAGTTTGAGATGGAGGACAAGGTACTAATTCCCATACATCATTTCTTTCAAATTAATTTAACTCCTCTTGCATCTCTAAGAACCAATCCTCATCCTCAATGGCCTCTTTAGCATTTTTAGGCTCTTTTTGAGAAATAAGAGCTTTCTCGGCAAATTTTCTCCGGGTCATCACTTTGTCAAGGGGATCACCAATAATAAGATCTTTTGGGTGATCTCCTTTAAATTTCAATGCAACGGAAAGATCCGAGATATCACCTCTATCTTCTTGAGGACCATTTGAAGTGGACGGTTTATCATTTGATGTAGACGGTTGATCATCAACTTGAACAATTTTTTCAAAAATATTCTCTTCATCACTTTCATCATTAGGTATTCTTTCAACACCCGAAGCTTCATTAAATTTGACATGGATGGATTCTTCAACAACTCCACTAGTCTTATTGTAAACCCGATATGCTTTGCTTTTTGTTGAATATCCCATAAATATCTCTTCATGGGCCTTAGGATCAAGTTTGTCCAATTGATCCTTGGTATTCAAGATAAAACATTTACAACCAAATATCTTGAAATAACTAATATTTGGAGTTCTACCTTTCCAAAGCTCATATGGAGTTTTATTCATTTTAGGACGAATATAAACTCGATTAATGACATAGCAAGCGGTACTTACGGCTTCGGCCCAAAAATATTTTGGAAGTGAAAATTCATTGAGCATGGACCGACTCATCTCTTGTAGTGTCTGATTTTTCCTTTCGGCTACTCCATTTTGTTGAGGTGTCATTGGAGCCGAGAAATTATGAGCATATCCTTTGGTTTCACAAAAGACTCTAAATTCACCATCAAATTCTCCACCTCGATCGCTTCGAATAGACTTAATAGTGTTTTCCTTTTCATTTTCAATGAGTCTACACAACTTAACAAACTCATTAACGACATCGCTTTTATTGGTAAGAAAAAGAGCCCAAGTATATCTAGAAAAATCATCGACGATAACAAAAGTGTAATGTTTTCTACTTAGACTAGCCGTACCAATATCCCCATACAAATCAAGGTGAAGCATTTGTAGGGGTTTGGTTGTGGAAATTTCATTTTTTGGCTTAAAACTACTTTTAACTAATTTGTTCTTTTGACAAGTGTCACATAAGCCAAGATTTTCAAAATTCAATTTGGGTAGTCCTTTCACATGTTGGTTTTTGTAAATATTTTTCAAATTCTTGTATCCAACATGTCCAAGTCGTCTATGCCATAAACTAGTTAAATCATTATTGGTGACTAAACAAGAAACATTTTGACTAACCAAATCGCTTGTACAAATTTTATAAAGATTGCCTTTTCTATTTGCTTCACAAATAATTTCACCATTTTAAGTATAAGGCATTTTTCTTTATTAAAGGAAATATCATAATTTGAATCACAAAGTTGACTAACACTTATCAAATTAAACTTAAGCCCTTCCACTAAAAGAACATTACTAAGAGAGAAAGAAGAGTTACCAATTTCTCCATTTCCAAGAATTTTTCCTTTGCCATTGCCGAACATGACCATACCCTCTTCTTGGAGCTTGATGTTGGTAAAAAGTTCTCTCCTCCCGGTCATATGGCGTGAACATCCGCTGTCCACGAGCCATTTTGAATCTTCCATTGTTGTTATAGCCCCTATCACCTACAAAAGAATTTCTTTTAAGTACCCTATAATTTTGGGGTCCATGGGGGTTAGTCTTGAGACCTTTGGGTCTCCAAACATGTCTTGAGCTATTTCTCAATTTGCAATTATTAGCATAATGTCCAACTTTGCCACAAAAAAAACAAGTAGGAGTATTATAATTATTAGCACGTACAAAAGTCGGACCTTGGTTATTTTTCTTAAAAACACTTTGAAATGGCTTATAACCAAGTCCCAATTTGGAATGCTCACCTCTTTGTGCATCTAAAATTTTTGTGACTTTATCCGTGCTTATGTTGAAACGATGCACATCATTTTTCAAACATTCAATATCTTTTGTGAGCGATTCCTTTTCGGTTTCAAGAGAGTGAACTCTAGTAAGAGTAAGAGCATGAGCTTTGTCTAGAGATTCATAAGAGGTAAATAATTTTTCTTTTTCAACCTTAAGCTCCTTATGCTTCTTTTTCAAATTTTTGTATTTAACAATTAAATTTTGAAACTCAATTTGCAATTCATCAAAATCACATTGCAAGTCATCAACTATGGAGGAAGTAGAAGAATTAGAGCATACCTCATTGTTTTCATCTTCTATGGCCATGAGACCGTGTTTGGTTTCTCCTTCCTCATCGGTTGTTTTGAGTAGTTCATCCCATGTTTTGACCTCCGCATTTAGAGCCTTCTTTTTCGTGAAAGGCTTCCTTTTCTTTTGCTCCTCTTCATTGAGCTTTGGGCAATCGGCAATGAAGTGCCCGGGTTTTCCGCATTTAAAGCAAGCATTATCTCTTGGTTTTCTTGCTATATTTTTATTCACAAATTTTCCAAATTTTCAAACAAGTGCGGCCGTCTCCTCATCATCATCATCATTATCATAGTATGCATTATTAGAAGAAGAAGCAAGACCTTTAGGAATAATTTGCATACCCGATTGATTTATGGATGGTTTGGAATTTTTCCTCTCCTTGAGATAGACTTCATAGATGATGAGGTTTCCAATAAGCTCGTCAAACTTGAGTGTCTCAAGGTTTTGTGCCTCCGTGATTGCCGTTACTTTTTCGGACCATGAGCCGGGAAGAGCATTCAATACCTTAGTCACCTTGTCTTCTTCGGAGATGACTTTACCGAGGGCCACAAGAGGATTGACAATATTATCAAGCCTTTCCACCATCTTGGAGATGTTTTCACCATCATGCACGTTAAAGTTTTCAAAGTCTTTAACAAACATGGTCTTTCTTACTTGCTTGACCTTCTTAGTTCCTTCATAAATTGTCTCCAATTTTTCCCAAACCTCATGTGCTGACCTTATGCCTCTTATGCGATTATACTCGGTAGCCGTAAGAGAACAATGCAAAATATTTAAGGCCTTACCGTTTAGAGAGAAAGCCTTTTTGTCATTTTCGTCGAACTCCTTGAAAGGTTTAGGAGTCGAGGTGCCATCCTCCGATTTCTTGGTGGGTTGATCAACTCCTTCAATGACCACATTCCAGATGTCGAACCCGCACCCTTGTAGAAAGCACTCCATACGGTCTTTCCAAAATGCGCAGTTGTTGGCGTCGAATAGTGGTGGCTTGTTGGTGGAGGCGCCGGTGGTGAGATGAGCATCATGTGTAGCCATGGATCTTTTCTCTTTACTCGGAACGAGCTAGACAAAGAGTTTGGCTTTGATACCAGTTGTAAGTCCAAGTGGCTACGATAATCTAGAGGGGGGGTGAATAGATTATCCCGGTTTTTCAGATTTTGCCCTCTTTTTCGTAAAACTCCAGCAAAGATGAAATGCTAAGTGCGGAAAGTAAATTGCAAACGTCGATTTATAGTAGTTCAACCCACCAAGGGCCTAATCTACTACCACCACAGTATATCCGGGATGGATTTCAAAAAGAAAAAAAGATTTTATTAATTTACCAAAAATTAATACAACACCTTGAGGATTACCACAACCCTCTTACACCACCTTGAGGATTCCCACAATCCTCTTACAACACCTTTGAAGATTACCACAACCTTCAAACACCTATCACCTAGATCACCCAAGTGTATTCTTACCACAAGAATACTCACAAGGATGTCTTGTGTTGAATGATGACCAAAATCAAGATTACAACTCAATAATGATTGATACAATATGAGTACAAGTGTAATCAAGAATTCAAAGCCTAGACCTCAAATGTGTGCAAGTGAAAGTGTTAAGGCTAATACAACAAGATATATGAAAGTGTTTGCTTGATTGCTCTTTGCTTGTGTAGAGTGTTGTATCTTGTTGTTTGAATGAAGCCTCTATTTATAGGAGAGGACTTGGCTTTCATTTTCAGACATAGGCTCCTCCTTGGGGAGTGATTTGCTGCAAAAGAAACCATTTAAAATCATCAATAGAGCTGTTAGAAATCAATCCCATAAAATAGGGAAAAACTGTCTGAAAACGCAACGGATAGTTTGCTGATAAACAAGGGGTTCAACCGGTCGCGCAGAGATAATATTGAAATTGAATTCTGCGAATTTTTACACAGGGGGACCGGTCGGAGGGGAATGCGACCGTCGCCTAGTAATGACCGGTTGGACTTGAAGATTTTACGAAACAGAGAAGTTCAACAAAGAGGGCTCCAGTCTGAACCAAGAGGGTCGCTCAGTCCCCACATGGTCGACCTCGCCCTCCTCTTTTTTTCTTACGTCCCATTTTCTGTTTCAAAACTCAACTCAGGTACGGGTTGCCCTATAGGGCGACCGGTCGAGCCTGAACCAAATGTGTTGTCCAATTTTTTTATCGAAAATAAACTTCAAAAAATACTCCGAAAAATAGTAAAAACATTTTAAGATGGTCGGAAGTATTTAGACAACATTTAGGGACATTGTTTTGGTTTAAAAACTCATTTGAACAAACTCGAACAAAATCATCAAAATCATGATAAAAACATTTATCTAACAAAGACATCATTGACCAAGAGGAGATAGCCCTGATGGTTAAAAGATTCAACAAGTTCTTTAACAAGAACTACAAAAGGAACAAGGGTGAAACCTCAAGAAGACACTCAGCCTCTTCCAAAAGCAAGGAAGACAGACCACCAAAGAGAGCTGACAACCAGAGAGCTAAGTATCGAAAGTCAATACCGGAAAAGCTAAGATTATGTCTTTGGAGCTGAACACACAACCATGACACTTTGTTGACTATTCCTATCCACCACCAATAAGTACAAAATGAGGAAGAAAGAAAAATCTGAGAGAAAGGAGACAAGAAAGAAAGAAAGCCATGGTGGCTCTGAACTCGACACAACTAAGTGCAAGGAGATAGGTAGTCGGGAGCGAGTGGTGCGTATATTCCTCGACACGAAGAAGAAGAGGCAATGATATGCCTCATGGCCAAAGAACAATAAGATGAGGTAAATTCTAACTCATATAGCTCGCATTATGATGATAGTGATAGTGACACAAACACTTCATCACCCACAGATCTTTATAATTCATTAGGCAAAATGATGAAAGACTTTGAGCACATAAAATTCTCACAAGCACTCTTAAATGAGGAAAACAACCACTTAAAAGCCAAAACTCATAGCCGATCAAGAGCCGAGTACTCTTAGTCACATAGCTGATGAGAATAAAGAGCTCAAGGCTGAAATAGCTAAGCTTAAGGAAAACTTAGCTGAAAGAGAGAGAGAAAAATAATTGAAAATGTGATTGCATCACTCAGTTAGTCATCCAAAACATTGGATGAATTAATGATGATACAAAAGGAGATTGGAGACAATGCAGACTTAGGATTAAATTCCTTTGTCAATGCTCAAACTCCTAGAGTGACTCTGGAAAAAGGATCCTCAAGCAATGGGGGAATCCAAAAGCCAAAAGCACCATATGTTGCACCCACTTACGATCACAAGCACACACAAGCTAGCTTAGGTTACAAAGGCAAATGTAAAAAGCCAACTGAGTATGCTGAAAGGACAGCTGAAACAAAATTCAAAAGAATCCATAAGCAGACTCCAAATAGAAAATATTCTATGAAGGCAAAGCAGAAATACCATAAGCCCCAGAGGTTTTAGCAGAGAAAACCATATGAAGGGAATGGTAGAAACTATCCAAGTTAGGCTGATTGGAACAATCATATGAAACATCAGCCGAGTCCAATGGGATACAAGCCCAAGTGGCAAAGACCTCAGACTCAATATATGTCATTTTCCAAAGCAAATGAACCAATATAAGCACACATATGAACCCAAACACAATGCCCATTATGCACAAAAGTTTTCATATTATCCAAAGGAAACAAATGCACCAACTCACTCACTGGCATACAGACAAAAGAGATAGTTGTATGTTCCTAAAGCTCCTAAGCAATTTGCTAAGATTCATTATGATTATGGAACTGAAAGATGGCAACCCCATAGAGTCTGATCGTTTAGCTATAGGTCGGTTGGAACACCTTATAGTGCTAACCCCTTAGGTCCCAGACATGTTTGGGTACCTAAAACTTGATTTCCTTGATTGTAGTTTCAGGGAACAACTGAGTGCCAAGAAACCTAGTACATCGATAGTGACTGTTCCAGACACATGGATGGGAATAAGAAGAATTTATCCAACCTCAAGGAGTCAAGAGGAGCAAAAGTCATATTTGGAGGAAATGAAGCTCTAGGGGAGATAAGAGGCATTGGATCCATAAAGAAAAATGGATTGGAAATCACAGATGTAGCCTATGTTGAAGGGATGAATTTCAATCTGCTGAGGATTCAACATGGGTGTCTATCAAATCAAGGATGTTGAATCTAATGAAGTTGTGTTGTCTGGGTAAAGAAAGAAAAATGTGTATATAATGGATTGGTCTACTGCTACACCAAATACATGCCTACTAGCAAAGAGCACAACCGAATCATGTTGGCTGTGGGACAAAATGCCGAGTCACCTGAATTTCAAGACAATCAACAAGTTTGCAAGGAGTCATCTTATGGAAGGATTGCCAGACTCAATATACAAGAAGGAGAGCATCTATGATGCATGACAGAAGAGAAAGCAAATCAAGTCTTCATTCAAGGATATGCCAAGTCCTTCTTCAACAAGGGTCTTGCATTTATTGCATATGGATTTATTTGGACCTGTTGAACCAGCTAGTATCAATGGAAAGAAATACACCTTAATGGTGGTGGATGATTATTCAAGATACACATGGACCATCTTTATATGCAAAAAGAAGAAGAGTTTGTCAATACTTATGAAGAGAGTTCAAAATTGAGAAAAGCCAAACCATTATCAAGATAAGATCTGACAGAGGATCTGAGTTTGTCATGGGATTATAACTCAGTATTGCATAGAGAATGGTAGTGCTCATGATTTATCAACTGCAAGAACTCCACAACAGAATGGAGTAGCTGAAAGAATGAACAAAACCCTCAAGGAACCTGCAAGGACCATGTTAGCTGAAGCTGGATTGCTTAAGAGATTTTGGGCTGAAGCCATTAACACTGCATGTTACACTCAAAATAGGTCTATGATAAATAGGCAACTGTCCAAAACCCCATACGAAATTTGGACAGGAAGGAAGCCTAATATTGGATATTTTCATATATTTGGAAGCAAGTGTTTCATTCATAACAATGGCAATGACAACATGAAAGCTTTTGATGCTAAAACTGATGAATGTATCTTCTTAGGATACTCAGCTGAGAGTAAAGCTTTCAGAGTGCTGAACAAGAGGACTATGGTCACAGAAGAGTCTATCCATGTGGTTTTTGATGAACCTAATGTAAATGGAGGAGATATTGATGAGTTAGTTGACAAGATGAATAAGCCAATTACTCAAAAGATTCCCTATGCTGAAGCAAATATCAAAAGACTTAACTTTGATGAAGATGAGATAGCTGAATCTCAAAGATAGCTGGAAGGCTTGCAGCTGAATGATGATGATCAAGATGAAGTTGCTCAAGACAACTTAGCTACAAGAAGACTCAATCCAGCAGACTTACGCCAACCAGATGTGAGATGTCTGAGAGACTGTTCGCCAAAAATATTTTGGATCATACAACTGCAAGTGTACAGTATAGTTTATAGAATAATGGCAAGCAAGGTCGTATTCCTTAGGGATTGATATGTGAAACACTTAGTCTATAATAACATCGCATTCTAATTTTATTAAAGCGACCCAATATCCAATTTTAAGTAAAATCGAAAATAAAGAAATAAAATAAATAAATATGCGAACTCCACAAGTATTTTCAACAACTACAGGAGCAACCTTAGGCACATATTCTCAACGTGTTTCTTCAACAATAAATCCAATTAAAGTTTCAAAATCAATTCATGCAATTCTATGGGTTTAATTCCTAAGATAGTTTATTCTCCCTCCCGGGCGGCGCATAAACAGTAGATTAATATCAATTGTAGGTCTCCCGACTCGTTACATCTATTATTAACTCCCAAAAGATCTATGAATTGAATGACTCCCCACAAACAGTTGTAGGTCTCCCGACTCGATACACCCGTTTATGTCTGAATTTGATTTCCGTCTTTGTTAGAACTCCTCTTCTGAATTTCGCACTAACAAATATGACATGCAAATTATTAGCTAAATAATAAGCAATTAAGAATAAGCACTCGAATTCATAAAATAGAAAACATGAATCAATTAAGAAAGTAATTAATCAACATTTAACATGAATCCACAGTTTTGATTATGCCCCTAAGATCCGAAAGATTAGCCAAACATTGATAACAAATTTATAGAAAAATTCAAAATCAATATTATGACATCGTTTAAGCACAAATAAGAGATCTAGACATAGAAACAAAACCCCATCTTGGATGGATTCCCCTCCTAAACCTTCGAAGCTCTTGTGCTCCCGTAGATGCGAACGGCCTTGTGGTGTTTTTTGTGACCTAGCCCTCCTCTCTCAGAAGACTTCGAATCTTGCATTCCTACGTAATTTGATGTGTTGTGTTGTGTATGAAGTGATATTGGACGATGAAATTTCGTGTAATCCTTGGGTCCCTTTTATAGATGCTTGGAGAGATCACTTGTAGAGTTGGAACAGGAAAAGAACTCGGGAAAAATGCATTTGCAGAGTCCCACACGGTCGTGTGATGTCTTACGCCCTCTTTGCCGAACGCCCACAAGGGCTACACGGCCTGGGCCGTGTGGCTTGGTACCGTCCCCTGTTTCTTCCCCTTCTTCACACGGTTGTCACTTTCACACCTGTATTTTCACACGGCCGTGTGACACTACATGGTCCGGCCCGTGAAGTATTTTTGTCCATTTTCTTCGATGTTTTGATCTTATCTTCGCATTCGTCAATCGTATCCGGGTATTCCAACTGATATTTCTTCATTTTATGCTCCGTTTCCTGTACAAAGTTACAAGAATACGCATTATCATGCCCTTCCAAGAAAACCAAGTAAAAACACACTAAATATGCGTGCTAATGTATCAAATATATATCATTTTAAGCCTCAAAATGCACGTATATTTTACACACATCAAAATCCCCCAAACTTAAAGCATTGCTTGTCCTCGAGCAAATTAAAAAAAAATATATCAAGGGGTAAAAAGAACACACAAAAACACTATTAACACTTAATCTCATTTTACTCCATACTCAAGTAAATCATGCAATTTATTATCAAGAAGTCATCATTCATAAGCTTGGCATAATCAATACTCTCTTGGGTACTCGACATCGCGACTCACAAGTAGATAATGTATCACTCGACTCTCAAAAGTGTATGGAATGTGTTTACGCTCAAAATCAATTTAGTGAAAGTAGAACTACCATAGGCTTGCAAATCGTCAACATCTTGACCACTTTTATGTGCACAATCTAAGAATCAAAAAGGACTTTTCATTTGGTTGTAATGTAGGCTCTTGGGTAAGGATAGGAAAAATTTGGATTAAGTGACTTGACTTGAGTAAATAAAATTTAAGCGCACAGACTTGCAATTCATTAACCGAATTTCATCTAAGCATCATTCTCAAGATATTTTCTTTTTCAACTCAACTCCACCCTTATTTCTCCTTTTTCATTCTTAGGCCTTTTCGCCTTCTTTTCTTTTTCTTTAGTCTTAAGCACTCATTTTTTCACAATTTTCAGAATTTTTCTTCTTTTGCTCGATTTTCTCTATATATTTTTCAGATATTTTCTTTTTTCATGAGCTTCATGCATTCTCCATTCACCTTTGCCTACTTCCTCTCTTTTTCATAAATTTTCACCACATCTCCCCCAAACTTATTCATTTTCTATAAGCTCAAGAAATTTCAGGGATAAAATCATGTTTAAATTTTAAAGATCAATGTGGCTAACAATAAAAAGTTTTGGCTCAAAATTGGCTGACTAGGGAATCATGAGTTCATAGGTAGACTTTTTAGGCTAAGTGGGCTAAACAAAGATGGCCTTAAATCATTTTCAAAAATTACACACACACATGGCTTCAATGAAGATACCAGAGCAAGTTCTAGAGTTCTATCAATCATGAATGACACACTCAAGAAAAAAAAAAGCTGCATAATATAAAGGAGTTTAAGGCCCAAAAGTTCACATGCTTATTTTTTTCGCAACATGCTCAAATACCCAATTTTCTCAACTAATGCTAAGCAAATAAATGACATCTTCCCAAAAATTCATTACATTATTCCCAGAAGTATGTTATCTCATTCCATAAAATGCTCATAGTAAAATCATACGGAAGCTGGGCATTTTCGAAAACCTTGATTAAAAATCACACATAAAAACAATTAAACGTGCTAAAGCGATAAACGTGCTAAAAATAAAAAAACATAAAAATCGAAATAATTAAAAAAATCGAAAAATTTTAATGCAAATTTTAATATGCTCTACATGCAATCTTAAATACAAAAAAGTACTAAATTACGCATTCTTGATAATCCCCCAAACTTAAAATATGCATCGTCCCGAACATATAAGGAAATTATCAAAAGAAAGAGGAAAGCGTAAAGAGTACTTACTAGTTGGATAAGCCCGGTGAAGCCGGAAGCTCATCCATCAAATTGAAATCGGAGGAGCAGATCGCACGGTCGGGTCGTGTGTGCATCCGCTCATGTTTTTTTAACCCCTGGTTTTCGCAACGCTTTCTTGGGTTGCCTTCTCATAAAGTGCTAAGTTTTTCGTCTTGAAATGGACTCGGATTTCTAACATCACTTTCGTTGAATCGCGGTCCCACAAAAATTTGGTTGAAATCCTTGAGCCATCATATTATGTACCATCCATCGACGAATGACATTGCAATTTGTTTTCTTGGATTAAGTTCGCATTGCTTGGGAATTTGCCTTTTTGATGTTGGCCTCCCACTGCAGTTGCGATTTGGGCTACTTGTATCTCAAAAGATTCAAGTCTCACATTCAACAAAAATGATGTTAGAAACGAAGAAGAAAAATAAAATAAGAAAACAATCGAAAAAAAAACTATTTACAAAAAAATGCTTTAATTAAGATTGGACTACTTATTACTATATCTAAGTAGAGTCCATCAATCCATGGCAACGGCGCCAAAAACTTGTTCGCCAAAAATATTTTGGATCATACAACTGCAAGTGTACAATGTAGTTTATAGAATGATGGCAAGCAAGGTCGTATTCCTCAGGGATTGATATGTGAAACAATTAGGCTATAATAACATCGCATTCTAATTTTATTGAAGGGACCAAATATCCAATTTTAAGTAAAATCAAAAATAAAGAAACAAAATAAATAAATTTGCGAACCCCACAAGTATTTACAACAACTACAGGAGCAACCTTAGGCACATAATCTCAACATGTTTCTTCAGTATTAAATTCAATTAAAGTTTCAAAACCAATTCATGCAATTCTATGGGTTCAATTTCTAAGATAGTGTATTCCCCCTCTCGGGCGGCACATAAATAGTAGATTAATAACAATTGTAGGTCTCCCAACTCGATACAACTATTATTAACTCCCAAAAGATCTATGAATTGAATGGCTCCCCACAAATAGTTGTAGGTCTCCCAACTCGATACACCCGTTTATGTCAAATTCAATTTCCATCTTTGTTAGAACTCCTCTTCTGAATTTCGCACTAACAAATATGACATGCAAATTATTGGCCAAATAATAAGCAATTAAGAATAAGCACTCGAATTCGTGAAATAGAAAAAAGAATCAATTAAAAAAGAAATTAATCAAGATTTAACATGAATCCACAATTTTGATTATGCCCCTAAGATCTGAAAGTTTGGCCAAACATTGATAACAAATTCATAGACAAATTCGAAATCAACATTATGACATCATTTAAGCACAGACAAGAGATCTAGACATAGAATGATAACCCCTTCTTGTCATGATGGATTCCCCTTCTAAGCCTTTGAAGCTTTTGTGCTCCCGTAGATGGGAAAGGCCTTGTGGTGTTCTTCGTGACCTAGCCCTCCTCTCTCAGAAGACTTCAAATCTAGCCGTCCTACATAATTTGATGTGTTGTGTTGTGTATGAAGTGATATTGGATGATGAAATTTTGTGCAAACCTTGGGTCCCTTTTATAGATGCTTGGAGAGATCACTTGTAGAGTTGGAACGGGAAAAAGAACTCTAGAAAAACGCTGTCTCGTAGAGTCCCACATGGCTATATTGAAAAATCTACTGGCATCACCTGGTGTGATGTTTTGTGCTACCCTTTTCCCACACGCCCATGTGGGCTTACAAGGTCCGGCCATGCGGCTTGGTTTCGCCCCCTGTTTCTTCCCCTTCTTCACACGGGCCAGTGTCACTTTCACACAGTATTTTCACACGGCCATGTGACACCACATGGTCTGGCCGTGAAAGTGTTTTTGTCCATTTTTCTTCATTTTTTTGATCTTCTCTTCGCATTCGTCAATCCTATCCGTGCATTCCAATTGATATTTCTTCGCTTTTAAGCTCTGCTTTCCTAAATGTTACAAGAATACGCAGATCATGCCCTTCTAAGAAAACCAAGTAAAAACACACTAAATATGCGTGCAAATGTATCCAATATATATCATCTTGAGCCCCAAAATGCACGTATATTTTACACACATCAGAGACCATCCACCAGAGTTAATCATTGGAGATGTAAGAGAATGAGTGAGAACCAGATCCAGGACTCAATATGAAGATATGTTCACTTATTTCATTTCTCAAATTGACCCAAAGGAAGTGCCACAAGCATTGGATGACACTCACTGGATTCTAGCTATGCAGGAAGAACTAAATCAATTAGAAAGGAGCAAAGTTTGGGAATTGGTTCAAAGGCCTACCCACCAAAATGTTATTGGTACTAAGTGGGTATTCATAAACAAGATGAATGAGAAAGAATCTCAGAGTGAGAAATAAAGCAAGGTTAGTAGCCAAAGGGTGTTGCCAAGAAGAAGGAATAGATTTTGATGAAACCTTTGTGCACTGTTGCAAGATTGGAAGCAATAAAGATGTTTCTTGCTTATGCCAAGACACAAGAACTTCACACCTATCAAATGGACGTGAAGAGTGCATTTTTGAATGGACTTTTGTAAGAAGAAGTCTATGTGGAACAACCTCCAGGTTTTGAGCAAAAACTATCTGAGATAAAGTCTACAAGCTCAAGAAAGCATTGTATGGGTTGAAGCAAGCACTAAGAGCTTGGTATGATACATTATCTCGCTTTCTTATGACAATGGATTCACCAAAGGCAAAGTCGATGTAACACTCTTCTAATTCAAGATGGAGAGAGTATACTCGCTTGTTCAAATTTATATGGATGGTATCATCTTTGATCCACAAACAAAGAGTCATGACAAATTCTCAAACCTTATGCAAGGGAAGTTTGAGATAAGCATGATGGAAGAGCTGGCTTTCTTCCTAGGTCTTCAAGTCAAGCAAATGGAGGACGGAACCTTCATAAGCCAAACAAAATATACCAGAGATTTAATGAAGAAATTTGGTATGGAAAAGAAGTCATATGTGATGATTCCTATGAATACTTCTGTGAAGATGGATATGGTTGCAGAAGAAAAATCAGTTGATCAAACAAGATATAGAGCATTTATTGGATCATTGCTCTACTTGACTGCCAGTAGACCAGACATCACCTTTGTTGTAGGTGTATGTGCTAGATTTCAGTATGCTCCAAAGGAAAGTCACATGACTGCAGCTAAGAGAAGCCTAAGATATTTGAAAGGAAACCAAGAATTTGGCTTTTGGTATCCAAAGAAAAGTAGATTCAAGATGATTGGATATTCAGACTTAGACTATGTTGGATGTAGAGTTGATAGAAAGAGTACATCCGTAATCACAAATGCTTGGAAATAGATTGGTTTCTTGGTTCAGCAAGAAACAAAACTCAATATCTACATCCACAACTGAAGCAAAGTACATTGTTGCAGGCAACTATTGTGCCCAAGTATTATGGATGAGGCAATAACTTAGGGATTATGACATTGAAGAAAAGGAGATTCCAATCATGTGTGATAACACTAGTGCTATTGCAATTACTCAGAATCCAATATTGCATTCAAGAACAAAGCACATTGATGTCAGATATCATTTTATAAGAGATTTGAGAAGAAATACATCACATTGGAATACATATCAACTGAGAAGCAATTAGCTGATATACTCAAAAAGCTTTTATGTGAATTAAGATATGACGAACTTAAGAATGAGCTTAGATTTATTGAGCTATGTTAGAATGCCCAGAAGATTCATTCAACAAAGTTAAAGATGGGAGAATTTCATATCATAAGTGTTTCACTCATTCAACCAAGTGAAACAGCTTTGATAGCTAGTCAACTGAATCGTGTTAGCTGGACAACCAAGTATCATTCAAATAATCCAAAGAAGAGAGAAGCAGAGTCAAGTCATAAATGAAGAAAGTGATACATTTATGAGCTAAGTGACAAACGAGGTCGTTTTCCTTGAAGGGAATGCTTTTAGCTTGACGTCAAAGAACATTAAATGTTGTCAATCAAAAGCTACGATGGTTTACATATGATTGGATATAAATGTCTGCCACATTTAATGCACGTAATTAAGTGCCTTTTGAAACTTTTTTATCTCAACCGTTGATCAAGTTTCAAACCTTTGAAATTCTAAAACCGCTCTTCAAGTCATTTATATACCCAAAAGCCATTTTCTCTCTTCACTTTCATTCTCATGCATTCAAAACTTACGTAAAATTCTCTCTCCGCAAAACCGAAACCCTAGTTCTTCATTTTCACTCTAAGAAATTTGATATAGCACCCAAACAAGCCGCTTGACTTTACTAAGCTTGTTGAGTCTCGTCAGTGGATTTAGATGGTCTTGCAAGCAAAGGTTGACAAGAAGTTGGCGAGAAGATTGCACGCATCTCGAGAAATCTTGGTTAAAGTGATTTTTCATGCCGAGATGACTCAAACCTTCTAGGAGGAGGTGGCTATGTTCTACGGAATGCCTCTATTCATGATGATCGACCCATTCCTCCGTGAATGGAAATGATATTAAGTTGGTTGCCGATTGCCGAAGATCTACACCTTCCCTCAAGAGGACTGAAAGAGCTTATAGGGAAGGAGTTCGATTTGGTTAAGGCGTGGAAAGAGATAGCCAAGCTGGAGTCAGCTGGCAAGGTTAACTACTCTACGTTGAAGAAGCTGATCAATGATGACTACCACAAGTTGATGGACGTGGTGGCCGAGCGTGTTGACATGAAGTTTGGCTCCTTCAATCAGCTATCCCAGACTAAGCTGATTGTTATGGCTGCCATTATGGAGGAAGTGGATGTGGACTGGAGCGAGTTTATTTTCGAGAAAATATGACAGAATATCCACAACGTGATGGTTGTTGATGGGAAGCTTGTGCATTCCCTGGGATATGGCCTGATCCTAGGCTCTGTAATGGATAAGAAGGGTGTATCCTTCCGTAAGGGAAAACCTTCCATGCGAATAAGAAAATGTTCAAGGCCAATCTCTATGGTGCTCGTAAGAGGCTCATGCCAAGAAGATCGCAACTTCGAGGGGAATCGCTGAACATGTCCCCGAGACACACAAAATGCTTTTGTTCCATCTCCTCACCGAAACTTGCCGTCGCATCCCCTATGACGAAAAAGAAAAAAGAAAGATGTTCTCGTAAGCTACTGTTAAAAAAAGGTAAGGATCGAGTCGCCATCGTGGGTCGCAAGAATCCTAAACAAGAGCCGTAAGCACCACCGAGAGGAGAACCAGAGACGACTTGTGAAGGCCGATGACAAAGCCTTTGAGATAGTTGTATCCGACACAACTGAGACCAAAACAGCTGCCACCATTGTCTAGCAGAAATCAAAAGATGGCAATGGTGAAAGAGGCACTGCTGAAGATACTCAAGATAATTCAGCAGTGGCCCCACAGACTGTAGCTGAGAGAGCTGATGCTGAAGAAGCTCAAAATAGCTCAAATTGCCCCTAAAAGAGTCAAATCAAGAAACTTAAGGTAATGCAGATGTCAACCCTTAGACTGCAATTGTTGAAACTGAGGGAGATGATGGGTCCAAGAAGGTTGCTGAGGAAGAGCATGTGCAAGGCCCTAGTGGTGATGAATGCCTGTGGTCCCCAAATTACCCGCACATCGAAGAACGGTCTGCGCGCATGACAGAAAGCTTTGAAAGCTTAGTGCCACCGAGTCCACTTCGAAAGGCCGTACATGATAGAAGAGGAGGAATATCTCCTAGATTTTTGGACAATATTATCGGCCCATCTCTTGCCTAGACGCAATGTTATGTACCACGATTCTTTACGAGAAGAAAGATGCGCAGAAGGGTAAGACTCTAGAGAAAGAAAAGTTCATCGAGCCTCGCGGCCCAAAGATGTCTTTTTGGGAACACAACTCAGAGATCCCATATATTGAAACCAAATGGAAGCATCAGGACGGGAGATCATTGACGTAGTTGACCCCGCTGAGAAGGCTCACCTAAAACATGCATTAAAGGAGTCCCGAGCTTCATGAGCAATCCTTGCTCGCATGAGCAATCCTTGCTCAAGGCACCGGAGAATCATCCATTCCTATTTCTCCAACCCCAACTATCCTCGACATGGTGAGGATTGATGCAACAACCTCACCACCACTTCGAGAGACCAACCAGAGGATGGCGATGAAGTTGGGAAAAGAGATGAAGAGGAAACCCAACCGAGCCATGCCCGATGAATTTGTTGAGACAATCGCCAAAACGATCGATCACTCAAAGGATACAACAAAGTCTCATGTGTTAGCTAACCCCAATGCCCGTGATTCAATGAGTGAGCTAACTAAGAGGAAAGTCAACACAATATAACCAGTGTCGGTGAGGCTATAGGAGACCAAGAAAACCCGGGTTAGAGCCGATGGTGAGACTCAAGAAGAACATCGATTGGGACCAACGAAGCTTTGATGATTGAGACTGCTCAAATTACCTAAGGAACCAATTGCGCAAGTAGCCAATGAAGTCATAAGCGCAAAAGACGCATGATGGAACGAGGAGAACCATAGCAGTTGAGACTATTGGTCTTGAAAGTGCAATCCTAGAGATTGAGACCTCAAGGATGCCAATGTCCAAGACCCTAATGCAACCGAGTCCCAGAAGGGAATGTAGAAGGCCTTGCAAAGTGGTGAGACTACTTCCAAGGTAGCTGAAGACCCCAAGGAGGTTGAGACTTCCTGGAGTTGTACAAGAAAAGAGAAAATGCCTCAAGCCCTTCCCACAATGCCACCATCTAAGTCAATCAACCTCAAGAGATATACATTTTGCATGACTCAAAGTGATGATGTGGTCCTCGATTTCATTGACTTTCGAGAATGAACCGAGTCAAACCCATCTAATTAGAAGAAAGGGAAATGGAGGCAAGAATGAAGGAGGCTTGTGCCAAGGTTGCCTCTTCTAAATTCATATTGGTTGATGGCCCACCCCCTATGGTGCCATCACCACTGCTATGTTGCTCGTCAGCAATCGAGGCTCGATTTACTCAAAAGGATGACACAATTGAGTCAACGGCCGCAAGACATATCCGAGGCCCGCCAACTCAAGAAGCCTCCACGCTATGGATCGCCGATGAAGCTCACACAAATGACGCACAAAGAGTTGCTCACCAGGGAACCGAGGGAAGTGCTCACGAAGGAGGAGCGACCTTCCTCAGCCGCCTATTGGCCTGTATGAAATGGTTTTTCCATTTATTGAAGAAGTCCCACCGGAGGCCGACACCACAAAAAGTTGCTCGATACATAGTTGATATAAGTCCGTAAGATTTCCAAGCTCTAGACGATTTAAGGATTGTTCCTTTTAGTTTTGACTTTGATTCCGTTTCTAGCCGAGGATCACCACCGAGGCACCGATTTTAGAAAAGCCTTCAAAGCCATGTGTGCCGAAATGGAGGCTATGGAACATGGTTTTGCTACACTCAACCGTGAGGATTGACAACCATGACGCTATGATATCATGAGATATTCGAGGAGCCGTTTGAGAATCGTAGAATGGACCACTTAAACGAAGGCACTTCACATGGAGCAAGTCTGCTACTTTATCACTTTTCTCAAAGTTTGTGATCCGTATGGTGAACAAGCTCGCCAAGCAGAGGCAAAGGGACAACATGTACAGATGGAGAGGAGTCACTGACCGAGCATGGAGATGTCAAGCTACAATTCAAACAGACCAAAAGATATGGAAAGCACTTTACGTGTTAAGATGCTAGAAATGAAGGCAGAGGTGCAAATTCTTAGATCCGAGCAAAGGACAACACACTCCATCACTCATGACAAACTTGACTTCTCCTACAAAAGCAGTAATCCTAATCTCTCTCTTAGTGGTTATGATGCCATAAAGGGGGAAAGTAGTAAGGGGGAAGGTGGTAGCAAGGGAGAAGATTCATCAAAGAAGATCCCCAACCCCATGAAAATAATTCTTAAAAGTCAAATCGATCATCGACCAGCCTTCTTCTTCACTCTCACCGCCGCATGAGCTATCAGCTGAAGAAAAAACTGAATTAACACTTCAAAATTCTCGTGCTGCAATAGCAGAGACACTCCAGAAATCTCGAGCCGAAATGGAAGAGGTTGAGAGAAGACAACATGGCAGAGATTTGAAAGCCAAGTTACAAGATCCGCCAACAGGGAAGCTCCAGGACTCGACTGAAGATTTAACTCCCCCAACAAACTTAGTTGAAAGATCACTTGAAGAGTATGAAACTCTCAAGTCAGAAGGATATTTTGAGGGGATGAATCTAAAAGATGCATGGGATTTGTAATGGGTGAAGGGTTTAGAAGTTGTGAATATGGCCAAGAAGCAGCAGACTTAGTCAAGTAGTGAGCAAACTTCGAGAGCTCACCTTACCAACAAACTCCTAATCTGAGCCGACTGCAGAGAGGAGGACGAGATGGAAGGTCTGGTGTAAGAGGCAGAGGTTCTCGACCAAGAAGACCTAAATATGTTATGTAGGTTGATCCTCTCAAAAAGGATCATCGGTATGGGATGGCTATAGAGAACTTGCTAATAGAGAGGCTCCCAAGCGAAGTGATGATCTTGCAAAGAAACACGAAGAGGATAATGGTAGGCAAGACAGAGAATATGAAGAGAGGAAGAGAGAAGATGAAAGGCAAAAGAGGAGCTACGAAAGGAAGCAGAGGAAGGAGGCTGAAAATAGGAGACGGGAGGAAGATGAATAGAAAGAAAGGAGAAGGAAGCAGTAGAGACGATGAATCAGCTGCGAAGAAAATATTTATTGTATTTTTACACATTGTAAATACACAAAAGATACTATAAGTACATACTTGTAAAGTGCTGAATGATGATCAATAAAATGACACATTCTTACATTCATTTTATTTTTTAGCACTTTTTACATTATGTCTTTATTTTAACTTTTGGCATCATCAAAAAGGGGGAAATTGTTGGGGAAATTTATTGTATAGATTTTGATGATTCTATGTAAAACTTAGATTAGAAAGTTGGCACTCCATTTCCTATTGTAAATTCAACTATGTAATAGATAGATCTATGTTTAGTCAAGAAGCCAAGTTGAAGATCGTAGAAGTTGACTGAAGATCAAAGTAGAGAATCAGCTAAGTTGTAGATGAGTGTCGATGAAGAAGATTTAGTCAAGTACCAAAAAGCTATCTTTGTCAGCAGACTGACAGCTGAGTTACTCCCTGATATTTGGAGAAGACTTATAAAAGGGTTCAATAGCAAAAGGACTCAAAGAAAGCTGAAGAAGTCTGTTGGAATGTAAAGTCAAAGAATTACTCAAAGTGGAAAGAAGACAGACTGCAACTTTAAAGATGTTTTGCTGAAAGAGTGCAAAAGGCTGGGAATCAATGAGATGTTCGCAAAACACATGCTATGTTTCAGGCACACCTGCAGAGCATTAAACCAAGGTTGGGTCAACATTAATTGCTGCATAACAAGACAAACCAATGACCATGAAGTGAAGTTTTAAAGTATGTCTATCTCTTCAATGGACATATTATTAAACTGCCACCATAAAAGGCTGAGAAGCTTATGTGAGAGAAAATGCAACGAACGAGATACAAGAGACACATTCAAGCAATCTGAGCAAAGAGCAAGCAAGAAAAAATACTCTCAAGGAATACACTCAAATCATCAAGCCTAAACTCGAAGTCTATCTATCCAACATACTCAGTGAAGGAAGAAAAAGCTTCAACCTGTTGAAGAGGAAATTTGTTTTAAGAACAAAGGGGTCTACACATCCAAGGATTGAAGGAAGTGCAGTGAGGTTCAAGTTAGAACCGCTTTTGAATCCGCTGAGGGCTCCATAATCAAATCCAAAGGTTCAATGAGTCAAGTAGTGAGACAACTGTCTTGCAAAGAAACCGAGTCCTGAGTAGAGCCATTGTATGATCAAGGTTTGCTTGGGATCGTTTATCCATTTTGTGACATGACTCATTGCATTAGTGGATTACCTCCATGAGTTGGAGAAGAGTTGAGTAGAGGAATTACCCCATCCTCGAACCACTATAAAATTGCTCCGTGTTTATTTACTTTCAACACTTTATTTCTTGCATATTTAATTCTGCTGATAGATAAATTTTCCAAACTCAATTAATGACAACTTAACAAAAACAAGTGTTTGAAAACCAATTTAACAAAAGGTTGTAAGACTTCCGCTATTTAAAACCATGTTAGCTGAATATTTAAAAACTCACTTCACTGCTGAAGTTACTCTATCAACAACTCAATGAGTCCGTTGAGTGGTTAACTCTCCCGTTGAGGTTGAACTAAGTCGTCCTCTCAAGGACTTAGCTTCTACTCATATAAAACTCCAATTTAAGTTCAAAATCGAAAATTGGTTAAGTCTATTCAACCCCCTCTTCTATACTTAACACAAACACCCATTGGGACATACACCTTTAATTTCCCCTCGAGCTTCATTTCCTCCAAATATGACTTTGCCTCCTCTGAATCCTTGAAATTTGATAAATTCTTTTTATTCCCTATCATATGTCTAGAACAACCATTACCCATGTTCCAGGTTCCTTAGCACTCTAATGTTCCTTGAACCTCGCAATCAAGGAAATCAAACTTTAGGTACCCATATATGTTCGGGTCCTAAGGGGTTAGCATTATAAGGTGTTCCAACCAACCTTTAGCCAAAAGATCTCGACTTCTAAGAGATCGCCACCTATCGCTCCATAATCATAGTGATTAGCAAATTATTTTGGTGCCTTTGAACATACAACCGTCTCTTTTGCCCAATGCATGTGAATGTGTTTGTGTGTTTATGCGTCCGGGAAAATATGGAAGCTATTGTGCATGATATGCATTGTGTTTGGGGTGCATAAAGGAAGTGTAGTAAGGTTCATGGTCGAACCGCATTCTCAATCCAATGAGTGTTGTGTGATCAAATCTTGAAGATTCTGAATCCAAGAAATAGCTAGCTATGTGATCAAGGTTGTTTGGACTGCATTTTTGTAGCTAAAGTCACCTGTTACAATAGTGAATTCTCATGGAGTAGGATAAGAGTGAAGTAGAGGAATTACCCCATCCTCAATCACTATAAATTATGTGTTATTTATTTTATTGTCTTTACATTTCTCGCATTTCACATTACTTTATATTTTCTATCCAATAAACTCATGACTCTCTCAAAGTACATGTTGTTGATAAAACAATCTCAAAAAGGAGTAAGTCTTTTGCTTATTAAGTAAGAAAACTAATTTCATAAATAGTTGATTTTCTCAATTGAGTTATTTATCAACAAATTTCTTTTCAGAGAATCGCTGAGTGGTTAACTCTCCAACTAAATCTCAATACAGCTTATCGTAGACTTAGTTGTTTTTCTTAAACACTCGATTTTAAAGATCGAAAAATCAGAAAGTCTATTCAACCATACCTTCTAGATTTTACTTTACACCCCTTAGACCTACACATTTTAATAACTTTAAAAACTTAAAAACTTAAAAACCGAGTGTGTTGATAGTTTTTGAAATGTGAGATCTAGTTCAATAACTGCTGAAGGTTCTCTCGAACCAACCGCTCTCATACCACTTATAAACCCACTGGGTGTTAAGGTATAGTCTAGAAGAGGGAGGGGTTGAATAGACTTTTACAATTTTTGTTTTTCAAATCGAGTCTAAGAAAACAGCTTAAGTCCTTACCGACAGCTTAAGTCGATATTCAAAAAGAGAGTTAACCACTCAACGTATCTCTTGACAGAGTTGTTGATAAAGTAACTCACCAAAAATAATAAATTTTCTTCATTTTTCTTTTAATAACAAAGGAGGTCTTACACCCTTTACATTTTTAGCAATCAACACTTAAGTGTTTTTAGAGAGTTATTTGAGCCAACTAGATAGCAATATGAATGACAAAATATAAAGTGCAGAAGGTAAATGACACAAATATTTATAAAGTGGTTCAAGGGTGGGGGGTAATCCTCTAACCCATTCTTCTCCTACTCCAAGATGAATCCACTAAGTATCGTGACTTTAGATACAAAGTGTACAACACAGTCCCAACAGCTTTGTTCACACAGCCCACTGCCTAGACTCAGTTCTTCACTAGACTCCTCTAGTTACTTCAGCTCACTGGTTGATGCAGGACTTGGTCACACATCCTTATTGCAACCCGCACTTTTTGGTTTGACATGAACCTTACTACACATCTTCACTTCAAGGCGATGTAGAACCAGAGTTTATTTACACAAAGTTTCCTCTTCAATTGATAAAAACCTTAATCTTCACAAAGTGTGAAGATAATGTGTATTGAATGAAGCTTGAGGATTTTAGTTTAAGATTAAGAGAGAATGGTTTTTGTTTTGCAGATTGCTTGCTTGAATTTCTTTGCTCACTTTCTTGTGTCGTATATGTTCTCTCTGAATTTTTCCTCAGCTTTTATATTGTAGATTTGAATTTTGTCCGTTGAAGAAATAGATAAATTCAAATCCCACTATTGGACAGTTGAGAGTCTTTTTCCATCATAAATGTGCTAACATCTTTATGGTCAAATACTGTACTTGGCATCTTTAATGATAATCTTCCTTGGACTTGGTGTAATGGAACTTATCTAGTTGACTTGAGTCTTCAGCTGCTTTACCCCACTTGGATCGATCTTTGAGTCTTATAAATTGTAAGTCATCTACTTCAACTCTAATGTTAGTCTTCTACTTTGACTTTGCTTAAATAATTCTCGCTCAGGGTTTTTCAATAAGGTACTCAATCGAAGTCCACAATCTTCGCTCTCACCGCGAGTCTTCCTCGAAAGGCCTTCAACAAGTATTCTGAATAATATACTTAATTGTTTTGAGTTGTCCTAAGTCCTATATATTACATAAGCAGAAATTACATAAAAATTGGGGTGTCAACTTCCTAATACATAGTTTTCTAAGCATAATCAAAATCTATACAAATAAATTTTCTAACAAATTCATATGGAGTTCTCATATGTTTCTTATTCACATTTTTGTTAGTAATACAACAAAAACTTAGTAGTGCCTTCCCCAATAGCTCATTGGTAATTTAGAGTGTATTAGCATGACATTACCATTTTTAATAAGGATATGTTTTTTCATTTAGCTACTTCATTTTGTTGTGACGTATTACATGCTGAAAATTATGTAACTATACCATTTTGTAAACAAAAGAATATAAACTCATTAGATAAGTATCCACCATCTCTATCCAACTTCAATTTCTTGATCCCTAAATAGGTATTATTTTGAACTTCTTCTTTAAGGATTTTAAACTAATAAAGGCATCTTCTTTGATTTTTATCAAATACACGTAAGTAAATTTAGAAAAGTCATCAATATAAGTAATAAAATAATATATTTCACATGTAGTAATATATTATTTATTACCACATATATTACTATGAACAAGTTTAAGTAAACCATTTGATCTAACTACTCTTTTGAAAAAATTTCTAGTCAACTTAGATTGTGCACAACATTTACATGTATTCAAATATTAAAAAAAAAAGAAACATGCTCGAGTTTTATTAATAAGTAGATAAAAACTTTGGAATAAAGTAACAATTCAGCATACAATTCATTGTATTCATACCGATATGCACGAGTGTATAATGCTATAAATCATGAGAAGCTTTCTCAACATTATTAAAAAAATCACAAAATAATAGATCTAGTAATTTTCTAATCATTACTCAACATGTACAAATCGCCTTTAATGTAGTCTTTTGCAACGAATGATTCGCTCTTAGTAATGATCACTTTTTGAGATTTAAAAAACCATTTTAAAGTCATTTTTGTCTAACTAGTGGATCGATAAAGATTCTTCCTCATAGAGGAGATATGATACATATTTCTCAAAATTAATATTTTGTCAAAGCAAGATAAGTACTTTCCCCAATACGTCAATGGTTGAAGAGTTTCTCGTATAGACTATTTTTTCTTCACTTAATTCTTTATAAGTTTTGAGCAAATTTCTTTTGGAATAACATGACAAATTGCACCCAAGTCAACCCATCGAGTAGAATCTATGTCATTTTTAGGTCCTAAGGGGTGTTTAAGTTAAGTTCTAGAAGGGGGAGGGGGTTGAATAAACTTAACCAATTTTTGATTTTTGTCCTTAAATCAGAGTGTTATCACAAGTCACTTAGTCCTCGAGGGACAACTTAGTTCAACCCCGATGGAGTTAGCTACTCAACACTGCACTCGAGTGAGCTATTGATAAGATAACTCAACCGAGTGAAGTGATCTTTTAAAAAACAACATATTTGGTTTTCAAAGGGAAGTCTTACACCGTTTGTTTAAAATATGTTTTCAACACTTGTTTTTAGGTTAATTTATTGTCAATAGATTAAGCAAATTTATCTAACAATAGATATAATAAGCAAGAAATAAATGTGCTGAAAAATAAAATACACAAAGCAATTTATAGTGGTTCGAGGATAGGGTAATTCCTATGCTCCACTCTTCTCCAACTCCCCGGAGGTAATCCACTAAAGTAACAGTGACTACGTTACAATAGTACAACAATCCAAGCTTAGCCTTGATCACACAACTGCCTTCTTCATTTTCCTGACTCACTCTTCACAAGACGGATGTCCCGCTACTTCAAATTCCTTCGATCCTCGATTTGATCATGTAGCCCTCCAACGAAGGCTTCGACCTAAACCTTACTACACTTCCTTCAACTTTGGTTGTGCAGACTTTGTCTTTTCAACAATGTTCCTCTTCACCAGCTTTGAAGTTTTCTTTCCTTCACCGAGAGTGTTGGATCGATTTACTTCAATTTTAAAGCTTGAGGATTGAATTGTTTGCTTGAGAGTAGTTTGCTCTTTACCCGAATGTTTGCAGTAGGTGTCTATTGCAAAAGTCGTACTCTCTCAAATGAGTTTCTTAGCCTTTTATAGTGCTCGCTTTGAAAATGTATCTATTGAAGAGATCCATTTTTAAACTACACTTCATGGTAGTTAGCTTGTCTTGTTATGCAAAGATTTGATGTTGACTCAACCTTGTATTTATGCTCCGCAACATAGCCAATCTTTGCAGATTGCAGAGCATCCCATTGTTCCTAGCTATTTGCACTCTTTCAAAGAAAAACAACTTTTATGGTTGCAACATCTATCTTTCCTCGCTCAAAGAAAGATTCGACTTTGCTTATCAACGGACACCTTCAGCTTTTATTGAGTCATTTTTGTTGTTGAACCCCTTTGATAGTCTTCTCCACTTACAAAGTACTTACATTTTACTTTTGTGTATTTACAATGTAAAAATACAACAAAATATGTTTGCAAAGAGCCTTCTTGGTAGAGTGCCTCCGCTTGTTCCTTAGTCCCACCTAATATAACACATCTTTCTTTTGGGGATTTACATATTGAATGTCCTTAGGCCTTCTTGGTGGAGTGCCTGCTTCCACCGCACCTTCCTTTTCTTTTCTGAGTCGCCTCCTTTATCGGGAGTGTATCAACAAACCGAGCCCTCGACGTATGCCGATCGCCGATAGAGTCTCCGCTTCTGGCTAATTGAACAATTTTTAAGACCTTTCTCCCATTACAAATCCCATGCCTTTGCAAGACTCATTCCCTTGAAAAATCCTTCTAATTTGAGCATTTCAAATTCCTCAACTCGACCTCGCTCAAACCATGCATTAGAGTGGTCCTTCTCGGGAATTTTACCGATGGCGAACCTAGGAGCAACCATACCGGGGACCTTGGAACTTGGATTTTAATCCTTCAATGCGACCATGCTGCCTGCGATCAACTTCTGCTAATTCAGCTTCAATTCTAGCTCTTGATTTCTGAAAGGCTAAGTCAACTCTTTCATCAGCTAACATGTATTTCGGTAGCTGAGAGGGAGAGAGATGGTAGATGAGCCAAGTTGTGATTTATCCAAATAATCTTCAAGGGATTAGAGGTCTTCTTATATGATTCTTCCCCTCATCAAGCTTCCTTCTTTCAATATATTTTCCCTCTTTTTGGTATCATCAATACCAACTAGAAGAGTGTGAGGAATGTGCGTCAAAATACGATCTAACTTGTCGTGGGTGACTGAGTGAGTTGTTCTCTGTTCTGATCTAAGAATCTTCATATTTGCGCTCATTTGCATCATCTCAGCTTGCAGAGTGCTTTCTGTATTTTGAAGATCCTGTTTATATTGTAGTCTCATCAACTCCATATCAGTCTTGTGTGTTGTTTCCAGCCTGTTGATGTTGTCTCGTTGTCTCTCGCTGGATTTGAGCTTGCTCACCATACCAAATCACAAGTTTTGCGGTGGATTTGAAGTAGTTCACTTCCCCTCTCTTGTTAGTGCCTTTGTTTCCATCGCCCATTCTCGAATTCATAGACAGCTCCTCGTATATCACTTGAAATCATCACATCGCGTTGTCAATCCGTTGGTTGATCGCAAAGAAAGCTTCTCTCCATTGCTTCCATTTCAAGCACATATAGCCTTGAAGGCTTTTCTTAAGTCTCCGCCTCGGGACTAATCCTCTGGTAGCACAGAGTCAAAGTCAAATCCAAATGGTACCACACTCAAATCATCTAGAGCCTCAAATTCTTCTGGATGAATTTCAACTTTGTAATTTGCACTTTCTTTTGTAGCATTCTATTTCCAATGACTTCCTCAACAAACGGAAAGTAGTCTTCGAATGTGCCAATAAGACTAAAGGGATTTCTCCCACTCCTCCTTCTGAGCCTGTTGGGAAATTATTTTGTAGATTTTGATGAATGCCATGTAAAACTTAGAATAGGAAGTTGGCACCCCATTCTTGTTAGAAATTGCATTGTAATAGATAGGGCCGGTAGAGCTGAGTCAAGTCGCCTATGCCCAACATGCAAGAAGACAACCGAGACTAAAGGAAGACTCTCTTGTGAGGCAAACTGAGTGTGGCAAAGAAGAGAAGATAGAACTCGATCAAGGTGCAAATGCTAAGATGCACTGAGTGAAGATCACCAAGTCAACTCAAGATAGCCAAGTCTTCAAGTTGAAGTGACAAGAGTCATCCACGATTGGAAGTCGACTTAAGTCACCTGGGGAAGGCAAGGAAATGCGCAAGTCGAGATAATCGAAAGAGATCCGTTGCACATAAATCAAGAGAATTACTTAAACAAGTAATACTTCCATACTACCTTTCTTGAAGTGCTCACCCCGTATATGCAAAAGGAATAAACCAACGGGAAGCACCGCAATGCGTGTCGAACTCAAAAAGTCAAGAATCGCTTCATACGAGGAAACGTAAATTCCAAGGATCGCAACAAGACAAGCCAACGGCCACAAGTGACTTTCAAAAATAAGCCTATCTCTTCAACGGCGTATTTTTGAAAGATCACTATAAAAGGTCGAGGAATCACTGAGAGAAGGTTACCGACTAACCACGAACATTCAAGCTAACATTTGAATCAGAACCAAGAATACTCTCAAGTCATTCAAGATCAATCCTCAAGCCTACATTACGAAGGAAATCAATCCAACACTCACCTATGAAGGAAAGACAACTTCAATCAATTGAAGAGGAAACATTTGAATAATCAAGGGGTCTACATTCCACGAAGGATTGTAGAAAGGTTCAAGGTCGAACCAGGCTTAAGCTATTTGGAGGGCTTCGTGATCAAATCCAAGGAACTTAAGCAAGTGGGTCAGAGTAGCAAGCGCAAACTTCCTGAAGAAGCCGAGTCGCACGAGAAGCCACCGTGTGACCAAGCATCTCCGATCGAGTCCCAAATGATCAAGTCACTTGTGTGATCAAGACTTGTATTTGGGACTATTAACCACTCAGATATTGATTAATACTTAGTGGATTCCTCCAGAGTTGGAGAAGAGAGGAGTAGAAGAATTACCCCATCTTCGAACCTCTATAAAAACTTATTGTGTCATTTACATTTCAAGACTTTAATTTCTCGATCTTATTTTTATATCTCACGATAAATTTGCTATCCAATTGATAATCAACTCGAGTGCTAAAACCAAGTATTAAAACAAACTTAACCAAATTCAAGGGTGTTAAGTCTTCCAATAAAACATATCACAAATTAAGTCTTTAGTCAAAAACAATCGAGTTATTCTATCAACAAATGTACCGAGTCTGTTGAGTGACTAACTCACGATTAACTAACTTAATCGTCCCCATTAAGGACTCAAATGAAGTATTAACTCAACATTTTTAAAAAAGGACTAAATCGGTGTTGGTAAGGTTTATTCAACCCCCCTTCTAAACCTTACACTCACACCCCCTTGGGACCTACAGAGCCCTCCTTCATTTCCTTAGCTTCCAAATTTTGTGCATCAACCGTGAGCTTCACTGAGCCGATTGGGCCTCACCGCCTCAACAATGCCTTTGTTGGCTCCAGCTTGTTGCTTTTTTTGAGTTTTTGAAGCCTCACGCCTTAGTAACATCGCGGGCGGTGATGGCACCAAAAGGTGGGGCCATCAACCAAAATAAACTTTGAAGAGACTCATGAGCCTCCTTCAATTTTGCCACTTGTTCCTCTTCACCTAGGTCGCAGAGGGGTGGACTCACCTTTATTCTCCGAGTCAAGGAACTCTACTACCACATTGTCATCTGAGTCATGTAAAGCACTTATCTCTTCCATATCAAGGACTCTAATTTTGGCATAGTGGAATTGGCAATTTTTCTTTCTCCAATAAAACACCCCCTAGAAGTTTCAACCTCCTGGGGCCTTCAAAGAACCTTAGCAAGAATCTCAATTGTTGCAAGTCCTTCAACAATCCCTTCCTGCAGACTTAGTTGCATTAGGGTCTTCGATGGTGGCATCCTTTGAGGTCTCAATCTCGATTGACTTTCATGACCAACAGCCTCAATCGACTTGGTCCGCTGTCCCATCCCGCGCCTCACTGCTTCAGCCCTTTCAGCTTGAATCTCACTTGAGACAGCTTTAACTATCAAAGCATTGTCAATCCCACTGTTGTTCAACAGGTCTCAACACCACAAATTTAACTCGACCGTGGTGTGTTCGCCCTCAACTAGCATACCAAATGGTCTCACGACTAAATAAGGTCAACTGACACTTGAGACTTGACTATTCCCTTTGAGTTGTTAGCCATCCGGGAAGTTGTCTCAATAACTTTCACATGGCTTGCTCGCTTAAGTTGCCCACTACATCTTCATCCCTAACTTCATCGCCAGCTTCCCTGGTTGGTCCTTCAAAGTGAGTCGGGAGGTTGTTTCTCGATCTTCCTCACCGTTTCAAGAATATCGTGGTTGAGAGATTTCGCTAGAAGATTCTCCAGACCCCTATGCGAAGATTGCTCATGAATCACTCGACTATTTAAGTGCTTGCTGCAGCTCAGCTTTCTCGCCTGGGTTAGTTGCATCCATGATTTCCACATCGTTGTTGGTCCAATTGGTTTCGATATCAGGGATCTCCGCAGATGTTGTCCCAAATAGACATCTATGGGACTCACCTTCCTCAAAGACTTACCATTTTCCGGTGCTTTAGCATTCTCATTGTCTTTCTTTTCATATAGAATGGTTGTGCAAAAATATGAGTCAACAGCAGAGCGGATGTATACATTGCCCAAATATTCTAGGAGGAATTCCTCCTCATCTATCATATCGGGCCTTTCAATTTGAATTCTCACGTACTTAGCTTCCAAGCTCTCCATGTGCGCAACCCGTCTTCAATGTCCTGGATATGTTGGGATAATAATAACATCATCATCATCTTCTCGCGCATATGCTCAATAATAGAGCTTTCTCTACCTCAACAACAACATCATCATTCGAGGTGGTGTAACAGCTTGTATCGTTCTTCCTCAGATCGTGTGTCTTGTTCGATGTAATCGTTGTGGGCCTGATACCTGCCTTGTCGTGATGTATGTGGCCGAGCAAATTGCTGAGTCTCGGCAAGCAGTTGTTTTCACCACCATCCCCATCCTTGATTTCTGTTGTTCTTCGACAACAACTTTCTCTATCTCAATCGTGGCGAACTCAAATTGCTCAAGAACTTTGTCACCTTTTCTTCTCGGTTTTCCTCTCTGTGGGAACTTCGTGCTCTTCTTCCTATTCCTCCCGCTACTTTAGGGCCGCTCAACCACCTTCTCGTTTTTTGCATCCGGATTGTGGGGCACAGTGTTCTCTTCTTTTTCACCATGGTGGAGGGAGCTGAACAGCTTTTGGTGAGGGAGCTGAGCGGAAACAACTCCAAGGTTTCTGGGACGTGCTCACCGACTCTCCCTAAGAGGTACCGACCTTCTTTGCATGGGCCTCGCTTCGGGCGCCCGAGAGAATGACCTTGAATATCTTTTTGTTTGCATGTGCGGTTTCCCATTGCATAGGGGAACACCCTTCTTCTCCATAAAATGACCTAGAATTAGGCCATAGCCCAAATGAACTTGCAAAATTTCCATCAACAACCACCTTCATGTTGAGCACATTCTCCGCATAACTTCCCAAAAATGAACTCAAATTACTTCACCTCTTTTTCTCCATAATTGTTGCCATTACAATCGCCTTAGTTTGAGAGAGCTGATTGAATGAGCCAAACTTCATATGCACGCACTTGGCCACCACATCCATGATCTTGTGGTAGTCCTCATTTATCAGCTTCTTCAAAGTTGAGTAGTTTGGCTTTCCAGCATACTCAAGCTTGGCCATCTCCTTCCAAGTCGCAGTCAAGTTGACATCCTTACCAATCAACTCCTTCAGACCACTGGTAGGGAGAAAATAGTACTCAGCTAAGTCAGCCGCAACCAACTTGAAATCCTTCCCATTCACAGATGAACGAATCTCCTCATCATGAACAGAGGCGTTCACATAATATATATCCACTTCCTTTGGGTATGTATGAGACATATCCATTGTTAGAAACTTAATATCTTCTTTCTCATTGCGGTTTCTTTGCCAAATCCTTGACAACACCCTTCTTTTGAAATGACCATAGAAATCCACAAGCCCAAAATGGATTTTCAAACATTCCATCAACAACCACCTTGATGTAGAGTGCCATTTCGCACTTGAAAATGAATATGAAAACTAGGGTTTTGGAGTATTTTCTCATCCATAATTGTTGGAATCCTTCAATGCAAGAGTGTAAGTGAAGAGAGAGAAAATGAAATTTCTCTTTATATGGGACTTGAGCCATTTTAGAATTTGAAAAGATAAACTGATCAACGGTATGAGATTAAAGGATTCAAATCGTATTGGCCACCACATCCAATGATCAACATTTATCCAATCATTTAAACTCGCCTTCTTCAAAGTTGACTAACATCATTAAAGATACTCAAGCTTGGCCATCTCCTTCCAAGTCGACCTTTGTCACATCCTTATAAATCAACTTTCTTCATTTATGACTCAACTCGCGCTCAATCTTCCCTAACACGAACCAACTTGATCCTTCCCATTCACAAAACTAACTCCTCATCATGAACACTAGCCATATATAGTACATATCCACTTCCGGGGTATGTGAAACGCTATCCATTGTATGCAACTTATCTTTAACTCTAAATGAGTCTTTTGAGCTTCCTAACACAACTTCCAATCCAAGCTCATTTTCCAAATTCTTTAAATGTTGATTCACATAAAATCCAGGGTTTTGTGAATTTTCTTAACTAAGCTTAACGTAGTTCTGAGTATGATGCTTTCTTTTCAACTTGATCCCTTATAAAAGATATGAAATCAATGTGCTTTTGTTCTTGAATGCAAGAGAGTTTGAATCCTTCAATGCAATGGCACTTGTGTTATCAGACAAATTAAATTTCTTTTTCAATGTCATAACTTGAAAGGACAATTTTCCATAAAACTTGAAAAGATAAAGCATGATCAACAATGTACTCTTTTTAGATTAAAGGATTCAAATTTTTTTCACCACATCAAATGAAACCATTTATATCCAATCATTTGGCAAACCGTGCAAAACTTTTACTAACATCATCCAACACACCGACGCCAAGTCAAAAACATTCCTCGCCAAAAACTTAAATCCTCCTTCGCTTTGTCACGAGCTTTATAAATGCCAACTTTTTCTTCATTTAAATACCTTAGATTCAATCTTCCCCGATATGACATATGATCACTTTGTCCAGAATTGAAATCTACGACATACACCTATAAGTCAAAGGTGATGGCCGATCCGTGAAACGCAACAATTTCTCATCTTTAACTGATCCAATGACTTCTAACTTCACCGATTGTTTGATCAGCTTTTTCCTTCCTCGATCAAACAATCTTCACCGATGTATTCATAGAATCTTCACAGATGACTTCTCTTCCATACCAAATTTCTTCATTAAATCTCTCGTATATTTGGTATGACTTATGAAGGTTCCATCCTTCATTTGCTTGGCTTGAAGACCTAGGGAAGAAAGTCAGCTCTCCCATCATTCTCATCTCATACTTCCTCGCATAAGGTTTAATGTACTCTTTGTTTGTGGATCCAACGATGATGTAATTTACATATATTTGAACAAGTAATATACTTTCTCCATCTTGAATTCAAGAGTGTTCATTAACCTTGCCTTTCGTAAATCCAGATCTATTAGAAATCGGGACAATGTGTCATACCATGCTTTGGTGCTTGTTTCAAACCATGTAACGCCTTATTGTTCTTGTAGACTTTATCTCCAATAGTTTTCTCTGCTTCAAAACCTGGAGGTTGTTCCACATATACTTCTTTTTTCTAAAAGTCCATTCAAATGTACCCTTCACATCCATTAGATGGGATCGTGAAGTTCTTGCAGATGCATAAGCCGAAACATCCTTATTGCTTCTAATCTTGCAACAGAAAATGTTTCATCAAAATCTATTCCCTCTTCTTGGCAATACCCTTTGCTACCAATATTGCTTTATTTCTTACTACAAATCCCTCTTCATTCATCTTATTTCAATACCAACTTAGTATCAATAACGTTTTGGTGGGTAGGCCTTTGAACTAATTCCCAAACGAACTAATTCCCAAACTTTATTCCTTTCAAACCGATTCACTCTTCCCGCACGTAGAATCCATTATGTGTCATCTAATGATTGTGACGATCCTTTGCTCAATTTGAGAAATGAAACAAGTGAGCATACCATGTTGAGTCCTGATCTCGCTCTTACTTCTTCTCTAACATATCCAATGATGAGCTCGTGGATGGTCTCTTAGCAATCTCACATCCGGTTGGAGTAAGTCCGCCGGATTAAGTCTTCTTGCAACTAAGTTATCTTGAACAACTTTCTCTTGATCATCATTCACCGCAAGCCTTCCAATTGTCTTTGAGATTCAAATATCTCATCTTCATCTAGTGTTGAGTCTTCCGATATCTACCTCAACATATGGACTCTTCCGATTAGTCGGTTCATTCATCTTATTAGCTAACTCATTATTGTCTTCTCCATTAATATTACGTTCATAAAAACCACAAAGATAGACTCTTATTGACCATAATCCTATTGTTCAAAGCCCCAAAGCTTTACTCTCACCGAGTATCCCAAAAGATACCTTCATCACCTTTAGCATCAAAAGCTTTCAAGTTTCCTTGCCATTGTTGTGAATGAAGCACTTACATCAAAAGATATGAAAATATCCAACATTTGGCTTCCTTTCTCGCCCAAATTTCGTAGGGGTTTCGGACGCTTGCTTATTGATCATACACCCTTTCTCGAGTGTAGTAGGCAATATTAATGGCTTCATCCCAAAATCTCTTAGTAATCCAACTTCATCTAACACGGTCCTTGGGATAGCTTCCTTGAGGTTTTGTTTCTTCTTTCACCACTCCATTCTCATTGGGAATTCTTGCATTTTGATAACTCATGAGAAATACCATTTCTCCGCTCAATATCAACTATAATCCCATTGACAAATCCAGCTTCCTCCGCTCGACCTTATCTTGATAATGGTTTGACTCTTCTCATTTTGAACTCTCTCATAAGTCGTGGGAAGCTTAAAGTTTCCTTCTTTTACACATAAAGATAGTCCATGTGTATCTTGAATAATCATCCACCACCACTAGTGGTGTATTTATTTCACTGATACTATCTAGTTCAACATGACCAAATAAATACATATGCAATAAATGCAAGATCCTTGTTGAAGAAGGACTAGTGCTTATCCTTGAATGAAGACTTGATTTGCTTTCCCATACGGCATGCATCATAGATACTTTACTGTGATATCGAGTCCGCAATATTTCCACAAGATAACTTCTTGCAAGTTTGTTGATTGTCTTGAAATTTAGGTGAATCAACTTTTTTGTTCCACAACCAACTTGATTCGGATGTGCCCTTTGCTAATAGCATGTACTTGGTGTAGTAGTTGACTAATCCACTACATACATGTTCTTTTTGTCTTGATCCCGATAGCACAACTTTAGTAGATTTAGATCCTTAATCCGCATACACCCATATCAATCCTTACATCAGTAGCCCTTTATCACGAGTTGGCCGATAATCAACCAGATTGAAATTCACCTTCAACATATGCTACATCCGTGATTTCCACCATTTTTGTTTATGGATCCAATGTCTCTTATCTTCCCTGAGCTTCATTTCCTCCAAATATAACTTTTTCTCCTCTCGATTCCTCAAGTTTGATAAGTTCTTCTTATCGCTACCATGTGGTTGGAACAACTACTATCAATGTACTGTGTTCCTTGCACTCATTGCTCCTTGAACTCGCAATCAAAGAAATCAATTTTTGGTACCCAAACTCGTCTAAGTCCCGAGGGGTAAGGTGATCCAACCACCCTATAGCCAAATGATCTCGACTTAATAGGTTGCCACCTATGCTCCATAATCATAATGAATTTTAGCAAATTGCTTGGGAACTTTTGGCACATACAACCTCGCCTCTTTTGTCCGCATGCTTGTGAGTGTGCACGGTGGTGCATATGTGTGCCGATAACGGTTCATTTGCCTAGGGAATGACCTAATTTGGGGAGTGAGGTCTTTGCCACTGGGTCGGTATCCCTTAGACTTGGCCGATATCTCATTTTATTATTCCAATCACCGACTGGATAGTTTCTACTATTCCCTTCATATGGCTTTCTATGTTGAAACCTCCGGGGCTTTTGGTAGTTTTGCCTTGCCTTCATAGAAATATTTTTCTGCTTGGAGTCCATTGATGGACTCTTCTCAATTTAATTTCAAATGTCCTTTCAAGATACTGGCTGCCTTTGCATTCGCTTATAACCTAAAGATGTGTGTGATTGTGGGGTGAGTGGGTGCAACATATGGTGCTTTTGGCTTTTGACTCCCCCATTACTTGAGGATCCTTTCTAAAACCACTTTGAGTTTGCGCGATTGACAAAAAGAATTGAATCATACGCCTGCCTTATCTCCTACTTCATTTTGATCAACAATAATTCATCCAATATTTTAGATGACTTACTAAATGATGCAATCACATTTGGTCACCACCTTAGCACTTTTTGCTCATCAAATGTGACCGTAGTCTTTGGTCACCGTGAGTTTTAGCTGAGTTGGTTGTAGGTCCCAAAGGGTGGTATAAGGTTTAGAAGGAGGGGTTGAATAAACCTTACCAAATTTTAACTTTTAGTCTTTTTAGAATTTTAAATGTTTACCCAATCGGGATGTGTCCTTTGGGAACAGCCTGAGTTGGCTATCTTCATCTAAGTCACCTACTCAAATGCACTGACCGAGCCGTTGATAGTATAACTCGTCACACACCAACACCTAACTTTAGTTGATTTGGTTTTAAATAATGTAAGACTTAACACCTTTTTGTTTGATTAAAGCATGTTTTTAACACTTATGTTAGCACTAGTTATTTATCAGTTGATAGCAGATTAACTTAATAGCGTATATAAAATATAGACAAGAAAGTAAATGTCGAAAGTAAATTGACACAAGTAATTTTATAAAGGGTTCGAGGATGGGGTAATTCCTATAATCCACTTCTTCTCAACTCCCGGAGGAATCCAAGAGGTAATGTGATCAAGTTACAAAGTAGTTCTCGCCTGAGACAACCTTGATCACACAATTGGCTTCTCCTCGCGACTCACCTTCTTCACAAGATAGTGCTTTGCTACTTCACCTCTCTTTCAAGTCCTCGATTTGTACACACTCCAACAAACTTGAATCTTCCGTTCGACTAACCTTCTATAACTCCCTTCGATTGGGAGAGTAAACCCCTTTTACGTTCTTCAAATGTTTCTCTTCAACTCAAGTTGAAGTCATCTTTCCTCACAACGTGTGTTGGATCGAAGTTCCTTCGAGTTTTAAGCTTCAGAATTTTCTCTCAATAAGCTTGAGTTTGCAGTTATACTTGTTTGATAATAGCTTGATTTGTTAATGTTAGGTTCAGATATTCAAGGTCCTCTATCAAAAGCCACATTTCATCGTGTAAAATGGATAGACGAGCCTACACACAAATCTTCTAGTCATCAAACTCTTCCACAAAGGAACATTGAATACGAGTTAGATTTGCTTCCATGATAATAACTTTTGCTTTAAAGATGAAAGACTTTGAAAACACAACAATCGTTAAAACCTTTGAAAAAGATTGAGATCTAGTTCAAATTAACACCTAACTTTAGTTGATTTGTTTTTAAGAATGTACACTTAACACCCTTTGTTTGATTAAAGCACGTTAACACTTGTCTTAGCACTAGTTATTTATCAAGGGATAGCAGTATTAACTTAACAAAGCAGATATAAAAATATAGGCAAGAAAGTAAATGCCGAAGTAAATTGACACAAGTAATTTTATTGGGTTCGAGGATGGAGTAATTCCTCTAATCCACTCTTCTCCAACCACTGGAGGAATCCACTAGGTAAACGTGATCAAGTTACAAAGTAGTTCTCGCCTGAGACAACCTTGATCACACAAATTAGCTTCTCCTTCCTCGCGACTACCTTCTTTACAAGACAAAGCCGCACATTTCAAATTTCTCTTTCAAGTCCTGATTTGTACACACAACCTCCAACAAACTTCAATCTTCCGGTTCGACCTTTAACCTTTCTATAACTCCTTTGATTTGGAGTATAGACCCCTTTTACGTTCTTCAAATGTTTCCTCTTCAACTTGTTGAAGTATCTTTCTTCACAACGTGTGTCGATCGAGTTCCTTCGAGTTTTAAGCTTGAGGAATTTTTCCAATAAACTTGAATATTTGCGAAAAGTTATACTTGCTTGATAAATAGCTCGATTTGTTCATGCTGTAGTTGGGATATTCAAGGTCTTCCTTTTCTCAACTGCTTTCAGCCTTTTTTATAGGTGCTCATTTGAAAATTTGCCCGTTGAAGAGATAGGCCATTTTCAAATGACACTTTTGTCTGCCGGCTTCTGTCTTTTCTTGTCCCAAAATTGTGATGTTGACCCTCTCCTCAAAACGGTTCCAAGTACCTTTACGGTCCCGACATAAGCTTCATTGTTTCCTAACGCTTTATTCCTTTGCATGATTCTCACAAACACATTAGATTTTGGAGAGAGCATTGAGATCGAGGAATATTATCGATTTTCAACAGTATCAAATGCCGGGTCTTACTCACCATCACGCTTTTACCCCTTGTACTCGAAATCGCCCCAATCATGAACGACTCAACCATCACTTCAATCGTTAGACTTGGCCTTTCATTGACTTGACCGACACTTGCTCAAACTTCACACGCATTGAAACATAGTCGCTCTCCTTCGCCGAGTCCATGTCTTCCTTCTTGGCCATACTCAGCTGATACACAACAGAGTCTTCACTCTAATTCAATGCAATGACTTCTCTGCATTTCGACTTAGTCGACTTCACTCTCACTCTCTTTCAAAATTTATCTATTACAATACAAAATTACAAGGAAAATGGGATGCCAACTTCCTAGCCTAAGTTTTACATGGTATCATCAAAATCTAACAAATAAATTTCCTAACAATGGTTGTTTTCCTCATTTAAAAGTGAGTATGAGGATTTTACGTGCTCAAAGTCTTTTCATCATTTTGTCTTAACAAATCATAAAGATTCAAAGGGTGATGAAGTTGTTTCAGGTTCTATCACTATCACGACTGTGAGCTAGACGAGTTGTGAGTGTATCCCATATTCCTATTCTTCGCATTTGTTCTTCGATACAGCATATCAAAGCCTCTTCTTCGCGTGTCCGAGAGGAATATCCGCTCGATGTCGTCCCGACCTAACTATCTTCAAGACTTGGTTATTTCAAATTGAGTCAATATGTCTTTCTTCTTTTCTTGTCTCCCCTTCTTCTCAAGATTTTCTTTCTTCCTGATTCCTATACTTGTCGATCGTGAACAGGAAACCGCTCAACAAAGTTAACGCTCCCTTGGCCGCCTTCTTAATTTCAAAGACGGGTTCTCACCTTTCCTGCAATCCCTCTTTGATTGCTCACTTCTCATGGTCGCCGTGGTGGTCTCGTCTTCCTTGGTCTTAGAAGAGTCGAGTGTCTTCTCGGAGGTTTCCACCCTTGTTCCTTTTATAGCTCTTGTTAAAGAGCTTATCAATCTTTTTCAAAGATAAGTAAATCTCCTCGTCGGGTCGATGGTATCCCTTGAAGTCAACTTTGGATTCTCCAGCACAAAGAACCGCTCTCTTGTACAACTATCTCTTTCTTGCTTTGCTTTTGGAGCTCAAATTCACAAGCCTTTTAGATCTTAGAATAAATGGTCGGATGTTCTTTTTCAAGTCCACGAGCTGCCTCAAGTGCCATCACTTTCATTTCCCACTCACCGAGCCGACTTTAATATCTTTATACACAACTCCTTCTCGTGTACTCCCTTTCCCCACCGAGAGCTCATTTGTATCTCTGTAACTGCATCCATTGATCCGCAGTTTCACCGCAAGCATTTTAAAAATTTTCAAATTTTTGTACAAAGAACAGCTAATATATTTTCTTTAATTTGTTCTAATCCTTCAAAAATTAAAGTTAGCTTTTCCCCAAATCTCTTTAGTCGCTCGCTGATTTTAACTTTGTTAAACATGGTTTTATAAAAGAGTTTTGTATGTTGTATATCTTCCCTATCTTCATTGGTCCATTCGCACGTTTTTACCATGGGGGCTACGCGCAGCTATGAGTCAGTAGCCAGCCTCTTCACCGCGTGCAGCAGCCACTCTTACAAGCCAGGTCACTTTCATTATTCAGGAGGGTCCATCCTCACGTGGTGAACCACATCTCATCATGTAAAGCATAACGGGTGTGCCCGATACGATCTTTCCAACATCAAGTTCCTCAACAAATGAACATAAATGCGCGAGTTAGATCAAGCCTATGATAATAACTTTTAAAAGAAAATTTTAAAAAATTATGTTGTCAGATTCAAAAGAGATGTAGTTCAAGAACTAAGGCAGTATGTATTTTTAACCAAATCCACTGACATATCACTTGCAGTGTCCCAAGGGGTGCTTGTCTACTATAATGGGTTGAATAGACTTAACCAATTTTCGATTTTGTCCTTAAATCGAGGTTATCACAAGTCAACTGAACCTCGAGGTACAAAATAGTTCAACTCAACAAGAGAGTTTGTCACTCAACAGACTAATGAGCTGCTGATAAGATACCCCACCGTGAGTGAAGGATCTTTTTAGAAAAACAACAGATATGGTTTTTAGCTAGCCTTACACCCTCGTTTAAAAGATGTTTTCAATACTCATAAGCTAAATTATTATTAGTACTTAGCAAATTTATCTAACATCGATATAATAAGCAAGAAATAATCATGGCCGAAAGATAAAAGATACAAAGTAATTTATAATGTTCTGAGACGGGTAATTCTCTACTCCACTCTTCTCCAACCTGCTGGAGGAATCCACTAAAGTAACAGCCGATTTCAAGCTACAAATAAGACAACAGTCCAAGCTTAACTTCATCACACACCATTACGCCACTGGGACTCGGCCTTCTTCACAATACGATTGTCCCCGCTTACTTCAACAAGCAGTTTTCCTTCACCGGAGAGTGCCGGATCGATTTACTTTGAAGTTTTCGCTTATGATTGAATGGACATTTCGAGAGTAGTTTGCTCTTTGTTTGAATGTTTGCAGTATGTGTCTATCAAAGTCATACTCTCTCAAATGAGTTCTCAAATTTTTTATCAGTCCTGCTTGAAAAATGTATCTCATGGAAGAGATAGATCCACTTTTCAAACTACATTTCATTGTTGTTCGCTTGTTTCATATGCAAAGATTTGATGTTGACCCAACTCGTATTAATACTCTTCAACATACTAATCTCCGCAGATTGCAGAGCATCCTATCGCTTCCAACATTTGCACTCTTCTCGCAAATGTTTATGGTTGCAAAAGATGTCATCTTTCCTTTTCAAAGAAGATTCGACTTTTCTATTAACTGACACCTTCTGCCTTTTCGAGTCCTTTTTTCTCATGAACTCCTTATAGTCTTCACTTATCCTGGGAGTGATTCTAATGGGGCCATCACGATCGCGATGATTTTGGTACTTAATCGATCTTTTCACCGCACATCACTAACACAACCCATTCTTCACTTCAATCTTCAAATAACTTAATCTTCAACTTAGATGCCACTCAACTCTATATAATCATATTTATTACATAGTCAATTTTACAATGTAATCAGGGCGCCCAACTTAATCTAAGTTTTACATAAAGATCATGAAAATCTATAAAAATAAATTTCCCAACAACATTAACAATACATTTCGTGAAAAACAACATGTTACGCCAACCAAATTAGTTTCTGCTTTTCTTTTGTCTCATGCGATGATATTCCATAATCAAATGACCAAATTTGCCACAAACATAATAAGTGTTTATTCTTCTTCTTCCCACATTCCCATTTTTATTACTCCTTAGAAATTCAAAACATGCAACCTAAGCTCGATACTACGCTTACTGATTTTTCTAGTCCTGACGGGCAAGCATAATGAAAATTTAATGTTTTTACAATAGTTAAAATGCATAACAGCTTATGCATCCGATTTTCTATGCTAATTAATTAGATGACATTTTGAATTACCCTTTAAAAAAGAATTTAAAGATGTCAAATCGCATTTCTTTGGTGAAAAACTCCTTTTATGATAGATGGGTGTAAATGAATCAATTCCTAACCATAGTAAGTATCCACGTATTCCTCTCCAAAAATATTGATAAATAATTTATTCGCCAGAATCCAAGCCTTTCCTCCAAAGGTGATCTACACGATTTAGTAGAATAGCAATTAGAATTCATTAGTGATCCTAATTGATTTTCTAATCAAGATTGCATGGAGTGTATTTTGATTGTGTAGAATAAAGAAAAGTATGAAATAAACACTAGTCGAAAAACCCCAAATTTTTCTCACAAAAATTCGCCAACACTTCACAATTTTGGAGCACAAAAATTTCGCCACCAAAAGAGGGAGGATGGCCACTATGAGTTTTGATGCTCTAAAAATTGATCACACGCTTATATTTATAATCGCTGGTTATGGTTTAACTAGAATCATGGCCACTTTCTTGCAACTTAAAAAGATAATTATGGGTAGATACAATTAAAAACCATATGCATTAACATAATCAGTTGCATGGAGGATGATCCAATGAGACCACATATTATATTACAATGTGGACTCATCTCAACCCTTTATCTATTCAACGGCCAAGACAAAATAAGGGTATAATTGTTAAAACAAATACGCCAACAAAGTTCGGGTATAATTGTCAAAACAAACATGGGACCATCCAACAGGAAATCGGAGGCTATATTATAGAAAATCACGTGGCGAGAGAGAAAATAAGAGAAAATCGCTACTGAGAGAAAAAATCACGCATGTGCTCTTTTTCATGCAAGATGATGAACACTTATCATATATTTGATGTATACTTAACACTATTTTACACAGGTGTTTAATATAATTTTACCGCATATTAAAATGATCAAATAAAAACATGTGGGGACCGTGAATCAAGGAATCACTTATAGAGAGAGAGAGAAAAAAAGAGAGAGAAAATCACGCTCATTATCAGATCGTATATCGAATATATATTTTATTGTATATTAACACTATTATAATCAGATATTTAACATATTTGTACTCAAGATATTACAATTGTTAAACAAAAGTATAAGCATACAACAAAAACACATATAAGTATACAACAAACCACATATAAGTATACAAATATAAATACATACATAAAAAATTAACTACTTATACAAAGAAAACACACCTAAGTACATCGAAAAATATATAAATATACAAAGAATCCTCACCGCCGAGTCTCCCCTATTTTCCACGTCAAAGATCATCTTCTTCACAAATCATGAAGTCGATAATGTGCCAATACGCTTATGGACACTGGGATCCTTTCTGAAACTTTCCAAACTCCTAATTCTACGCCCTGGTGGCCGGAGAAAATTCGTCGGGCGCGATTATAATGGCTTCATCAATCCGGGTCAGATTTGAAACCTGAGAACTCTTTCTGATTTTTCCATACCCTAATGTTCTACCGCCTAAGCCGATGTACAACAAATCTCGCGCTAACGAATGACAGATGACCTTCTTTCTGATTTGAGGAGCCCATTGCTTTTAGAATACCGTACGGGAAGAATACGATTTAAAATCTGGAAGATGAGACGTCCCACGGTGGGGTCGCTAAAATCTGCCACGGCGAGTGGTCCTGCAGTGGCACGGAGTATGCCGCGCTGGGCTTCACCAACAGCTCCGACGTGTCGCCGACCGAAGGAATATTCTTCGATCATCATCAGAGTATGTTGGTAAACGCCTTCTGTTGAAATTTGTCGCCATGTGATCGTCATAATTATTGCGCTACTAAATTCTTCATCTGTTAAATAATACAATTTATTTGAATGAAATTAAGTAATTAAATAATTATTATGCAATGCAAAGAAGATTGAATGCTAATTTGAATAACGGATAGAAGAGAAAACATGATTTTCATCGGGCCACTAATTTGATCGAAATTATGTAATTATACAATTACAATATCGCACTTTACGTATTTAAAATAAATTAAAAAAGACTATTAAATCGGGTAAATCTCAACCATCTAAAATTACGCATTTGTGACAGGATTAGTCCACACTGCCTCACTCTAATGATGTGGTCTCATTTGATCATATTCCTAATTGCTAGACGGACCATCCTACATGAGCTTATTTGAGTTGCCGCTGACCTTTTAAATTAAATTAAAAGTCATGCAATTAATTCTCCACCAATTGACTATGTTCATTCAATTTAATTGATCTCCACCAATTAATTCAATCAAACCCACTAAATAATTAAATTATTTAATCGCTTTCAAATTAATTCAACTATTAAATTAATTTAGATTCCTTTATAGTGAATTAATCACATTAATTAATTATTTCATTCCATCTCGATTCTAACTAAATTTGGTTTAATTAAATAATCATGTTATTTAATTAAATATTTAATCTACCAAACCAATTAAATTAAACATCAATCTATTAATTAATTAGATCCAAACATTTAACTTAATCCATTTGAAATTAACTCTAATTCAAGACCACAAATCAAGGGAAGCACATAGCAAATGCATCTTGATTGCCTAGTCTTAGATTTAACAGCTTGAGTGAACCTATTCAATAATGAATATCATGGTAGATACAATCCCTCCGCCATCTAATCTTCTTCTCGATTAAGTCAAGGTAAATGGATAAAGGTCAAAACCCATAAATAGTTAATAAATATGATCATATTTCAATTCACTTTGATCATTTGATGAATATAAATCATCTCTACCATGATCGATGTCTTATTAAATCAATGACTATGAAATTAGAGGAAATTCATCTATTGTAAAGTTGACATATTCTTTGTTGGTGACTCATTAGTCGCCATACATAAAGACTTTAAACCCAATGTAAACTCCTTACGCTTGTCACAATCGAAAATACATTAAAGGACATAATGTGATGCATAAGCATTTACTATGTTTCCCCAAGTTTAAGAACTAATTAATGTATTATCGTAGTGAAAATAAATTTATCGAGCAAACAAAATTCTGTATCTTTGTGGGAGAGTCTTCACATTATTTTGTCCATCACAAGCATACAAAGATCGATATGTATTGAGCGGCGGTTAAAGATGGGGTTTTGCACAAGTATGGCATCTTTACAACAGAAACTCTTACACCCGAGAACGATTGGATTCACAAAAGATATTTGCTTACAAATTGATTCATTCGATTGAAACCGACTATTGGTCCATCACTAATTCTTGTGAATCCCCACGCCAGTCGCTTCTAAGATAATGAACAGTGGACTATTCCTCAAGACATTCATTCACTTTTAATTCGCCAACGTAAGAATTCAATGCATTTTTACTCCTGCAGAGAGCAATCATGTCAATATGTTGGAGCTACTTGTTTTCATTTTCGCTCTTTTGTTGCTTGGGAAAGATGTTATCCTCCGTAGTTGAAATCGTGATTTCTGGCCGACTTGACTAAATAAAAATTTCTTTCTAAAAAGAAAAAAATAAACTATCAAAAATAAAAGATGGCATTCAAAAAATGAAAGAAACAAATAAATATCAAATAGATTATAATGTAGTCAACATATTGACTGACTTGTCCACTACTCAATTATGGCTCATGTTTTTTGCGTGCCAAATTTTTGAGGAAATACCACAAAATACCCCTATTTGGAAAAAAAAAATACCACCCTATCACTAATCTACTCCCATCTGGTACTAAACTTCCCAAATATACTCACCCACCCTAATCAATATATAAACCGATAATAGAATTTCAAAACGGTAATGTTAAAATTGAATCCACCACACAGTTAAAAACTACACAACAAAACTCACAAAAGCCGCATAAACAATGATTTCTCACCACCGCTGCTCCAACTTTTCTTCTCTGCTTTTCAACCTCAAAGTTGTTCTCTAAACGCTAGGTTTTAGGAGGGTGTGCCATGTTGGAGAGGAAGAGTACAAGGACCGAAAAATTTCAGGAGTGTTAGAGTGAAGTTCAAGTCGGGGTTGTCGATTCCAGAGATTATGAGAATCCATCATCGAAAATTGGGATTCTGAGATTCCGACGTTATTTACGGAGAGACTCATCGTCTGCGTGGAGGTTAGCCAAGAGCATGCTTGACTGGGAGAGAGATGGGATAATCGAGGAGAATGTGAGGAGTATAAGGTGCAGGGAGAGAGAGAGAGGAGAAATGGAGAAGGAGGTGAGAGAGTGAGGGTTGTCCTGCAGCCCTGGGAGGCAAAGGCGACTATGGTGAGGGTGGTGATGGTGGCGCGATGAGTCGAGGGTGAGGGACATTTCCGTGTATCCCGAGCTGGCTTAGAGTGTCCGCCGCGGGACGACGAGTGTTCGCCGCGTTCCTTTTCTTGATAATTAATGCTTACATGTTTTAATTTCGCTTTGAAGTTATTAGTTGTAAAGCCGCTTTAATGGAATTCTATCTCGCTGCAAACTATGTACGCTTTCGTGATATGATAGATTTTTGTGCTTATTGGAATCGATCACAGGGCGATTCTTCACCACGCCTCGCGTGGTGGTTATGGAGATGCCGAGGTGGGTGGGGTTTCAAGATGTGTATGGTTTTACAAGCGGATTTGCGCGTTTATTTCAAGATGTGTTGCCGATGCATGATTTTTCTCGTGTTTTTTATTATTTAGTTAAAGTTTTTTGTTTGTTTCGATGTTGTTTCAAGTTGTTTCTTTTATGTTTTTTTTTCTTTATGTATTTTCCATTTATTTGTTCTTTTTTTTTTTTTTTATTTGTTGTGTTATCTATCCGACTGTGTATCTTTTTTTATTTCTTTTGTATGAATGTGGGATTTTTTGTTGCTTTGTTATGCCGAGCACTTTATGTTTGGGAAGGTTATGGACGCGAAGTTCGCTCGAGAGAATGAACAAGTGCTCGCCATCTATTCACAATCATGCTAAATTGAAGTACAAAATGGTGATGACGATGACAACGATATCGAAGTTTCTACCTCCAGCTCCTAATGATTTTAGAGAATTGTTGTTATGTAAATCTTAATGATGGTGTAATCAATGAAACATGTAAGAAACATAATGAAACAATTGTGAAACAGGGATCATGTGATAAAAGTTTGTAGTAAATTGTTTTTAAATTTAGAGAAAAATAGTGTAGTTTTTCCCCATATAGCCTTCTTACTTTTTTTTCATTATCCTTGTAAATGTTGATTTTTATGCTTCATTTCGATGTCTCCGTGATGTTAATCTTGAACTAAAGATCTCACGTATTTCTTTAGCAAAGATGTTACTAAAGAGGTATTTTCCCGCAAATACGCTGATGATTCAATAATTCTAATGATGTTGGAAGTCAATACAAAGTATTTTTTGGTCCGACAAGGAGTCGCGGTCCATTTCTCGTAGTATGATGGACAAGTAAGCTCAAATTTTCTCAATTGAATTTGTTATTCCAAGATTTCGCTAGGTGCTGAATGTGCAAACATTGAATCAAGATTATTGTTATTTCAAAGTTGGTATACTCTATTTTCTTCCCATTGTCCATTGTCGGCATACCACATCCGAGATTTTCTCCATGCAATCGTAATTCACCTAATGAAAAGTTGGCCTGAAATATATAAGAAACATAAATGAAACATGTATGATACAAAAAGAAACAAGAAACATATTTGAAACAACAAAGAAACAAAAAAGAAACCAACGCAAAAATCAATGAAACGAAAATGGGTATTTTTGTCAAAAATCAATGAAAATGGGTATTTTTGTCCAAATTCAAGAAATGGGTATTTTTGTCCAAAATCAATTAAAAACGAGGGATCACAGGACGTGTGACGATGGAAAATGGGGTATTTATGTCATTTTCCTAATTTTTTTATCTTAGTTCAACCCTCCAATTTCAAAACTTGATTTAAAAGTTGAACTTGATAAGGAGTAATGAATATTTAGTGTACGCAATATTTAGTAAAATTGATTTCAGTCCCATATATGACAATCAAAGAGCATCCTAAATGGGATAAGTTTGAACTTGAACTTTACACCATTGTGGAGGGTTCAAAAGTTCATAAAATAAATTCAATATCTTGAATCAAGTTCAAGAAAACATACTAAAAAAAAATAAAATATATTTTTGGTATGTGACTAGCACACTAGAATGTGATTGGCCGTGCAATGCAGACACATGAAAGCAAGTTAGGCAGTGAACAAGCCACTGCCTTGTCCCCATTTTATTAAAAAAAATTTCTTTGCGTTTTTTTCTTTTTGATTAGTTTTGTGTGAAATGGAAATCTGGTGAACTTATTCTAACTGTCTGTGGATCGTTCTTTATATGTATGTCTTTTAAAAAAATAATTAATTCTAAGAGTTTGTTACAATTTCAATATTTTGACCATTAATTCTAATGTTAACTTTTTTCAACTGTTGTTTGTTTTTTTATTTCATTATATTTCTTTATTATTGTTTATCATCTATAAATATATCATTCAACTCCTCATTTTTCATCTCTCTGCAATTTTTTCTTTTTCTACACATTGTTGATTCTTAAAATTATTAAAATTCTTCCAAATATTTTTATTGCACTTTCTATCACAATGGATGAAAATCACAATAGATCTTTTATGAGTTTTTTAATTCTCCCAATATAATGAAAATTCTAGTTCCCAAAGCTCTAGGCAACACGTAACCGAACGAAAATGACATCG
>JABTTQ020000289.1:0-109679 GCA_016081115.2 Rehmannia glutinosa | reverse complement strand
TATGTATTGGGAAGTTTCTCAATCTTACCTTTGAGGATAAATGCATTCAAGTCCACAGGTATAATTGATGTTGTAGCTAAAGTTGCTAGATCAGATTCATTCCTGAAAAAGTTAGTAATTACATAATCAATGTAACATCAATGTCCAATTTGCAACCAAAAACTGGAACAGAATCACAGAACTGATATACAAGATATAATACAAGAGTATAATTAATATTTCAGCATCAAAAAATAACGAGACATAACAAATAAAATCAAAATAAAGTTGAAGAGTAATAGAACATGGGATCAAATTCTCGTTCAACAGGTTCAGCAATGAATAATTTCTGCTTTTTTTTCTTTCTTTTCCAGGTAATTACAAAAAGTTACCCCTAAGGTTTATGTACTTACAAAAAGGTCCAGTTATCTTCCAAAATTAAAAATACCCCTTAGGGTATTACAAACACCCCCTTGAGGTTTGTATTTATATAACAACCACCCCCTCGAGTGTGCAATTTGTAAAATAGAAACAAATGTCAAACAAAATTTTTAACTTTGAAAGATAACTGGATTTATTTGTAACTAGACTAAACCTTAGGGTAGTTTCTGTAATTATCCCTTTTTCTTTCTTTGTTTTTCCTTTATTGTTTTCTCCCCAACATTCAAATACATATGCTAGTTGATCACGGATTTCTCAGCAGTTTCCAACAAATATATTTTAATTGTGCCTGATAACATGTTTTTCCATGATGACAAACCAAAGGAATACTTCAATTCATATGGTCACTGGCGGAGCTTGGGGGCCATACCAAGCCCTGCCCCTGCCCCATTTTTGTTCTTATTAGCTTATATCACCAAGAAATGAAAAATAAAAATAAAAAATAGAATAAGAGTTTATGTTAACTTGATCAATCAAGAATGAGAGCAGGAAAGAAAAGATAGAAGAATGAAAACTGCAGAATTATTGATATAACTTGATGAATTGAATTTGTGTACATTGCCTTCCATTTATACAGAACTATAACTCAATATTGTAACTAACTAAACTGATTTATTAACTAACTATTAGCTAACTAATTCGCTGAGTGTTGACACCCTCCCCTCAAGTTGGGCATGTATGTTTATCATGCCTAACTTGGACATGAAGACATTGAATGTATGTGGTGGTAGAGGCTTTGTTAGAATGTCTGCCACTTGATGACCTGAAGGAATGTGAATGAGCTTGATAAGTCCATCTTCTATCTTTTCCTTACAAAGTGACAATCAATTTGAATATGCTTGGTTCGTTCATGGTGGCATGGATTGTGTGCTATACAAGTAGGGCTGATTTACTATCAGTATAAACCAGAGCTGGAACATTATGCTGAATGTGAAGATCCTTTAGTAAATAATTCAGCCACTGAAGTTCACATGTGATGGATGCAATAGCTCTGTATTCAGCTTCAGCGGATGAGCGGCTTACTGTGGCTTGTTCTTTGCTTTCCATGACACTAAGGAATCTCCTAAGTAGACAAAGATAACCTGTAATACTTCTTCTTGTGTCTCACATCTTCCCCAATCTACATCAGAAAAGCCTTTTAAGTGCAATGTAGAAATAGTGGGTAAAATAAACCTTTACCTGGATTGGATTTTATATATCTTAAAATCCTGTGGGCAGCAGACATATGTGTAGCTGTAGGTTTAGCCATGAATTGTGATAAGGTCTGAATAGAGTAGGAAAGTTCAAGCCTTGTTATTGTCAAATAGAGTAACCTTCCCACTAATCTCCTATATTCAGCAGATTAGCTTAATGGTGTTGAGTCTGCTGCTTGTAAACTTGCTTTTGAATCCATTGGTGTGGAACAAGGTTTGCAACCAAGAAAGCCACTTTCAGTTAAGATGTCTAAAGCATATTTTCTTTGACATAATGTAATGCCTTTCTTGCTTCTAGCAACCTCAATGCCCAGAATATATTTCAGAACACCTAAGTCTTTAATGGTAAATACAGCATCAAGGTGAGCTTTTATGGCATGTATGTCACTGAGATTATCACCTGCTAATATGATATCATCAACATAGATACATAAAATGGGTTATGGAATTAGAATTTGATTTTATAAACAAAGAAGTGTCTGATTTAGACTGAGAAAAACCATAGGAAATAAGGCAAGAGGTTAATTTCTCAAACCATTGTCTAGAGGCTTGTTTCAAACCATATAGACTTTTAGTGAGTTTGCATACTCTATCATCATTGCAATAACCCGGAGGAGGCTTCATATATACTTCTTCATCGAGGTCACCATGCAAAACGCATTGTTTACATCCAATTGATGTAAATACCAATTCTTGGCTGCTGCAATGGCTAATACCAATCTGACTGTAGTGAGTTTAGTGACTGGAGAGAATGTATCAAAGTAGTCTAATCCTTCTTCTTGGGTGTAGCCTTTGGCTACCAATCTAGCCTTATACCTCTCTATAGATCCATCAGCCTTGTATTTTACCTTGTATACCCATTTGCAGCCTATGCAGTTCTTGTTTGCTGGCAGAGTAGTTAGTATCCATGTATTGTTCTTTTCAAGAGCATTGAGTTCAGCTTTCATGGCATCTTGCCATTCAACAGACAACTTGGCTTGATTATAAGTCTTTGGCTCAATGATCTTGCTAATAGCAGCTGTGAAAGCTTTATGAGATTTGGATAACTGAGTTGTTGACAGATAATCAGCTATACTGTATTGTTTTCCAGTTGAGCATTCATTTGCTGAGTGTTGAGGTTGAATAGAGGCAGGTAATGAACAATCATAGACTGCAAGGTAATGTGGAGTAGCTCTAGATCTTGTAGATCTTCTTTGAGGTTGAGGACTAGGAATGTTAACAGGATTTTGTATGGGATTCTGTATAGGATTTTGTATGGGATTCTGTATAGGACTTTGTATGGGAGGATTTTCTGTAGGAATTTGTATAGGAGTTTGTGAAGTATCTAGCTGAACATGTGTGTTGTCTTGCTGAACTTGTGTGTGAAAATGAGATTGAACAACTGAGTGTTGACATTCAGCATCAGCAGCATTATTGACAGGAAATAAAGGAGCAACTCTGGCTGTTGTGTCATTCTCAGTTTTGAAAGGAAATATGTTTTCACAAAAATGAACATGTCTAGAAATAAGAATTTTCTTTGTAAGAGGATCATACAATTTGTATCCTTTGTAACCAAAAGAATATCCTATAAAAACACATTTTTGAGCTCTATGATCAAATTTAGATCTCTGAGAAGTAAGTGTAGAAGCATAAGCAAGACATCCAAAAGTTTTGAAATGAGTATAATCAGGAGCTTTATTAAACAATTTTTCATATGGTGTTTTAAAACCAAGAATAGGAGTGGGGACTCTATTTATAATATGTGCTGCAGTTAACACACATTCATCCCAAAAAACCATAGGAATGTTGGACTGAAACATTAAAGCTCGAGCAACTTGAAGAAGGTGTTGATGCTTTCTTTCTACAACTCCATTTTGTTGGGGTGTTTCTACACAGCTCTTTTGATGCAAAATTCCCTTTTCTTTATAAAAATTAACAAGCATAAACTCTGGGCCATTATCAGACCTGATACTCTTAATGGATTTGTTGAACTGAGTAGAAACAAAATTGTAAAAAGTTATTAAGTGAGTTCTAGTTTCAGATTTTTGTTTCATCAAATAAATCCAAACACATCTAGAGTAGTCATCAACAATAGTCAGAAAATATTTGAAGCCATTATGAGAAATTGTAGAGAATGGTCCCCATATATCACAATGTATTAAATCAAAGATAGAGTTTGAACAAGTAGAACTAGTAGGGAAACTGATCTTTTTCTGTTTTGCAAAGTGGCAGATGTCACATGCATCAAAACTGTTACTAGAAGTACATTGTAAATTTGGAATAAAAGATAATCTCTGTGCAGAAATATGTCCTAAACGATTATGCCACATCAATGTTTCTTTAGAAGCTATAGCAACTGAGTGAAGTTTGAGGTGGTAAAGTCCATTTGTTTCCTTAGCAAAACCAATCATCCTCCGTGTTTTCAAGTCCTGTAAAATACAATGAGATGATAGAAAACATGCTGCATAGTTGGAATTTTTAGTTAAATTTGAAATTGACAGCAAATTATAAGTAAAAGGAGGAACATATAAAACATGTTTCAGAATTAATGAATCAGAAAACTTGAATTCTCCTATATGAGTGGCAACAACAACATTTCCAAAGAAAATGTATAGGTAAGGATATGGAGTGTGGCAAGCTTGTATATAATGATAAATCACAAATCATGTGATCCGTGGCACTTGTATCTAGTATCCAAGTACCAAAGGAGTTAGAAATACCGTGTTGGATTCTTGCAATGAACTGGCATATCTGTATGAAGGATAGCAGAGTTTACAGCTTTAGATGGAGCCTGTTGTTTGGCAAAAGCCAAAAATTTCTCAACCATATCATTGGAAAAAATATCATCAGAAGCACTAGTCTGATTAGGAGAATGTCTTTGCGCAAAGATGAGCAAAGATGGTCGTGCTTGTCTTGGGTCTTTGGGACCCTTCCAACCTGGAGGGTATCCAATTAGTTGGAAACACTTATCTATAGTGTGGCCTGTGTATCCACAATGAGAACACTTGGGTTTCTTTTTATCCTTGTTGTACTGAAATCTTGAAGTTGAAGATTGTTTGGCCAACATAGCCATTGAAGCGTCAATAGGATTTGAAGCAGTAAATGTACCATTGTTGTCATTAGTTAGACTTCTTTGACTCTCTTCTTGAAGAAGAAGTGCATATACCTTGGCAAGACTAGGTAGGGGAGAATTCAGTAATAACTGACTCCTAATAGGAGCATAAGAATCATGCAACCCCACAAGAAATTTGATGACTGAATCAGCTTGATGATTGGCAGCCATTCTTGCAGAGATATTACATGAACAATTGCCACAAACACATTGAATAATAGGTCTGTGATTGAGGAACTCATCCCAAAGAGACTTAAACTGATTATAATATGAGGTTATAGATTGTGTTCCTTGAGAAATGGAACTCAGGGCTTTATCAAGATGGAATACCCTAGGGCCATCACTACGCATGTATCTGATTTTTAACTCGTCCCAAACTTCTTTTGCTGAAGTAAAATATAGCAGACTTTGTCTAATTTCCTTTGAAATTGAGTTTAAGATCCAAGATATACCAGGTTATTAACTCTATGCCAAGAAACAAATAAGGAACTGGTTGATGGAGGAGCTGGAAGTGAGCCATCAATAAACGAATTCTTGTTCTTCACCGATCAAGGCCATAGAAATCGCTTACTCCAAGATATGTAGTTGTCCCCTCAGAAACGCGTTCATAGACTATTACAAAGACCTGGATTATCGAGATGGATGAAGAAAGTATGGCGATTGAAAATCATCTGCTGGATTAATCTGTCTGGGAACACGAGGGAGTTCTTCATTAATCTGTCTTGGAACACGAGGGAGTTCTTCAGGAATTTCACTAGAATCAGAAGCCATATGAAGAATATAGAAATTGTATGAAGAAATTCAGAGAAAACTGATCAAGAAATTAGAGTGCAAGATTTAGATTGAGCGGATTTGAGATCAAACTGATACCATGTTAACTTGATCAATCAAGAATCGAGCAGAGAAAGATAGAAAGAAAGATAGAAGAATGAAAAACTGCAGAATTATTGATACAACTTGATGAATTGAATTTGTGTACATTGCCTTCCATTTATACGAACTATAATTGAATATTGTAACTAACTAAACTGATTTATTAACTAACTATTAGCTAACTAAGAGAGAGTTCTTCAGAATTTCACTAGAATCAAGCCATATGAAGAATATAGAAATTGTATGAAGAAATTCAGAGAAAACTGATCAAGAAATCAGAGTGCAAGATTTAGATTGAGCGGATTTGAGATCAAATCGATACCATGTTAACTTGATCAATCAAGAATGAGAGCAGGAGAAAGATAGAAAGAAAGATAGAAGAATGAAAACTGCAGAATTATTGATACAACTTGATGAATTGAATTTGTGTACATTGCCTTCCCATTTATACGTAACTATAATCGAATATTGTAACTAACTAAACGATTTATTAACTAACTATTAGCTAACTAATTCAAATGAGTGTTGACGATTTATATGATTTCTCTTTGACTATTCTATCCGACTCACCGCACTTTCGTGTGTTGGCTCTCGCCATTGCATATAATGATCGAAAAATCAAGTATATAAGCTTTCTAAAACATACTCCCTGTCTATGCAGGTTTTCAGTGGATGATGGACAAAAACATAGACGTTGGGCCAAATGGGGTCAAAAACGGTCCACCAAACATAAGATGGTTGGACTGACGTGTAATACCCCAATTTTTACCAAATTTGGGTTTTAGTATATTGGACCTTTAGGATTTTTAATTTTGGCCCAGTATAGAATTTCAATCTTAGTCAATATCAAGCCCAGTGTTAATAATATTGACAGGCTCATTTATAAACTTATTATTTTATTTTTAAAAGCCCATGTCCAACTTTTATAAGATGAAAACTTGCAGAAAATCTTTTTAGTTAAATTTCGAAATTTTAAATCTATTTATCTTTATCTTTATGTATCAAATTAGATAAAACCAAATCAGATCTTTTTAACAAAAACCTAGCCTATATCTGAAACCCGCTAAACCACGTTTTCCTCAACCAGTGAATTCTCACTACTCCTACAAAACTCACGTAAAACCCCTTCTGCTATCTCCCAATCTCAAAAGAAAAAAAAATCTCTCACGTTCAAACCGTAAGCTTTCAGTTCTTGGCAAGTCCTTATTATTTCTCACATCTTCACAGCCAAGGTAAATGCCCGGTACTTTTTGGTTTTATTAATTTTCCAGCCCAAACTCCTTTAACCACCGTCCGAGCCGCCACCAGTCACCGGCCCCGAAACACAGAAATTTCACGAAACCCCGAATCATCGACCCGAACCCAGCAAACTCCGAGAAGCAAACCTGAAAATCTCAAACCCCGAGCCCGGACCACAATCCGAGCCCAAAATCGCCGCCACCGTGTCGTGACTCCTTGCCGCTGCCGTCGGTGGGAGTACGGGATAGAGAGTGAGAGGGCGAGACCGAGAGAGGGAGTGAGACAGAGAGTCGAGAGAGAAAAAAAAAAGAAAAGATCAGAGTGAGACCGAGGAAGGAAGAGAGACGAGAGGGAGAAATTATTTGATGAGATTGAGGGAGGGGTAAAGAAGAGAGATGAAGACAGAGGGTAAAGAAAAAAGATTGAGACTAAGAGAAAGAAAAAGAAAGAAAAAACAAAAAAGTTAGAGCGAAAATTGAGAGAAGAAGAGGGAGGAGATCGAGAAGTATAGATGGCGTGAGAGAGGGAAGAAGACTGAGAGAAATTTGATATTCTCCTTTCTGAGAGGAACAACGTGAGATGGTGGGAAAGAAAAAGGGGATGGATTGTTTTTTCGACCAAATAAGGGATTTATCCCTTACCTTTTGAAATTTCAGTTTTACCCCAAATCCCTTATATTAAATTCAAACAAAGACTTTCTCGATTTTCCAAAATTCACCCCAAAAACATTCTTAAACCCCTAAAATCACCTTTTGACTTTCCAATTGAGTTTTGACCGAATTACTATTTCAGTTCAATCATATTTATGCCTAATTTTTCTTTATTTATTATGTTTATTAATATTTTTATTTTAGTCAAGAATTTCCAAAAATATTATTTAAGTTATATTTATTTTATTTATTTGTAGGAGATTTTTCTTACGAGGTCTAGATTTTCAAGCGAGCATGCATTAGATATTTCTACATTTTATTTGAGGTGGGGTTTATTGCTTTTGTTTACTTTAAATGTCATGTCTAATTGTTAGTTGCATGTTCATGTTAAATATGATGCGAGACTTTGAGACTATTTGTACTTAATTATACGCGAGATTTTGAGACTATTTGTACTTAATTATACACGAGACTTTTGCCCTTGTATTGACAATTCCTAATTCTACAGAGAGAGATTTGTCATCTATAGTGACGACGATCGGGCGAGTTTGGGTTGTGTTTTGATGCAACACGGCAAAGTTGTGGCTTACGCCTCAAGACAAACAAGGCGCACGAGTTGAATTACCCCACATGTTATTTTTGTTATTAGATTTTGATGATACCATGTAAAACTTAGAATAGGAAGTTGGCACCTCATTTTCCTTGTATTTCTATTTTGTAATAGATAGACCATGAGCTAAGTAAAGTCACTATATTGAACAATGCAAGAAGTCAATCAAGATCAAGAGAAGACCAGTTGTGTGTCACCAGTGTATTCAAGATGGAAGGCACAGACTCCATCAAGGAGATACGATTGAGGGACAAACAGAGTAAAGGTTGAAGAAGTGACAAATCAAGTAAGTCAAAAGCCAAGTCTGCGATTGAACCGATGATGAGTCATCCCTAAAAGGTTGAACCGACTCAAGTCAAAAGGGGTAAAGCGATTGTCAAGTCAAGTCGATCGATATTAATCCGTTGCATGGAAGTCAAGGATATTACTCAAAATAGTAATACGTCCATGCTACCATGTCTTAAAGTGCTCGTCCCAAAGCGTGCAAAAGGAATAAACGATGGGAAGCACTCAAGCTTGTGTCGTCCTCTGAAAAGTCCGGGGATCATTTAATACGAAAAATGTCACATCACAAGTTAAAGTCAAGAAAAGACAAGCCAACGAACAAGAAGTGTCATTTGAAAATAGCCTATCTCTTCAACGGGCAAATTTTCAAATGAGCACTATAAAAGGTTGAGGAAGCAAGAGAGAGAAGTACGACCAAGCACACGAAGCATACGAATTCAAAGAGATTTTACAAGCAAAACCTGCAAACATTCTCTCAAGCTTACTAAGATATTTCTCAAGCCTAAATTCGAAGGAACTTAATCCAACACACTCTGTGATGGAAAGAATACTTCATCCAGTTGAAGAGAAAATAGTTTTAAGAACTAAAGGGGTCTATTCTCCAATGTTGAAGGAGCTGTAGTAAGGTTCAATGTTGAACCAGAAGATTCGAGCTTGTTGGAAGGCTGTGTGATAAATTCCAAGGGTTTGAAGGGAGCTGAAGTAGCAAGACAGCTATCTTGTGAAGAAGCTGAGTCCTAGGAGAAGCCAGCTATGTGATCAAAGCTATCTCGGACTGAGAACTGCTTTGTAACCTGATTTGTTACTTAGTGGATTCCTCCAGGAGTTGGAGAAAAGTGGATTAGAGGAATTACCCCATCATCGAACCACTATAAAATTTGCTTGTGTCATTTACTTACAGCATTTTACTTTCCTGCTTATATTTATATCTGTTGTTTAAGTTATATTGCTAACCCAGTTGATAATAACATTGCTAAGAAGAAGTTTAAAATTATCAAGGGTGTTAAGTCTTCCGCTGATTAAAAACCAAATCAACTAAAAAGTTGGTGTCACCACCAGTGAAAGTTATACTATCAACAAATTTCGATCCGAGTCCGGTGAGTGGGTAACATCAAGTATGCCAACCTAGCTGTCCCCCAAGGACTTAGCTGATTTGAGTCAACTCTGTTAAAATATTTTAAAGGACTAAATTCGAAAAAGTTGGTAAGGTTTATTCAACCCCCCTTCTAAACCTTACACCACACCCTTTGGGACTTACACCACACATGACCTGGAGTTGGCTGTCGTGGTGCACGCATTAAAGATATGGCGATACTACCTATATGGAGGGAAGTGTGAAATATTTACGAATCACAAAAGCCTTAAATATCTTTTCACTCAGAAGGTGTTGAATATGAGGCAGAGAAAATGGTTAGAACTGGTGAAAGACTATGATTGCACCATTCAAGCACCATCCTGGACAAAGCTAACATAGTAGCCGATGCCTTGAGCCTAAGACCGTAGGATTTGGCTTGTATGCTTACAGGGCAAGAACAGTTGGTAAGAGAGTTTGCCAAACTGAAGATTGAAATTGTTGAGCCACCAAATGGTACGGAAGCCATTTTGGCATCATTGGTGGTGCAACCCACCTTAAGAGATAAGATTAAGAAGGCTCAACCCCACGATAAGTTTTTGTGCAAGATGAGGGAACATGTACAAGCTGGAGACATCGAGGGATTCAAGGTAACCGGTGATGATGTTCTGACGTATGAAGGGAGGATTTCCCTAAGAATGTGGCACTTCAGAAGGAAATTCTGGAGGAGGCGCATAATGCTCCTTACACAGCTCCCGAGTACAAAAATGTATCACGACTTGAGCAGGTTTTTCTAGTGGAAAAGTATGAAGAGAGATATTGGAGATTTTGTAGAGAAGTGTTTGGTTTGTCAGCAAGTCAAAGCAGAGCATCAGCGACTGTCGGGTTTGCTTAAGCCGTTGGAAATCCCAGAGTGGAAGTGGGAACACATAACTATAGATTTTGTGATCGGACTACCACAAACCTTGAGAAAGAATAATGCGGTATGGGTCATAGTGGATCGATTTACCAAATCAACACATTTTCTGCCAGTAAGAATGACTTTTAGTATAGATCAATATGCCAGAGAAATTGTAGACTACACGGGGTGCCAGTTTCTATTGTATCGGACAGAGATCCGCGATTTACATCGAAGTTTTGGAGGAGTCTCCAAGATGCCTTGGGAACGAAATTGAGATTCAGTACAGCCTATCATCCGCAAGTCGATGGGCAGTCTGAGAGAACCATTAAGACACTAAAGGACTTGTTGAGAGCATGTGTACTCGATATAGGGGAAAGTTGGGGAACAATGTTGCCATTGGTGGAATTCGCGTACAATAACAGTTACCAAGCAAAGATTAAGATGGCTCCATATAAAGCATTATACAAGAGAAAGTGTAGGTCCCCTTTATATTGGAGTGAAGTTGGAGAAAGGAAAATTTGGGACCATAATTGATTGAACAAATAGTGGAAAAGATTTCGAGATCGTGACGAATAAAGGTTGCTCAAGATAGATAGAAATCCTCTGTGGATAAGCAGAGAAATAACATACAATTTGAAGTTGGTAATAGTGTGTTTTTTAAAAGTGGCTCCGATAAAGGGGATTATAAGATTTGGTAAAAGGAAAGCTACTGACCTTTTATATTGGACCGTTTGAGATACTAGAAAGAGTTGGGGACTTGGCATACCGTTTGGCTTTGCCACCGACTTGTCAGGGTACATAATGTGTTTCACATATCAATGCTGAGGAAATATGTGTTTGACCCGATCACATTGTTAATTACAAGGACCTACATATAGGTAAGAATTTGTCATACGAAGAGATGCCTATAGCGATTTTGGGTCGTAGAGTGCACGGGCTTAGAAACAGAGATATGTTTTTATCAAAGTACAGTGGAGTAGACACGGGAAAAATGAGACAACATGGGAACGAGAAGAGGAAATCAAATCCAAGTATCCCGCCTTCTTTCATCAAAGTATGTAATCGAAATTTTGAGGACGAAATTTTTGTTTGAGGTGGGTAGGATGTAATACCCCATTTTTTACCAAATTTGGGTTTTATTATATTGGACGTTTAGGATTTTTACTTTTGGCCTAGTATAGAATTTCAGTCTTAGTCATTATCAAGCCCAGTCTTAATAATATTGACAGGCCCATTATAAACTTATTATTTTATTTTTAAAAACCCATGTCCAACTTTTAGAAGATGAAAACCTGCAAAATATCTTTTTAGTTAAATTTCGAAATTTTAAGTCTATTTATCTTTATCTTTATATATCAAATTAGATAAAACTAAATCAGATCTTTTTAACAAAAACCTAGCCTATATCTGAAACTCACTAAACCACGTTTCCCTCAACCAGTGAACTCCCACTACTCCTACAAAACTCACGTAAAACCCCATCTGCTATCTCACAATCTCAAAAGATAAAAAAAATCTCTCTCGTTCAAACCGTAAGCTTTCAGTTCTTGGCAAGTCCTTATTATTTCTCAAATATTCACAGCCAAGGTAAATGCCCGATACTTTTTAGTATTATTAATTTTCCAGCCCAAACTCCTTCAACCACCGTCCAAGCCGCCACGATACCAAATTTCAAAACCCAGAAATTTTTCGAAACCCCGAATCATCGACCCAAACCCTGCAAACTCCGAGAAGCAAACCTGAAAATCTCAAACCCCGAGCCCGGACCATAGACCGAGAGAGGGAGTGAGACAGAGAGTCGAGAGAGAAAAAAAAAAGAAAAAGATTAGAGTGAGACCGAGGGAGGAAGAGATACGAGAGGGAGAAATTATTTGGTGAGATTGAGGGAGAGGTAAAGAAGAGAGATGAAGACTGAGGGTAAAGAAGAAAGATTGAGACTAAGAGAAAGAAAAAGAAAGAAAAACAGAAAGTTAGAGCAGAAATTGAGAGAAGAAGAGGGAGGAGATCGAGAAGTATAGATGGCGTGAGAGAGGGAAAAAGACTGAGAGAAATCTGATATTTTCCTTTTTGAGAGGAACAGACGTGAGATGGTGGGAAAGAAAAGGGGCTGGATTGTTTTTTGGACCAAATAAGAGATTTACTCCCTTATCTTTTTGAAATTTCAGTTTTACCCCAAATCCCTTATATGAAATTCAAACAGCCCCTCTCTCCTTTCTGATTTTCCAAAATTCACCCCCAAAACATTCTTAAACCCCCAAAATCACCTTTTGACTTTCCAATTGAGTTTTGACTGAAACATATGTTCAGCTTTCAATCATATTTATGCCTATTTTTTCTTTATTTATTATATTTATTAATTTTTTTGTTTTTAGTCAAGAATTTCCTAAAACATTATTTAAGTTATATTTATTTTATTTATTTGTAGGAGGTTTTTCTTACGAGGTCTAGATTTTCAAGCGAGCATGCATTCGATATTTCTACACTTTATTTGAGGTGGGGTTTATTGTTTTTGTTTACTTTAAATGCTATGCCTAATTGTTAGTTGCATGTTCATGTTAAATATGATGCGAGACTTTGAGACTATTTGTATTTAACTCGTACGTGAGATTATGATCTTTTTCCATGAATGTTTATGCTAATTGTTATGAATGTGTATTTGACTTGAACAATTGATTCCCCATTTGAGTTGATGATAACTCACCCCAATAATCTTAACATTTTAGGTTGAGGAGTCCGTCGTGGCGCATGGCGGGTGAATTGATCATGATAGTTTGTTTATTGTCAATCTTTTTGTTAGGAGTAGAAATTTCTTGAACGATGTTGGTTCCTTAATTTTTCTTATTTATAAAACGCACAATGTTTTAGTTTTATTTCAATTGTTTATGGAGGATAGAATTTTTTATTTAAGTTAGTTATTTTTACTCTTTGGGAAAAAAATGTCGTTGACTCATTTCAAATTTTAGTCGTTTTGTGGATATTATTATGCGTAGTTGCACTTTCTAAAAATTAGGGTGCTACATTACATATCTTCGCCTAACGGATGAGCTGATAGAGCCCAAGAATTTCATGATATTTAAACTATTTGTAAAGAAAATGCATGCTGATCAGGTAATAAAGCAATGGCCGAAACTAAAGAAAATGAAAATAGACTTCATTGTAATGAGAATTGTAGTTGTGTCTCTGTTCTTTATTCTCACTATGCATTTTCACTTGTCACAAGACTATTGTCGGGATATCACCGATTTAGCCCCACTGCAGAGATCCAAACCGAAAATTCCAGTAAAACTTTTGGAAGCAACAAAACCGATCAAGCCATTCCCATGGGACGAATAAACAGATATGAGCATTGGAGGCGCTTTACCTGATTATTTGGACAATCTGTTGAACAAGTTCTTTTATGTTCTGTCCTAAGTTGTAAAGGGTAGTTAAAATACTAAAGTGCAGTTTCAACAAATATATCTGCTTGAAGTTTCAATAAAGGGAACAGAATTTTCAGCTCAGTGTATTATATCTGCTTGAAGTTTATAGTCAATCCAACAGAGGTTTATATTAGTTAATTATGTATATTACAGCATCAATTGTATAGACTAGGCATGCTTCTTTTGCTGCCTAATCTTATGAAAATATCAAATTCACAAATATTAATCAAAAGCAGTCCAACAGTCTAATCAAAACAAATACGAATATGATCTGTTGCCCCAGCATAATCGGGCAATGATATGACAAGAATATTAGCAAAATTGACAATCATTCAAAAGCAAAAGGTAAACCAGGAACATATTTCAGAGAAGCAACTTAATATTATGGAAGAAAAATAAACTGAATTCTGATTAAAAATATTATGGTACCTCATCCATCTGGTACTGAAATCCCATCCAGATTCAGCAGCAGAAGCCAGTTCACGATACAGTTGTGTTTTAGCACATTTATTTGAGAGTTTCGAAGCTGTTTCCTCGTCCTGCAAGACCGAATTTCGGGTTAAGCAAATGGAGAACATAATTATCATCCTAGTTCTCAAATCCTCTATCACTTTCTGAAATAGGATCAGTTAGATAATCCATACAGTAGTTGATGACTCTGGCCTTGGTTGATTCCACATTGCGTAGTATCGATTTAAAGTGTGATTTGTACCTTGAGAATCCTGAATGATCACCTTATGCATCCCTTCAAGAATTAAATTATTGAACAAAGCGAGCAAATATAAATCTTCGTTTTACGTACGCACACGCACACACTTCCGTCAATAGAGACAAAGATGTGTAGGAATTGACAAAATGAAAGAAATATGATTAAATATAAAAAATAACCAAACAAAGTTTCTTTATTACCAGAATTCCAAAAATCATGCTCCTTTAGCAATGCAGGGAGTGATTTTATTACCAAGTCCTTGTCGCCTGTCCGATTGTATATATCTGTAACCATTGAACTCAGCAGAGGAGGTTGGCTGCAAATGTACAACAACTTTGTTTTCAATTTCAACAAGATATATAAGAGGCTGACAGCATAACAGACAAAACAATCACTGACTTGAACTCTCAAATTACAGGATTAAACAAGCTTCCTTTAGATATGGGATAATTACAAAAACTACTCCTGAGGATTAGTCTAATTATACAAAACTCCAGTTATCTTTCAAAATTAAACTATGTCTTTGAGGTTTGTATTTACCTAACCCTTCTTGAGGGTGCATGTTTGTGAACTAAAAACAAATGTCAGGAGTATTTGTATTTTTAAAAGATAATTGGGCCTTTTTGTACGTAAGCTAAACCTCTGGAGTAGTTTTGTAATTAACCCGTTAGATATTTGTTAACGTTGTAGCAAACCTTGAAGCACTTAGAAACAATCATAGTACTTAAATTAATGATCTTGAAGCTATCATTATGTTAACTAAAAGACAAAAACAGTCATATCCCACAGTAAAGCATGGAATTCTTAAAGGTTAAAGCGCCATCAAAGCTCTTGGGAAGCAACTAGTACAAAATGAACCATAATTGGCATCCGGAAAAGCAATTACCTCCTATTAGTGTAATATGCCCTTGCACCATTGAGAACGTGACCGTAGTCATCTATCAGAGAAATGAGATTATACACAATCCCTTTTGCCGTCTCGTACATTTTACTTGCTAACAAACCCCTGCATCAAAATAACTCCTTTTTTTAGTATGTGCTCCACGAAAATACAAGTAAAAAGGAATTCCACAAATCAGCTAAACAAACATTAACTAATTTGTAACATAAGTGGGACTGGAACCAAAAACCATTTATTCCATGTCAAAATTGGACCATAGATAGTTCCGTTTTTTATACTCCAACTCCATTTCTTAGCACATATTGACCAGTCAAAGTCACCAAAAGTAAAGCTCTCGTGATCTTTTACATCACGGACTAAAACCAATCTCTATTTAGTCATAAAGTTTTCTGACAGAATCAAAATTCTTCAACCTATGCTGAGACATTCACGAATTTCATCCTACTTTGTGTCATCACCAGCAGCACATCCCAGCATTAAATTATTCACACACACAAAAAAAAAAAAGGGAAAAACAAACCTGATCACCCAATAAGAATCCCAATAATAAACCTCCCTGAACCTCGACCCGGGAATCATAACCGGGTTCTTCAAAGGAAGCAGAGTGTAAAAATCGGGCTTCTCAAGAACCCGGCCCGAAACCTTCCTACTCAAATTCTTCCAAAGCTTATGTACCTCCAAAGCCCAAGCCTTTACCTCCGGGCTCTTGACATTAGACAAAAAGTCTTGGGGCTCATCCACAAAGTCAACAGGGAGCACATACACCAAATCCTCCGCCGCACCACCCAAATACTTCTCCACAAAACCACTCAGTTCCTCAACAGAAACCGACCCGTTTTCCGTTCTTGGAAGCTTCTCAAAGGCTTCGACTGTGGTTGAGAGGTTTTGCTTGAGTGACAGGTCCACGTACAGCTTTGGATCAAAGCCCTTGTGCCCATAAGTTTGTAGAGCCGTTTCTTGAATTCGTTCAAGAAAGGTGACCAGAGGAGTCGTGGGAACTACAGGGCCTGAGTGTTTCGGGGTGCATGCATCTGCTGTGACTATAAAATTGCTGCTCATGATGAACAGAGTGGTGATAATCAGATTCAAAATTGATGTGTTTCTATCCATAACTGAAATGGCATGGTGACATGTTTATACATATATATATATGTGTGTGCGTGTGTGTGTATTTGCATAGGTGAAGGAAACGCTGCAGGCAGCAAGAAGACAAGCCGGCGCTTTGGAATTAACGAGGTTTAGGTTTAATACGAGTCTTAAGCTATATGTTTTAACATTTTTTAATGATTTAATTAATCTGAACTTCTTTTAGTTCTTTTACATGTTTTCTTATTCTTATTGGTTCAACTCGTAGGATTTATTTATTGATGATTATGGGAATCTCATCCTCCATTATGAAAAAGTATTGTTAAAAGGAGAATCTAATGTCAGTCCTATGATCCTTATTTTATTAGAACAAATTATTAATAAGATATCAAATGATATATGTAAAAGTTGATTCGTCCGAATTTAAGATTAAAAATAGAATCAATTTGTTCATCTATGGATGCAGGGTTAGTCTTATATGATAGATCCGTTAGACGGATCCAAATACCCGATCTGTGGTCAAATCCGCCATTGACCCGCACAACCACTAACACAACAACAACCACATCCGTTGCTAATACTTTTTAAAAGGACTACTAATATTTTTTAAGGGGGCTACTAAATATTTTTCAACATGACTACTAATACTTTATGAGAACTAATAATATTTTTTTTGAGAAAAAATAGTACTTTTCTAGCGGAATACTAAAATACCTTTTAATCGGAAAACATAATACTTTACAATAAGACTATTAATACGTTTTAGGTAGAATACTAATATTTTTGCGGGAACAAATTAATACTTTTCATGAGGATTACTAAAAAACTGTTCCATGAGATTACTAATACTTTTCTGATGGATTGCTAATACTTTTCACATGAAAAATTAATATTTTTAGGGTCCTAGTGATTTTATGCAACTGCCTAAGATTACGTCATTGTCTAATACTTTTCAAAGGGACAATAAATATATTTTAGGCGGATTACTAATATTTTTGATGGAAAAATCAATATTTTTAATGAGGGCTATTAAAAATCATTGTTCTAAAAATCCTTGCTTAACCCTGATTAGTCCCTACCTAGGCGCTAGGCTCCTCTTGTCCGCCTAGGTTTTTCTTCTGATTAGGCCTCGTCTAACCCCACCCAGCTCCCGCCTAGTTTCCGCCTAGGCGCTAGTCCCCAGCCTGCCGCCCTACTAATGCCCAACGCTTTTTAGAACACTGCTAAAAATATTGTTCAAAGGGATTACTTATACTTTTCAAATATACTACTAATACTTTTTAGATGTACTACTAATACTTCTCAGGAGAAAGCTAATACTTTTAACATCCCATATATTACAAAAATGCCACCGGTCCAGAAATCATATGACACTGTTCCAGAATATTACAAAACTACCACCAGTGCATGATATTACAAAAAAAAAAACCTGGACCAGAGTGCATCCGTCTTACGGAACTGACGTATGAGACAGTCTGACCAAAGTTTTTGTCATTGATGTAACTGAATCGAATAGAATCTAACAAAAAGTTGTGTTTAAGTTTAATTTGATTATTAATTGAATTGAACTTAAACGAGTTTTATTTGATTCGAACATGAGTTCGAATATTTGAATATTATTACACATTAAAGCTACCAAAAAGTGTAGATTGCTATTGCTAAGATACTTGGTCTAAGAGTAAGGGTAATCCTAATAGATAAGAATACTTCTTGTGGAAGTAAGTGGCCTACAAAATGAACAAACCGTCAGATGGCCCCAGTTATCCCAGGGAAGCCCCTCGCTCAAGGTTCTGAATATAGTACTAAACACAAAGTAATTAGTAAGTTAATTGAGATTTCTTACAAATAAATATAGACGGGCTATTTATACTTCGGACGATGGGCCTTGTTTAGTAGACTGACCTCGTGGGTTATTTGTGCCACTTATCAAATGAAAAATATAATCAAGATTGTTTCGTTATACAGAAAAACTTTTGTGAGACCGTCTCATGCATTTAAATTCATGAGATTGAGCCAAGCGTGGTCCCTCTCTCTCTCTTCACTGGTCCCCCCTTTGTCTTCTCACATCAAAAGCTCGTTGTGGCATATTTCGGGGCAGTGACAGTTTTTTAATATTAGGCGGTGACGTAGTATCACATTAGATTCGAAAAGTATCACTTTTTATTAAAATAGAGTATCACTTCTTATGAAAATGTATCACATTTTATTTTTAAAAAATCACTTTTTAGTAAAATAAAGTAACACTTCTTATGCAAAAGGTATAACTTTTTATTAAACAATGTCACCTTTTATCAAAATAAAGTATCACTTATTATGAAAAAAATATAACTTCTTATTAAAAATGTATCACTTCTTATTAAAATAAACACCACTTTTTATTTAAAAAAAATGTATCAATTTTTATTAGAAAAAGCACAAAAATCACTTTTTATTAAAAATATCAATTCTACACTGAAAAGTATATGTTTTTAAAGTAACAAATTAATATTATTTAAATTAAAAGTATTACAATTATAAGTGAAAATATTATATTTTTGTGAGATTTTTGTATGTAAACCCTACATGTACATAGAGCGGGGTGATCATATGAGGATAGAGACAGAGACCACGTGAGGACACAGAGGGGGCCATGAGTAAAGTGGATGTGAGGAGAGAGAGGATGTGGGACCACGTGAGGCTCCCTCCGCCCTTCGTTATATTAAAGAAATGAGTCCAAACGAAGTTTTAGTGATCAAACTTAGAGGTGGCCTCAAACTTAGAGGTAGCAATCATGGCCCGACCGGCCCGAATATTAGGCCATCCGCCAAGATTTCAGGCCCGAAAAACACCAGACCTTGGCTTAACGGGCCACTAGCCTGGTCGGCCTGAGGTAAAATGAACTACACGTGTCAAGCTAGGCTGTGAAAAAGATGGCCCGATAAAATTCCGGGTCGGGCCAAGCCAACCAGGTTTTGCCCTCTGGCCCAGCGGGCCCATACCAGCTGATCTGGTCTGGCATGATTGCCACCTCTAATCAAATTATTGGAATTTGGTTTTGTGAAAAATGGGTGTTGACCCATTTTAGACCAAATATTTAAGTGATTTCCATTGATGGAAAATGGAACTAAATTATATGATAAAATTCTACTAAGTGGGTAGATAAGATTGACATTTTGAATTTCTCAAAACCAATTCAGGGTGAATGAGAAATTAATGTTACTAGTTGGCCACTTAAAATTGGAAATTAACATGGAAATTGGTAAATGTGGGGAAGGAGTGAAGCTCCATCTCACATAGGATAGAAAGTTTGCTCTATTTATATAACCCAAGTTGGAGAATAGATTTGGGCCCTTGGGGCACACAAGTTTTTAAAGGAGGGAGAACTTACATGATGCTTGTGGGATTGGTTCAAAATACACACGCACGTGCCGCTGCCTGCCGCCGGCCAGCTCGGTCGGGGTCTAGGTCGTGGGTCGTGGGCTTGGACTTGGGTTTCAAGACCCATATAGTTTTGGACAAAATTTATTGAAACCTTTAAAATTAATTTCATCAAATCAAGAAATTAGTCGGGGGTGCGTTGTGTAGTGCATAGTCCCGGGGCGCGCGAAGAAGGCGATGCGCAAGAAAGCGATCTTAGCGCGCATCGGGCGCGCAGTCGCGCACCGCAGACAAAACATTATATTTGTTGTGCACGCACAAGTGCGCAGTCCCGCACTTTCGAACTGTCGCACTTGTTCGAGTTATCATGTGCATTTTTGGATTGTAGACATGTCTTTTCGAACCAAAAGACATATCATTTCCATGAGGCACCTTGAGGCCTATATATATGAAGCCCCTGCAGATGAAAAACTACATGAAATAATAAGCTAAAATCGAGCACTCTGCATCATCATATTGTTTACATTTCCTTCCAAAACCTTGAAAGCCTTATGCATTTTTTGTTCGATGTTGGTTCGACTTTTGCAAGTGTTGCTAAGTCGAACCTGTAAAGTTGTTGTATCTAAGAGAGATTGCCAGAACCGTAAGTACTTTGTAACGGGACAATTTCGTCTTACAGAGATAGTATCCAATACTAGCCTCGACTTTAAATACATCTATTCCGTTTTATATCCTAAACACATAGCCATTTTCTTTTAAACAATACCACCCAAACAACAATTGCAAGACAAAGTTTTTCTCTTGGTTTCAAGACGATGGCATCCATAAATTCCGCTCTGATGGTTGTTGCTCCCGCTCATGGCGAAAAACCCGCAAAATTCTCCTGTTCATTTCAAAAGATGGCAAAAGAAAATGTTGTTTTATCCGACAACTTTGGGTCTATCCTGCTTTCTAAAGGAGGACCCCGACATTGGTGAGGAAGAATCCGACAACCAAAGGAGGATCACTGTAGATGCTTGGCACTACGGCAATTTTCTTTACCAGAACTATATTCTGAATGGGCTGGAAGACACCCTCTATAACATCTACTGTTCATTCAAACCATTTGAAGAGTTGTGCGACTCTTTGGAGAAAAAGCATAAAATAGAAGATGCTAACACAAAGAAATTTATTGTCGGCAAATTTCTGGATTATAAGATGGTTGACACCAAAATGGTGATCAGACAAGTGCAAGAGATTCAGATAATTCTTCATGACTTAATGTCTAAAGGGATGATTTTGAATGAGTCATTCCAGGTGGCTGCGATTATCAAGAAATTACCGCCATTGTGGAAGGATTTTAAGAACTACCTCAAGCACAAGCGCAAGGAAATGGGGCTTGAGGATATGATAGTTCGGCTTCGAATTGAGGAAGATAACCGAAAATCCAAAATAAAGTCCAACAAATCTGGAATGGAGTCAAAGACCAATCTTGTTGAATCGAGCACTAGCAAGAAATGGAAGCATTCCAGAAAAGATAAGGGGAAGGCCAAGAAGTTCAAAAGGAATTGCTACAACTGTGGCAAACCGAATCACATGGTCAAGGATTACCGACACCAAAAACAATGCAACCATCAATAAGCCAACGCGTGGCCGAGGACAAGTCCTGCTTCGATAGACATGTCGAGCTCGATCTCACCACTGTTATGTTTGAAGCCAATATGGTTGATAACCCAAGGGAATGGTGGATAGATACCAGAGCTACTCGTCACATTTGTGCCGACAAGGAAATATTTTCATCATACACTCCGAGAAATGGAAGGAAGTTATTCATGGGGAACTCCTCGACTTCCAACATCGTGGGGCTTGGAAAGGTTGTGCTAAAAATAACTTTCGGAAATGAGCTTACGCTTGTGGGTGTGCTGCATGTCCAGGATATCCGCAAGAATTTAGTTTCCGGGATTGTTCTAATTTATGGCATGATAGATTAGGACATGTAAATTTCAACACAATTAAAAGGTTAGTGAATCTAGAATTAATATCAACGTTTAAAACCAATTCACAAAATAAATGCGAAGTTTGTGTTGAAGCAAAATTTGCTAAAACACTGTTTCATTCAATAACGAGAAGTACAAAACCACTTGATTTAATTCATACAGATGTGTGTGATTTGAAACATGTGCAAACTCGAGGTGGAAAAAAGTACTTTATAACGTTTATTGACGATTGCACAAGATATTGTTATGTATATCTTTTGAAAAGCAAAGATGAATCTTTAGTAGCTTTCAAAACTTATAAGAATGAAGTTGAAAATCAGCTTAATTTAAAAAATTAAGATGATTCCAAGTATAGAGGCGGAGAGTATGTTGCTCTGTTTGAAGAATTCTGCACGGAAGCAGGTATAATTATCAAACGACAGCTCCCTACTTGCCTCAATCAAATGGTATTGCAGAATGCAAAAACCGTACTCTTAAGGAGATGATGAATGCGATGTTGTTAACTTGTGGCTTACCCCAAAACTTGTGGGGGGAAGCTATTCTTTCTGCAAACTACATTCTTAACAAGATCCCACCCAAAGGTAAAAATAAAACTCCATATGAGTTATTGAAAGGATGGAAACCATCATATAAGTACGTTAAAGTGTGTGGGTGTTTGGCTAAAGTCGAAGTACCTAAGCCGAAATAAGTTAGAATCAGCCCGAAGACGATTGATTGCATTTTCATTGGATATGCAAACAATAGTAGTGCATATCACTTTTTAGTGCACAAGTCAGCTATTCCAAATATAAATGATGGAATGATCATAGAATCAAGGAATGTTGTATTGTTCGAGAATATCTTTCCGAACATAGAAAGGAAAGAAGAATGTTCGAATAAACGAACTTATGAAACTACAAGGTTACCTCAAAGTGATGAGGAAGAGGAACCGAGGTGCAGTAAAAGGACAAAAGTAGCTAAATCTTTTGGTCCTGATTTTCTAACTTATATGTTAGAAAATGAATCTTGAACTATTCAAGAAGCTTTGTCTAGTCCAGAAGCTCCTCTTTGGAAAGAAGCTATCAATAATGAAATAGATTCCATCATGCAAAATAATATTTGGGAGTTGGTTGATCTCCCACCGGGTTGCAAATCTTTGGGATGCATATGTATCCTTCAAAGAAAGTACAAAGCAGAGGGATCTATAGATAAGTATAAAGCCCATTTGATACATATTCTCTGTTATGAGGATCATGTCCATTTGTGTTCTCATTGCTATTGCAACTTTGCATAACCTTGAGATACATGAATTGGATGTGAAGACTGCATTCTTGAATGGTGATCTTGAAGAGGAGATTTATATGGAACAACCATAGGGGTTCGTTGCACCCGGTCAAGAGAGAAAGGTGTGTAAATTTTTTAAGTCACTTTATGGACTAAAACAAGCACCTAAGCAATGGCATGAAAAGTTTGACTCAACTATGAAGTCAAATGGTTTCAAAATCAAAGAATGTGACAAGTGTGTCTATATTAAAGACACTAAAAATGATTACATCATAGTATGTCTTTATGTAGATGATATGTTGATTATGGGTAGTAGTCATGATTTAATCATGAATACTAACAACATGTTAAAGAAGAATTTTGACATGAAAGATATGGGATTATCTGATGTTATAATAGGGTTTAAAATCTCTAGGACTTCAGATGGAATTGTCTTGTCACAATCCCATTATGTCAAAAGCATACTAAAAATTTTTAATGCTTTTGATAGTCCTTCGGCTAAAACACCTGTAGATCTAAGTCTACACTTAGCCAAAAATAGAGGAGAACCAGTTTCTCAGCTGGAATATACAAGGATAATTGGAAGTCTGATGTACTTAATGAATTGTACACGTCCAGACATTGCATACTCAGTGAGTAAGCTAAGTAGGTTCACAAGTAACCCGAGTAAGGATCACCGGAAAGCCTTGACAAGGGTACTTAGATGCTTAAAGTATACCATGAACTATGTAATACTTTATACGAGATATCCAACAGTATTAGAAGGATACTGTGATGCCAATTGGATATCAGACATAAAAGACTCCAAGTCCACAAGTGGATATATTTTTACAATATGTGGAGGAGCGGTGTCATGGAAGTCTTCCAAGCAAACGTGTATAGCTCGATCCACTATAGAATCCGAGTTCATTGCTTTAGATAAAGCTGGAGAGGAAGGAGAATGACTTAGAAACTTATGGGTTTGGTTAAAAATACGCGCGTGTTTGGTTTAAAACAGGCGCACGCAGCCGCCGCCGCTGCTCGCCGCCCACCCACCGGCTCAGCTCGGCCCGGCTCGGTCGGGTCCGGTCATGGGCCATGGGCCTGGGCTTAGGCTTGGGCTTCAAGGCCCCTATAGTTTTGGACAAATATATTTAAACCTTCAAAATTAATTTTACTCAAACTGGACTAGTGCGGGGCTCATTGTGCAAGATACGGTCGCGCACCGATGGGATGCGCGTCTTTGCCGTGCGGACTGGCTTGATCGCAGCAGCGCACTGCAGAGACGAACCTTTATCTTGCTGCGCGCGCAAGTCTTGCGCGGTTTTGCACTTTCGTACTGTCGTACCTATTCGAGTTATCAGGTGCAATTTTTGGTCAGAGACATATCTTTTTTCGAACCAAAAGACATATCCTTTCCATGAGGCACCTTGAGGCCTATATATATGAAGCCCCTGCAGATGAAAAACTACATGAAATAATAAGCTAAAATTGAGCACTCTACATCAACATATTGTTTATATTTCCTTTCAAAAGCTTGAAAGCCTTAAGAACTTTTTGTTCGCTGGTGGTTCAACTTTTGCAAGTGCTGCTAAGTCGAACATGTAAAGTCGTTGTATCTTAGAGATGATTGCTAGCACCGTATGCACTTCGTAATGGGCCAATTTCATCTTGCAAAGATAATATCCAATACTAGCCTCGACTTTAAATACATCCGTCCTATTTTATATCCTAAACACTTAGCCATTTTCTTTTAAACAATACCACTCAAATAACACAAACTCGAGATTATATCGAGTAATTTAATTTGTTTTTATCAGCCTATTCTTCACGTGTCCCTAAAAGGATGGAAATGTCCAATAAAAAATAGACAAGGAATAGGTTCTTTACATTTCATAAATTGGGGAAGTTTATGAAACCAAAATTCGAAAATTCTATAGAATTGGCACACAAAAGGGCTAAAGTTGATATTTTTTGCTCTATTTTCAAGGAGCTTTGTCATTTATCTTCACATTCCTGATTCCCCAAACCATGTACTTTTTTCACAATTTCTAAACAAAGTCTTAAATCATTTCTTTAGATGATCAAATATATTTTGTAACATATACGACTTAACCAAATGGGTGGATCCAACGATAAATGGGGCCAAATTTAATTGTTCTCAATGTCTCCAGTAGCCTTTTGTTTATAGAATCCTACACTTATTTGCTTGTTTATTCTTGTTTTTTTTTTGAGACAACACACTTTTGTTTGATGGATCTAATGTCATTTAGAAGTTAATATATACTTTGAATCGATGAGCAATTTAACCTTACTATATTGGATTTATTGGCGTATTGGAATAGAGATTTTATTAAATAAGACACATGTCCTATTTTGTTGGTACACATATTGGTGGTTATTTGGTGGTTTTCTAAAATCTACCCATTTGATATGGTAATTGTATTAAAATATGGTTTCAAAACCACCCACTACCTTGATAGGAGGTTGTGATAGAGTTGAATATATATTTTACTAAGGGTCCTAATCTAGCCTATGTGAGATTTATTTTGCCTGTATTTTCCATCAAGTGCTCTCAAAAAAGAATAGATTAGAAGATCTTTGGTTCTCACTTGGACAACAATGGCTGGAGCTAATTTAATTTTATTCCGAATTAATCTTACATACTATAGATTCAGACCAGCTCGATTCATCTGTTGATCCAACTTGTCAAATAAAGGTTAATTATATTTCTTATTATAGTATATAAAATATTAATATAATACATTAATTATAGAAATACACTTTATTGGGGGTTAAATTGCCCTTTAATAATTATTACCATTATTTATTTAATTAATTATCTAATATTATTATTATTGGGCCACAACTATAAGTATCCAGCCTACGTGGCCCATACGGGCCCAAAAGTGGCCCACTTTATCCTACAAGCTCCATGCGGCCCATCAACCCAATTATAAAAAGGTCTCTTCATCCCATTTGTAAGTGAGTTTAATTAATTACTACGAATTACAATCTCGTGCTCTGGATTTCTCTCCTACTGTTGCTGACTTGAGCGTAGGAGGGGCCTCCCTGGATCAACCTTAGGGATCCCCTAACCTTATTCTGTGTGTTGTAAGCTAGTTTTCATCCGAAGATTCTTCTAACTCTAGAGAAGAAGTTGAACTGATTTATCAGATTCCTTGACTTTGGGGTGATCTGTCGATTTTAAGTAGCATCATTTTGGAGGGGCGCCAACTCCCAAAGTTGGGAACACCACGTGAGAAGACAGACTGTTGAATAGACGTGAGGACAGTCCCCTCCTTCTGGAGGGGCGTCCTTCACTGGCTCAATGGGGCGTCCTTTACACGCTCAGGGGCGCCATTCCTCAATATCCTCCTTCTGGAGGAACTCTACAAGCTAAATAAGTCTTCTTGGCTCAAGAAGCTCTTCTAGCTCTACTGAAAGAATCCGCCCAAGACACTCGATTGTAGCAAGCCGCAACAACAGTTGCATGAAGACCCCTCATCGCACCACCATTTGTGGATGACCCTACTCGATTGGAATGGAAGAGAGGATTACTGGACTGGAAGACAATCAGACACCAGACAGACCATCACATTGCTGGAGAATAAGCAGGCATTGAAGGCCAACAATAACATTCACAAACTCACCTCCGAGTGAAGACTCAAGAGACATACAGACTAGTCAAGCTACCTTTGGAGCAAGCAACTCCTTACAGAAGAGTAGAACTCCCGAAAATACCTGCTAATGATCCCTCCTCAACTGAAGAAAGCTCCACAAACTCTCCAATCATTGGCAAAATATCTCCCAATACAAAAGGACAAAGAAATGCTCAACTCTTTGGAAAACACGGAGACTCCCAAGATGAAGAAAGTTGAACCACGAAGGAATCAGTCGAAGGGCCCATTACATGGGACAAGAGGCGGCCAAACGCCACTTCTTCTTACACTTGTGCACAGACGTGCCTGCCAGCCCCGACTATGCCATTGAGCGTTTCCATTTGGCATCCTCTCTTGACAAGGGGATCCCTTACATTTTCTTGGATCTCTAAAGTTTCTACTCAAGCCACTCAAGAGAAATATATACATTCTCTAAGGCCACTCAGGAGAGCCAGGCGCGATCTAAAGCCCTGAGACTCCAAAGCAAGAGCTCAATTCATTCAACTATATCGGTGAAACCACTCTCGGAAGGAGTCAAGATTTCACAGTATTGGGGATAGTGGCCTTAAAATTGTAAATTATTTTTTATTATTAATAAATGTGATATTTATTCATGAGCACTTGTGCATATAGTATGTATTTTTTTGAACATCATAAAAATCCCTAGTTTATTTAATGTAATCATAATCTTAGTATATAATTGTCATATACAAGAGGATTACAATTATGGATAATAAATTGAAATTAAGTCAGTGATGAAATTAATTAAAGTATGAGATCTTTAATTAAAACATCACTACTGTGGCCAAAATATTTTCAATCAGATTATCTTATTCGGACAGTTGATATGGAGACATCTTAGTGGGGGCATTTATATATGATTTGATCATATAGAACTTGGACCGATTTAATTTGAATTTTCATATAAATTCCATTGTAGAAATGAAAAATTAAATTAAAACACAAGATGATCTTATATGGATAATTCTTAATCATGAGTGATTATAGACTCCTTATTTCTTTGTGATTCTTAATTTGTTCGCTTAAATTTGTCCTTCGATATTCCCAACACTTGCGTTTTAGATTCACATTTGAATTAAATACCTTGTATTATAAATTCATAGATACGGAATCCATTCATTCTTGCGAGAAGTAGAAGACGATTCTCTCATTTGTTTATTCTGGAACTGAATGGCTTGAGATCTCTAATTTATAATCCAATTATAAATTTACCATTCGCTAGCGAATTAATGGTAAATAAGGATAAAAACTAATTGAAGAGGTTTAACAGATACTACATAGCTTCAATTACAAATTGTATATATATGGATGATTAATCTATATGTAATGGTTGTTTGATAAATGGTTTTATCATGATTTTGATGATTTAGTTTTTATACCAAAACAATTTTTTTAAGGTTGTCCAAATACTCCAAAATGATTTAAAATGGTTTTAATATTTTACTTTAGTATTTCTTCAAGTTTTATTTCGGATAAAATTGGACAACACTTCTAATGATTTTATGTTTATACTTCAAAACAATGTTTCTAAATGTTGTCCTAATACTCCCGATCAGTCTAAAATATTTTCACTATTTTTCGGAGTATTTCTTGAAGTTTATTTTCGATATAAAATTGGATAACATTTTTGTTTTGGGGTCAACCGGTCGCCGTATAGGGCAACCCGCACTGAAAGTTGAGAAAAAACAGAAAAATTCATGTTTGCGAAAATGGTCGGGCAACCGTCGCCCCCTATAGGGCAACCGGTGCCGTCGACAACCGGTCGACCCCTTGGTGACCGTGTACTGGGAGCAAAATTGAAACAGAACATTTGCCCTTCATTTTTTTGAAGTTGTGCGACGGTTGAAGTAAGGGACGACCGGTCGAACCCAACATCGACCGTGTCCGCCCGCCTGTAAATATGTATTCTCATTTTCAAACGTCTATTTGTGTCCGACCGTCGCCTTTAAGTTTGACAAAAAAATGTAACCGTTGTCAGGCGTGACATCTTCTCCTTAATTTGTGGGATTGATTTCTAACGACTCTTTTCTTCAATTGTCTTGCAATTTTTTACAGAAATTCATGTCCCCAAGAGGAGCCTATCATGTACAAGACATCTTCTATAAATAGAGGAAGAATTGAAGCAACACAATAAGAGAGAAAACTACAACACAACAAGATACACTCAAGAATACACTTGTTCTTACATTGTCTTATTTCTTGTTGTAATTTGCCTAGCTATTCAATTTCACATTCTTGAGGTCTAGGCTATTCTTGATTACACTTGCACTCAATTGTATTATTCATTATCGAGTTGTAATCTTGAATTTGTGGTCGTCATTCAAACACAAGATATCCTTGTGAGTGTTCTTGTGGTAAGAACACACTTGGGTGAACTAGGTGTTAGGTGTAAGAAGATTGTGGTAATCTTCTTGTTGAGGTGTTGAAGAGTGTGGTGCTCTTCAAGGGTGAAGATTGTGGTAATCTTCACAAGGTGCAGTTTGGAGATTGTGGTAATCTTCAAGTGAGATTGTGGTAATCTCAAAGGTGGTGTTGAAGAAGAGTGTGGTGCTCTTCAAGGTGTTGTAAGTTGAATTTGTATTAATTTTGGTAATTAATAAAATTCTTTTTCTTTTTGAAATCCATCCCGGATATACTGGGGTGGTAGAGGATTAGGCCCTAGGTGGGTTGAACCTCTTTAAATCGACGCGTGTTGTTTACTTCCCGCACCTTTATTATTGTGTTTGACCATTCGGTTGTAAAAAGAGGGCAAAATCGAAAAGATGGAGATAATCTATTCACCCCCCCTCTAGATTATCGTAGCCGCTTGGACTTACAAGTGGTATCAAAGCCAAACTCTTTGGCAAGCTCGTTTCACATCGCGAGTGAAGAGAAACGATCGTCGGCTCTGAACGAAGCTCATCTTTCCTAAGACCTCCACCACCAAGCCACCTCGGTTTGATTCCAAAAATTTTATATTTTGGAAAGAAAAATGGAATGCTACTTACAAGGTTGCGGGTTTGACATTTGGAACACCGTCATTAATGGAGAATCCATTCCGATGAAAGATACACCACACACCTCAAAAAGCTTCAAAAAGCTCAATGATGAAGAGAAGAAAATCATTTCCTTAAATGGTAAAGCTCTTAATATTTTACTTTGTTCACTTACCGCTTTGGAATTTGATCATGTTGTAGGTATTCAATCGGCACATGAAGTATGGCAAAAATTAGAAGCCATCTATGAAGTATATGCAAATGAAAGGAGCAACTCAAAAGCATCTACTTCACAAATGGATACAACATCAAATCCAACAACACGGGATAAGCCTTCTACAACCTCCCATGATGAACAAGTTGAACAATGCCTCATGGGCATCGAAGAAGAAAACGAGGTAAGTTCTAAACCCTCTACTTCTTATGACCATGAATTGCAAAATGAATATAGTGATTTGCAAAATGATTATGATGAGCTACAAGATGAATTCCAAAACTTACTTGTTAAATACAAAAATTTGAAAAAGGAATTCATTGTTTTGAAAAATGATAAGGATAGTTTATTTACTTCCTATGAATCACTATCATGTGTTCACACCACCACTCTTGACAAGGTTAGAAACCTTGAGAAAGAAAATAGTACTCTTGTTGAGGATATAAATTGCTTGAAAAATGATTTATCTAAATCCAACTTGAGTGCCGATAGAATGACCAATATTGTTGATTGTTGTAATAATTCGAAACTAGAACTTGATCATAAGCCTAAGGGTGTCAATCACATGAAAAAGAATCAAGTCTCTAAGCACGTTGGTCATTATGCTCCTAGAATTATTACATGCTTTTATTGCGGTAAAAAGGGTCATACGGTAAATACTTGTCGGGCTAGAAATAGCTCTAATTATTGTTGGAGACCTAAAAGTCTCAATACTAATCCCAAAGGACCCAAACACATGAGGGTACCACAAAACAATGTCATATTAGGTACCCGGCGAAATAATGATCGAAGAAAATTCATACCGCCAAGAAGGCATCAAATGACCGTTTCATTTGATCAAAGAAGGAGAAACTATTCTCAACAAAGCCAATTTCCAAGAAGAGGGTACAATCAAAAATGGGAAGAACACAATCCTTGGAAATGGCAAAGACATCATCAACAAGATGATTTTCAAAGAAGAAGAGACTTTCAACAATGGGAAGGCAACAAACCTTGGAAATGGAGTAATCAAAGAAGTCATCATCAACAAAGTGACTTCTCAAAGGGAAGATATCATAAACAATGGGAACGGCACAACCCATGGAAATGGCATAATTGGTAACCCGTATCTCCCTATTTAAATATGCATTTTATTTTGTTATTATGCATGCTTTTATTTGTGTCTTTATTGCAAAATGAGTTTTCAAATATTTATTTTTTAATTAAGGTCTTCAATATATATTTGTGCTTTTAAATTTTTTTTTAAAAAAAAAAATACCTTATATGATGTTTTTAAAACTCTTGTGCATTTTTGAAGAATATAGTATGTTATCATCTCTTATGGATTTTTATGGCATTAGTTTACTTGTGATATCTCTTAGCCTACACTTTTATCATTATGATTTGTGCTAGATTTGTTTTAAGAATTGTGTAGGATTTACATATTTTCACAAATGGCCATTTACGTCATTATTTGACAAGAAATGCATAAATTATCGAGGTACGTTTACTTGTGTTATTCTTACTCTTATAGACTCGATATATGTATTGCCATGTGCCTATGTGCTTGTTTTTCATAGTATTTCATACAAGTGCCATTAAGAGGATTTTTAGATGTTTTTGAAAGGCACTATTCGATATTTGATTGCATATATTTGCTTTGTCAACTCTTGTTCAAATACTTCTTTTAAATGAGGTCTCAACTATATGCTATCGGATTTTCAAATTTCAAAAGAGACCTTTTATAGCTTTCTTAAGCTTATTTGAACTTGCATGATTTATTAGACTCTTGATGATATTCTAAATGCATAGTATGTGTTTCTTGCTTCATGGTCTATATATTGTCTATTTCTACTATGCTCTTATGCAAGATATTTTGTGATTGATGATTGAGGCATGTTTTTACACTTGGGCTATTTTTCTCTTGCTTATATAAGCGATGCCGTTAATGAGTTTGTTAAAGTTGTGTAGATGAGAAATGAAGTACTCCAAATATTGTTACCTCAAAATATTTGGATATAAATGTTCTATTATGAACACCTTAGATCAATTGGATGCCCTATGATGATAGTGATGAAGAAGACAAAAAAAGGGTATTCCGGAACAAACTCGATGACCAAGGCAACATTGGTCGAACTAAGGTGAGGTTAGTGGCTCGAAGGTATTTTCAAAAAGAAGGTAATTGATTTTTGCACTTTACTTGCTCATTCTTGGTTTAAGAAAATTTCAAGCTTTACCAAATGGATGTTAAATCCAATTTTTCTAAATGATTTCATTCAAATAGTAGTCTATCGGAGTTTAAAATTTTAGGCCAACTGATTTTTATAAAAGGCCTTGTATGATTTAAAACAAGTACCCCATGTATGGTATGATAGACTTAACTATTTTTGCTAAATGATTTTACAAGAGGTAAAGTTGATACTACTCTATTTGTTTGAGAAAAAGGGCAAGATTGTTTAAACTTGTGCATATTTATGAGAATATTTTTAGTGCTACTAATGAATATTTGTGCAAGATTTTTTTTTAAGTTGATACTAGGTGAACTCGAGATGAGCTTGATGGGGGAGCTCAATTTATTGCTTGGACTTCAAATTATTCAATGCCAAGAAGATGGTTATATTTCAAAAGAACTCTTGAAGGAGTTAGGCATTGAAGAAAGAAGAACTATCTCAACCTCTATGGTTAAAGATTGATAAAGGTTGAGAAAGGCATGTCGGTCGACAATTAAATTCGAGGTATGTTTTCTTGTATTATTTCTATAGACTCGACATTCCATATGCCTTATGTCTATATGCTCGACTTCAAAAACTATCCCAACGAATCTCATTAAAGTGCCATTAAAAGAAATTTTCAAATATTTGAAAGGCACTTCTTCGTATGACTTGTTGTATCCAAAGCTTTAAAACGTTCTTATTTTTTCAGGATAACAAGTTCGGTATCTATTATACGGTTATTCATATTCAAAATTTGGTTCGTCATAATCGAACTAAACATATTGAGATTCGATATATTTTTTAAGGGATTGTGATTTTTTAACAAAAACTTGAGATGTGTTTAATTCCGTCTCAAGGATAACTTTTTTGATCGTTACCTCATTTCGAGCTTGATTATGACATAATGTATATTGAATGAGGTCTACGTTTGCATTTTGCACGTTTTTAAAACTTAGGGGCGAAAAATCGGATTTTTGGTTGAAAATTCGGATTTTGGAAAAACTAACAGACATTGGGCTGAAAGGGTTGAGGGCAACCGGTCGCCCTCAACCTCGACCGGTCGCCCTAAGCTATATTTTGGCTTTTAAACGTTCTGTCTTCAGCATTCTTCATTTTAACAAATTTTTGGCCATTTTTCGTCCCCTTTGCAAATTTCACACACAATTCACTTCAAATGAGTTTTGATGCATGAATTATATATTTTGGGGATTATCTAGCTCGACTATCATCATCATTGCTCGTCTTTACCGATTGAATGGTAAGAATTTCACTATCTTTAGCTCAATTAGGTTGAACCCTTGAGTTTGTGGCTTATATGTATTTTTCTTGATGTAATTCATATATGTTTGTGATGAGCTTATTGATTGTTGATGAATGATATTTGTTAAATTGTATTTGGTGATGAAAAACTTGGCTTGATTTCATTTACAAGGGCTATATATAACTTTTTCTATTTTTGACGCCCGCCAAGTGTTCGATAAAACGTTTCAATGAAAAATTCATCACCTACATGACTCTCTCGATTTCAAAAGTCTCATATATTTATAGAGATCATGTTTTTGCAAATCAAATGATTTTTCATAAGCTTCTACAAGTCGTATGATTCGACTCTTCTATTTGGTTTAAAAGCTTCAATGTTCAAATGGCTCGATACATCGGTTTACTTGCGCACTTTGATAAGAATATATGATGTATTTATCGTGCTAACATTCTTTTTGATGATTTCAAAGGGGAGAAAACAAGTTATAAGCTCTTTAGCTCAAAGAAGCTAAGATAAGCTTAACTAATAGAAGCTATAAGCTATGGCTTCCTAAAGCCATAAGTTGTGTATAATTCTTGGTCCATTGGTTGTAGTATGGACGTATAGCTATGGCTTCCTAAAGCCATAAGTTGTGTATAATTCTTGGTCCATTGGTTGTAGTATGGACGTATATATATTTCTAATGATGTCTCTTTGACAAAGGGGAGCTTGTAAGTTATTGATACTTAAGCTCAATATCGAAAAGCTAAGATTTTAGCTTATGGTTAAAGATATTACTCTTGTTGTGCATGTTGATAGGGGGAGCATTTGCTATATGTGTTTGATAATCTCTCTACTCCCATCCTTGTGTTTATTGCACGGAAATGTTGTCGCTCACAACGGATAGTTCTCTTTAACCGGTAAAATTGTTTTGTTTTCAAAATCGACCTCGTTAAAATTGTTTTGGTTTGTAATCATCAAAAAGGGGGGAGATTGTTTGATAAATGGTTTTATCATGATTTTGATGATTTAGTTTTTATACCAAAACAATGTTTTTTAAGGTTGTCAAAAATACTCCAAAATGATTAAAATGGTTTTAATATTTTACGGAGTATTTCTTCAAGTTTTATTTCAGATAAAATTGGACAACACTTCTAATGATTTTATGTTTATACTTCAAAACAATGTTTCTAAATGTTGTCCTAATACTCCCGATCGATCTAAAATATTTTCACTATTTTTCGGAGTATTTCTTGAAGTTTATTTTCGATATAAAATTGGATAACATTTTTGTTTTGGGGTCAACCGGTCACCGTATAGGGCAACCCGTACCAGAAAGTTGAGAAAAACAGAAAACTTCATGTTTGCGAGAAAATGGTCAGGGCAACCGTCGCCCTATAGGCAACAACCGTCGACCGACCCTTGGCGACCGTACACTGGGAGCAAAATTGAAACATAACATTTGCCATTCGTTTTTTGAAGTTGTGCGACCGGTTGAAGTAAGGGATGACCGGTCGAACCCTACGTCGACCGCCGTGCGGCCGCCTGCTGTAAATATGTATTCTCATTTTCAAACGTCTATTTGTGTGCGACCGTCGCCTTAAGTTTGACAACAAAAATGTAATCGTTGTCAAAGCAGACATCTTCTCCTTAATTTGTGGGATTGATTTCTAACACTCTTTTCTTCAATTGTCTTGCAATTTTTTACAAATTCATGTCCCCAAGAGGAGCCTATCATGTACAAGACATCTTCTATAAATAGAGGAAGAATTGAAGCAACACAATAAGAGAGAAAACTACAACACAACAAGATACACTCAAGAATACACTTGTTCTTACATTGTCTTATTTCTTGTTGTAATTTTCCTAGGTATTCACTTTCACATTCTTGAGGTCTAGGCTATTCTTGATTACACTTGCACTCAATTGTATTATTCATTATCGAGTTGTAATCTTGAATTTGTGGTCGTCATTCAAACACAAGATATCCTTGTGAGTGTTCTTGTGGTAAGAACACACTTGGGTGAACTAGGTGTTAGGTGTAAGAAGATTGTGGTAATCTTCTTGTTGAGGTGTTGAAGAGTGTGGTGCTCTTCAAGGGTGAAGATTGTGGTAATCTTCACAAGGTGCAGTTTGGAGATTGTGGTAATCTTCAAGTGAGATTGTGGTAATCTCAAAGGTGGTGTTGAAGAAGAGTGTGCTGCTCTTCAAGGTGTTGTAAGTTGAATTTGTATTAATTTTGGTAATTAATAAAATTCTTTTTCTTTTTGAAATCCATCCCGGATATACTGGGGTGGTAGAGGATTAGGCCCTAGGTGGGTTTAACCTCTTTAAATCGACGCGTGTTGTTTACTTCCCGCACCTTTATTATTGTGTTTGAGCATTCGGTTGTAAAAAGAGGGCAAAATCGAAAAGATGGAGATAATCTATTCATCCCCCTCTAGATTATCGTAGCCGCTTGGACTTACAATGGTTATATCAATTGATTGCTCAATTCATCGAGTAATATATTTTATAATTATAAGCGCGCAATTCCAAATTTACAATGGAGTATTATCGGAACTAATAAGTTAATTAAATTAATTAAAGAGTTTAATTATTTATTCAATTTATTAGAGCTTAAAACTATAGGTTCATGGTCCCCGGTTCGCCTTCCTAGAGTAACAGGTTAGAAATAATATTTTATGTTCCTATGGGTTTATGGAAAAGAGTTTTCCAAAATATTTGGGATAATATATTAATATCTGTTAATTCCAGGAATATATGATATTCTAAGGTTTTGATTGTATTGGGAAATAAATAAATATAAGATATTTATTATATTAATATAATTATTAAGTTGATAATTATATCTGATAATTATCAATTAGAGTTATGGTCAATCTAGATTTATGAATTCTAGATTAGATAGGATACTGAGTTGGAGTGGAAAACTGATTGAACAAGACTATTAGAAAAAGACCACAACTCCACACAATCAGACATGGTGATTACAACCACTCCTCTCGGTACTTTGACAAAGTTTTTTCTGTTGATTTTGAAAACATAATTTTTCGCCCCAAAAAAGAAGTGAATCAAAACAAAAGAAAAGGAAGAGTTACAAAGGCAAGAGAAAGGTTCCTCAAAATCAAAGCGAAAGTGTTTTCACTTTGGAGAAGAGAGAAATTGGAAGAGGAACTGCCCCAACTACCTCACCGAACTAAAGGAGAAAAAGAAAGGTAAATATGATTTACTTGTTCTTGAAAGTTGTTTGGTAGCTCAAGATTCTTCTACTTGGGTAGTTGATTCGGGCGCTACTAATCATGTGTATTCTTCTTTACAGACACTTAGTTCTTATGAAGAACTTGCCAAGGGGTCTTTCACAAAGCGAGTTGGCAATAATGCAGTTGTGGCAAAAGCAGTGGGAGTAGTTAGGCTTAATATTAGAGACATGATTTTAATTTTAAACATTGTTTATTTTATTCCTTGTTTTCGTAGAAATTTGATTTATGTTTCAAAATTTCATGAAGATTTATTTTCACTATCTTTTAATGATAGTTTAATTATTATTTCTAAGAATGGATGTGATATTTATAGTGCAATATTGAGGAATGGACTCTATTTAATTAAGCCAAATGAACAACCAATGCTAAATGTCGAAATATTTAGAGTAGAACATCCCAAACCAAAAAGGCAAAAGGCTTCTCAAGATGATGAAACATATCATTGGCATCTAAGGTTAGAACATTTTTCACTAGAAAGGATAAATAGGCTAGCAAAGGATGCTCATTTGAGAGAGCTAAAAGTTGACACTCTTCTTGTTTGTGAATCTTGTCTAGAAGGAAAAATGATTAGAAGATCTTTCTTTGCAAAGGGTAATAGAGCCAAAGAACCACTAGAGCTTATACATAGTGATGTTTGTGGTCCCATGACCACACACATTAGATGTGGCTTTGAGTATTTTGTCACTTTTAATAATGATTACTCAAGGCATGGATATATTTATCTCATGCATAGAAAATCCGAGACTTTTGGAAAGTTCGAGGAATTTTATGCGTGTGAAAAATAGTAAGGAAAATCTTTGAAGTCCCTTTGATCTAATCGGGGGTCAAGTATATTGATACTGAGTTCAAAGATTATTTTCTAGAGCAAGGTATTTTGTACCAGCTCACAGCACCTGGCACCCCTTGGCAAGGCGATGTTGCTAAAAGGAGAAAACTTACTTTGCTTGATATGGTTAGGTCAATGATGAGCTACGGTACACTGTCTGATTCATTTTGGGGTACATATTGCAAATGGCGGTTTACATTTTTAATGTAGTTCCAATATATATGGGATGTGAAGAGACTGTTTTGAGATCTTGAAATTCAAAATGTGATCAATGGTTGAGATTTAACCGTATAAAGCATTTAATTACATTGCATTAAATGCTCGCAACATTTATGCCCAATCATATGCTTCATGTAGCAGCTTTTCACTGTGCGACATTAAATGATGCTGACATCATCTTCAAAAACATTCTCGCTTTAATGAAAATGACTTTGTTTTGTCTCTCAGCTCATAAATGTGTGTGATGACTCATTTAAGCTTTTCCCTTCTTCTCTCTTTAGTCTGCGGTGGAACTCAACTGTTCAGTTGACTCAACTCCGCTGAACATCCAATCTGGCTATTTCACTTCGCTGAAGGAGTAAAACTCTTCTGAAATGCAATTCTTCCATCTTTAACTCTGTTGAATGAGTCTTCTGATCATTTTAGTATAGCTCAATAAATCCAAGCTCATTCTTTAGTTCTTCAAACCTTATTTCACATAAGGGTTTTGTGAATATATCAGCTAACTGCTTCTCAGTTGAGACATATTCTAATGTGATGTCTTTTTTTTCAACATGATATCTTATGAAATGATATATGACATCAATATGCTTTGTTCTTGAGTGCAATACTGGATTATGATACACATAATTGGAATTTCCTTCTTTTCAATATCATAATCTTTCAGTTGTTGTCTCATCCACAAGACTTGGGCACAACAGCTGCTTGCTGCACTATACTTAGCCTCAGTTGTTGATGTAGCTATTAAATTTTGTTTCTTGCTGAACCAAGAAACCAATATATTTCCAAGCATTTGACAAGTACCAGATGTACTCTTCATGTCAACTCTACATCCAGCATAGTCTGAATCTGAGTATCCAATCAATTTGAAGCCTCCTTCCTTAGGATACCACAATCCAAGGCTTCCTTTCAAATATCTAAATATTTTGTTTGCTTCAATCATGTGGCTTTCATTAGGTGCAGATTGAAACCTTGCACATACACCTACTACAAAGGTGATGTCAGTCTCACATTGCGATCAGAGCAATGATCCAATAAGTGCTCTATATCTTGTATGATCTACTGATTTGCCTTCTGCATCCAGATCCATCTTCATTTAAGTATTCATAGGAATCTTCACAGATAACTTCCCTTCCATATCAAATTTCTTCATTAAATATCTGGTATACTTGGTTTGGCTTATGAAGGGTTCATCCTTCATTTTGTTTAACTTGAAGTCCTAGGAAGAAAGTTAATTCTCCCATCATACTAATCTCAAACTTTCCTTGCATTAGATTTGAGAATTTGTCACATAGCTCTTTGTTTGTGGATCCAAAGATGATGTCATCCACATATATTTGAACAAGCAAGAAGCACTCTCCATCTTGAATTCTGAAGAGTGTTCTATCAACTTTTCCCTTGGTAAATCCATTGTCTATTAGGAATTGAGACAATGTATCATACCATGCTCTTGGTGCTTGTTTCAATCTATACAATGCCTTCTTGAGCTTGTATACCTTATCTCCAATAGTTTTCTGCTCAAAACATGGAGATTGTTCTACATAGACTTCTTCTTCCCCAAAAGTCCATTGAGAAATGCACTCTTCACATCCATTTGATAAACTGTGAAGTTCTTGTGTGCAGCATAAGCAAGAAACATTCTTATTGCTTCCAATCTAGCAATAGGTGCAAAGGTCTCATCAAAATCCATACATTTTTCATGGCAATACTCTTTGGATACCAATCTTGCTTTGTTTATTACATAGATCTTTCCTCATTCATCTTGTTTATGAATACCCACTTTGTACCAATAATATTTTGTGAGTAGGCCTTTGAACCAATTCTTAAAATTTGTTCCTTTCAAACTGCTTCAGCTCTTCCTGCATAGCTAGGATCCAATGTGTGTCACCTAATGCTTGTGACACATCCTTTGGTTTAATTTGAGAAATAAAACAAGTGAACATAGATTCATGTTGAGTTCTGGATCTTGTGCATACTCCTTCTCTGACATTTCCAATAACTAACTCAGGTGGATGGTCTCTCAGCTATCTCACATCTGGTTGGAGTAAGTTAGCTGGGTTTTATTCTCCTTGTAGCTAAGTTGTCTTGAACAACTTCTTCTTAATCATTTTCATTCAATTGCAATCCTTCCAGGTGTCTCTGAGATTCAGCTAACTCGTCCTCATCAGGATCAAGTCTTCTAGGATCTATCTCAGCATAAGGACTCTTCTGCATAGTTGGCTGACTCATCTTCTCAGCTAACTCATCAATGTCTTCTCCATTCACATTAGGTTCGTCAAAAACCACATGGATAGACTCTTCTATTACCATAGTCCTTTTGTTTAACACTCCGAATGCTTTGCTCTCAGCTGGATCTATCAAAGGCTTTCAGATTATCCTTGCCATTATTATGAATGAAACACTTGCTTCCAAAGATGTGAAAACATCCCACATTTGGTTTTCTTCCTGTTTAAGGGGGTTTTGGACAGTTGCTTACTAATCATACACCTATTTTTGAGTGTAGCAAGCAGTGTGAATGGCTTCAGCCCAAAATCTCAGCTTTCAACTCTTTGTGCTCATAAGCTATATAACTTAGATTACCCAGCTCTTCAGTCAGCTGTGAGTTTTAGAATTTGAGTTGGTTGTTTTCCTCATTTAGAAGTGTGTGTGAGGATTCAATGTGCTCAAAGTCTTTCATCATTTTACCTAATGAATCATAAAGATCAATGGGTGATGAGGTGTGTGTATCATGATCACTATCATCAGAATTTGAATTAGATGAGTTAAGATTTACCTCATCTTCCTATTCTTTGGCCATGAGACATATCAATGCCTCTTCTTCTATGCCTGCAGAGTAGTCAGCTTCACTAATATCTGACTCTGCTATCTCCTTACACTTGGCTGTCTTAGAATCTACATCCATCATTGCTTTGTTTCTTTCTTGTCTTCTTTCCCTGAAGACTTTCTTATCCTCTTCATTTATGTATTTGTTGATTGGTGGATAAGGCAGCCAACTACAAAGTGACATGGATGTCTGCATTTCAGCACAAATCTTATGCTTTCTTCTCAGCTCTCATGGGAGTTCTCTTTTTCTTTCCTTTGGAAGGAGCTGAGTGCCTTCTAGAGGATTCTCCTTTGTTCCTCTTATAATTTTTGTTGAAAAGTTTGTTGAACTGTTTGACCATCTAGGCAATCTCTTCTTTATCAATGATGTCTTTGGAGTAAGTTGCCTTTGATTTTCCAGCCAATAGAGCAGCTGTCTTCAGTATAGTTATCTCATCATGCTCTTTTCTCTTGAGCTCGAATTTATATGTTTTCATGTTTGAGAACAGCTCATGGTTCAATATCCTGGTCAAGTTCATGGAGTGTCTGAGAGCTATCACCTTTATTTCCCACTCAACTGGGAGGGCTCTTAGAATCTTCATACACATTTCCTTATGTGTATACTCCTTGCCTAGAGCTGACAGTTCATTGCTAATCTCTATAAATCTGACGTCTAGTTGATCTAGTGATTCTCCTGCCATTATATTGAAGTTTTCAAACTTCTGCACTACGACCGTGAGCTTGTTCTCTTTTATCTGCTCTAAGCCTTCACAGATAGGACTCAGCTATTCCCAAATTTCTTTTGTAGTTCTGCAAGGTTTAACTTTGTTAAACATGACTTTATCTAAAGTCTTATATAAAATGTCCTTAGACATACGTCTATCCTTGTTTGACCATTCACTTCTTGGTTTATCCACCTAAGCAAGCCTTTTTCAGCATCATCTCCTGCAGCTCTTACAGCTGTGTTCACCTTGGTGATTCTAATGTGTCCATCATCGATGACAAACCACATTTTATCGTATAAAGCAGAGTGATGTGCCAACATGCGAATTTTCCAGTCATCAAATTCCTCAATAGTAAACATAGGAATACGGGATAGATTTGCTTCCATGACAATAACTTTGAAACCTTTTGAAAACTCAATTGTTGATGTTTTGAAAAGAATAAGTCAGTAACTAGTGCGGAAGGTTCTTTGAACCAACTGCTCTGAGACCACTTGTAGGTCCCAAGAGGTGTGAGTTAAATTTAGAAGGGGGGTTGAATAGACTTAACCAATTTTTTCAATTCAAACAATATTCAGATTTTCACAAGAAAGAAGTTAAGTCTCTTGAGAGACATTTGGGTCAAACTTCAGCAGGAGAGTTAAGAACTCAGCAGACTCAGAGAGAGTTGTTGATAGAGTAACTCAGCTTAATGAAGTTAGCTTTTACAAATTCAGCTTTTTTGGTTTTATAGCGGAAGTCTTTACACCCTTTTTAAAGATTGGTTATCAACACTTATCTTTTAATCTTGTTATTATCAGTTGGATAACAAATATATTAAGCAAGTAATTAAATTGTAGAAATTAAATGCAAAATATAAAATGACACATTATAGTGGTTCGAGGATGGGGTAATTCCTCCACTCCACTCTTCTCATACTCTTGAAGAAATCCACTAATGCAACAGTAACTCTGTTACAAAAGTACAAACAGTCTGAGACAACCTTAATCACACAGTTGGCTTTACTCTTGGGACTCAACTCTTCAAATCTTCCGGACTTGATCACTCAACCCTTCTTCAGATTTGAACCAGGTGTTGGGAAATTTATTGTTTAGATTTTGATGAATGCCATGTAAAACTTAAACTAGGAAGTTGGCACCCCATTTTTGTTGTAAACTGCATTGTAACAAATAGGGTGGTCAAGCCGAGTTAAGTCACCGTGCTAAACATGCAAGAAGACAACCGGAGACTAGAAGGAAGACTCACTGCAAGACAAATTGAGTATGGCAAAAAGAGAAGATGGGAACTCGATCAAGGTCCAAATGAGATGCAAACAGTAAAGTATCGCCAAGTCAACTCAAGATAGCCAAGTCTCAAGTTGAAGTGACAAGAAGAGTCATCCAATGATTGAAAGTCGACTCTAAGTTACCTGGGAAAACAAGGAAATGCAATCAAGTCGAGATAATCGAAAGAGATCCGTTGCCGAAATCGAGAATTACTTAAACAAGTAATACCTCCATGCTACCTTTCTCGAAGTGCTCACCCCGAGCGTGCAAGGGGAATGAACCAATGGGAAGCACTATACCATGTCGAACTCAAAAGGCAAGAACAATTCATACGAGGAAGTGGCAACTCCAAGGATCGCAACAAGACAAGCCAACGACCACAAGTGACTTTCAAAAATAAGCCTATCTCTTCAACGGGCGATTTTTGAAAGATCACTATAAAAGGCCGAGGAATGACTCTGAGAAAAGAGAGCCTTGACTACCTGAATCACGAACATTTCAAGAAAACATTTTTAAATCATTCAAGATTAATCCTCAAGCCTACATCACGAAGAAAATCAATCCAACACTCACCTGTGAAGGAAAGATAGCTTCAATCGGTTGAAGAGGAAACCTTTGAAGAAAAGGGGTCTACATTCCAAGGAGAATTGTAGGAAGGTTCAAGGTCGAACCAGTCTCGAGTTTTTGGAGGGCTTCGTGATCAAATCCAAAGAGCTTGAGCAAGTGAGGTGTAGTAGCAAGGCAAAGCGCCTGTGAAGAAGTTCGAGTCGCACGAGAAGCCAATGCGTGACCAAGGCATCTCCAGATCGAGACCCAAAGGATCAAGTCAGTCGGATGTGTGATCAAGACTTGTATATGGACTGCTACCACTTCGTATACTGATCAATACTTAGTGGATTCCTCCAGGAGTTGGAGAAGAGAGAAGTAGAAGAATTACCCCATCTTCGAACCTCTATAAAATCTTATCGTGTCATTTACATTTCAAAGACTTTAATTCCTGCATCTTATTTGTTTAACTCTGTGATAAATTTGCTATCCACTTGATAATCCCTAAGTACTAAAACCAAGTATTAAATCTTTACTAAATCAATTTTAAGGGTGTAAAGTCTTCCGGCAAAAAACAAACTCATAGTTGAGCTAATTCGGTCTTAACAATGAGTTATTCTATCAACTCGAGAGTCATGAGTGACTAACTCTACCGATTAACTAAATTGGCTATCCACCAAGGACACAATGTGTAGTATCAACTCGAACTTTAAAAAGGACTAAATCGAAAAGTTGGTATGGTTTATTCAACCCCCTTCTAAACCTTACACTCACACCCCTTGGGACCTACAAGTGGTATCGGAGCGGTTGGTTCATTGAGCCTTCCGCACTGGTTACTGAACTAGATCTCCAAATTTCTCAAAGTATGTTTTAGTACTTAAATTTTCAAAACTCCTTTTATCATCAAAAGTTATTATCATGGAAGCAAATTTGACACGCATCCCTATGTTCACAATTGAAGAATTTGATGATTGGAAAATTCGTATGCAGCTCATCTATCAAAGATTACATGATGAGATGTGGATAGTGACAGAGGATGGGCCACTACAAATTTTAAAAGTGGACACATCTCAAGGAGAGCTGCAGCTGAGGGCGAAGAGGATGTTGCTCCTAGACCAGCTATGGTTGAAAAACCACGGACTGAATGGACAAATGATGACATAAAAAATATATAATCTGGACAATGTGGCCAAGGACATCCTTTACAAAACCTTGGACAAAGCCATGTTCAATAAAGTCAAATCATGCAAAACGGCTAAAGAAATCGGGACAAGCTAACATTGATTTGTGAAGGCTCGAGCAAATCAAGGAAAATAAATTATCAAATGGTCAGTACAAAAATTCGAGAATTTCAAAATGATCGCAGGAGAGAACCTGGATCAACCGGATGCTCGGTTCATAGAAATTACCAACGAGCTATCTCGCTCTTGGAAAAGAATATACACGAAGAAATGTGTATGAAAATCCTAAAAAGTCTCCCAAATAAATGGGAAATGAAGGTCATGGCACTAAGACATTCCATGGACCTATCAAAGACATCCAACCATGAGCTATTCTTAGACCTCAAAGCCTACGAATTTGAGCCGAGAAGAAAAACCATGAAGAGACAAATTGTACCCAAAACAATTTTTCTAATTGTTAAGGATGGCAAGAGAGAGCCGAGGTCAAAGAAGTCATTGACCCGGAGGAAATAGCCATGTTGGTTAAAATGTTCAACAAGTTCTTCAATAAGAACTACAAGAGAGGCAAGGGCGAATCCTCCGGAAGACACTCGGCTCCATCCAAGTCAAGGGAATATAGGCCAACCAAGAGAACAGATCATCAAAAAGTCAATATCGTAGGGCCGACAATCCAAGAATGGAAAGAGGCGATCAAAAGGTTGAATATCTATGTTGGAACTGTAGGCAACCGGGTCACTATGCCATTGATTGCCCGTATCCTGTAGTCAACAAATACATGAATGAAGAAGAAAGAAAAGTCTTTAGAGAAAGAAGACAAGAAAAGAAAAAGGTAATGTTGGTCTGCAGAGATCTTTGAGACAAACCAAAGTCAAGAGACATAGCCGACTCGAGAGAGTAGTGAAGCGACTACTCAAGTGACTCAAAGAAGAAGCCTTGATCCGTCGATGGCCAAGGAATAAGACCAACCTGACCAAGAAGATGAGGTACACTCGACTCATCACACTCGTTCTAGTGATAGTGATCGTGACACACACACTTCATCACCCACTCGATCTTTATGATTCATTAGGCAAAATGATGAAAGATTTTGAACACATTAAATCCTCACACACACTACTAAATGAGGAAAACAAATTACTCAAGAGCCAAAACTCACAACCGACTAAGGAGTTGAGTACTCTAAGTCAAATAGCCGATGAGAATAAAAGTTTAAAGGCCGAAAATGCCAAGCTAATAGCAAAATAGCTACCATAGAAAAGAGGAGAATGACCTCAAAATGTGATTGCCTCATTCACTAAGGCATCTAAGTCATTGGATGATCTTATCATGAGACAAAGAGAATGTGGAGACAAGACAGGGCTTAGGATTTAATTCTTCTCATGCTATGTCAAGCTCCAAAAGTGATTTTGGAAAAAGGATCTTCAAGCAATGAAATATCTCAAAAATCCAAAACTCCAAATGGTGCACACACACTTATTCCAAAGCACAATTACAAGCAAACTGCATTGGTTATAAAGGAAAAGGAAAACAACCGATTGAGTGTCTTTGAGGGGACAATTGAGAAGAAATTCACCGAGTTCCTTAGCAAACTCCAAACAGAATACTCAGAAAGAAGAAACAGAGCTACCAAAAATCCCGAAGATCTATAAAAGAAACACATATGATGGGAATGGTAGAAAATATCCAAGCCAAGCTGATTGGAATAATGTAAACTATCGGAAAGACCTATGGAATATAAGCCCAAATGGCAAAGGCCTAGAACTCAAAGAAAGGTCATTCCAAAGGTATAAGAGCCTTCATCAAAGACACATATGCACCTGGGCACTACACTCGAGAGACATCACAACTACCCAAAGAAAGTAATTGCTAAAACACATATACAGCATACAAACAAAAGAGACAATTTGTATGAACCTAGAATCCCCAAGCAATTTGCCAAAATTAATTATGATTATGGCATCGATAGATGGCAACCCCTTAGAGCCAAATCATTTGGCTATAGGTTGGTTGGATCATCTTACAATACTAACCCCTCGGGACCCGCATACAAGAATGGGTACCTAAAACTTAATTTCCTTGTTTGCGGGTTCAAGAATGCAGTGAGTGCCAAGGAACCTGGTACATGGATAGTGGTTGTTCCCGGACATATGACAGAAACAAGAAAAATCTGTCAAAATTCAAGGAAGTTAAAGGAGCAAAAGTCATATTTGGAGGAAATGAAGCTCCAGGAGAAATAAAAGGCATTGGATCCATCAAGAAAAATGGATTAGAAATCACGAGATGTTGCATATGTTGAAGTACTCAATTTCAATCGCTAAGTATCGGCCAACTCGTGACAAGGGCTATAATGTTGGATTTAACATGGGTATATGCCAAATCAAGGATACGAGAATCAAGTGAAGTTGTGTTGCAAGGATGCGGACAAAAGAACATGTATATCGTGGATTGGTCACCACAAAAACACAAGCACTGTCTGTTAGAAAAGAGCACAAATGAATCAAGTTGGTTGTGGCACAAGAAGTTTAGTCACCCGAATTTCAAAACAATTAACAAGCTTGCCGGAAGCAATCTTGTGAAAGGACTTCCGACTCGATATACAAAAAGGAGAGTATATGTGACGATGTCGAAGGGAAAACAAATCAAATCATCATTCAAAGAAAATGGCATTGGTCATGAATTATCTGCAAAGAAAGACTCCACAAAGCAGAATGGAGTTGCGAAAAGAATGAATAGAACTCTCAAAGAAGCGGCAAGGACCATGTTAGTTGAAGCGGGGTTACCAAAAAGATTTTGGGTCAAGCAATCAACACAAATTGCTACACTCAAAATAGATGTATGATAAAACAGACAAACCGACGAAGACTTCCTATGAGATTTGGACAGGGAGAAAACCAAATGTTGCATATTTTAGAATATTTGGATGTAAATGCTTCATCCATAACAATGGCAAAAACAATCTAAAGGCTTTCGATGCTAAAGTCGATGAAGGTATCTTCTTGGGATACTCAAATGAAAGCAAAGCCTCAGAGTACTCAACAAGAGGACTATGGTTGCGAGAGAATCCATTCATGTGGTATTCGATGAACCAAATGTAAATGGAGAAGACGTTGAAGAGTCAACTAATAAGTCAATCATCCAACCATGCGAAAAGTCCCTATCTTTGAAGTTGAAGCCGAATTATAAACTCGGATGAAGATGAGATAGCCGAGTCTCATAAACAAATGGAAAATTTGCGCTTAAGTGATTGCGAGAGAGATCAAAGCAACACAACCGCTAGACGATCAATCCACTAACTTACTCCAACTTTGATGTAAGATGGTGAGAAACCATCCACTAGAACTTGTCATTGGAGATATAAGAGAAGTGTGTCAAAACAAGATCCGAACTCAACAAGAAGCCATGTTCACATGCTTTATCTCTCAAATAGAGCCTAAAGATGTGTCACAAGCATTGGATGACACACATTGGATTCAAGCTATGCAAAGAAGAGTCAATCGGTTTGAAAGAAATAAAGTATGGGAGTTAGTTCAAAGACCCACCCATCAAAATGTTATTGGCACTAAATGGGTGTTCAGAACAAGATGAACGAGGAAGGTTCGGGTAAGAAACAAAGCAAGATTAGTAGCCAAAGTATATTGCCAAGAAGAAGGGATATGTTTTGATGAAACATTTGCCCCTGTAGCAAGATTGGAAGCTATTAGGATGTTTCTTGCCTATGCAGCTCACAAGAATTTTATTGTATATCATATGGATGTAAAAAGTGCATTCCTAAATGGTTTATTGGAAGAAGAAGTGTATGTTGAACAACCTCCGGGATTTGAGTAGAAGACTTTTGGAGATAAGGTATACAAACTCAAGAAAGCTCTGTATGGATTGAAACAGGCACCCGAGCATGGTATGATACCTTGTCACAATTCCTAACGAGAATGGATTCACAAAAGGAAAAGTAGATAGAACACTGCTCATTAAATTCAAGACAAGAAAAGAGCATAATGCTCGTTCAAATATATGTGGATGACATCATTTTTGGATCCACAAACAAAGAGTCATGTGTGATAAATTTTCAAACCTCATGCAAAGCAAATTCGAAATGAGCATGATGGGAGAGCCGACATTCTTCCTTGGACTCCAAGTGAAGCAAAATCAAGGATGAAACCTTCATAAGTCAAATAAAATACACCAGATTTAATGAAGAAATTTGGTATGGAAGAGAAGTCTTCTATGAAAATACCAATGAATACATCATCAAAATGGACATGGATGCGGATGGCAAGCCTGTAGATCAAACAAGATACAAAGCACTTATTGGATCATTGCTTTATCTCACAACAAGCGGGCCGGACATCACCTTTGCTATAGGTGTATGTGCAAGATTTCAATCTACTCCAAAAGAGAGCCATATGACTCAAAAGCTAAGAGGATCTTGAGATATTTGAAAGGAAGCCAAGAAGTTGGCTTATGGTATCCAAATGAAGGTGGATTCAAGTTAATTGGCTATTCGACTCTAACTATGTTTGGATGTAGAGTTGACATGAAGAGCACCTCGTACATGTCAAATTCTTGGAAACATGCTAATTTCTGGTTTAGCAAAAAGCAAAATTCAATAGCCACATCTACAAACAAGCGGAATACATAGGCGTAGGCAAACAAGCAGCCCAAATCCCATGGATGAGACAAAGAAATGAGAGACTATGAAATTGAAGAAAAGGAAATTCCAATCATGTGTGATAACACAAGTGCAATTGCAATCACTCAAAATCCTGTGTTGCACTCAAGAACAAAGCATATCGATGTCAGATATCACTTCATAAGAGATCATGTTGAAAAGAAAGACATCACCTTGGAATATATTTCAACTGATAAACAGTTAGCTGACATATTCACAAAACCATTATGTGAGTCAAGATTTGAAGAACTCAAGCATGAGTTAGGGCTAATTGAGCTGAGCTAACACTCAGAAGACTCAAAGAAAGGAAATGAAACACAAAAAGGGAAAAAGAGCTGAATTCTCAAAATCAGCTAAATGAATCAGTCGTATCGGAAAGACAGCTATACCGAATTAGCTGACAGCTGAGTCACTATGAGAACTGTGACAAGAAGAGTTAAATCAGCTAAGGGATAAGCTGAGTCATTTATGAACAAAGTGACAAAAACGCAGTCGTTTTTACTAAGCGGGAATGTTTTTAAGAATGACGTCGAAGATAATGATGATGTGTACAGCAAAAGCCGCACACCAAGCTTATGATTGGATATAAATGCTTTTGCATTAAATTCGAGACATTAAATGCTAATCGGCGTGCAAAATCTAAGCCGTTGATTTCGATCACATTTCAAAATCACCACGCACATCCTTTCGAAACCATACTTAAACCATTTTCGTCCTTTTCTCTCACATATTACCAAAACTGTTCATTTCTCTCTCAGAAGCAAAGGCAAAACTCTCTCAAAACCCTATCAATCTTCAAATCAACTTCTAAGTTTCTTTCCGTGAAATACTGAAAAATGGCATCGACTTATGATTTCATCAAACTAGGGAAGCAAATCCACACTGGGTCTCTTGTGGATTTCGAGGAATGGTCAAACAGGGTCCGATGACGCCCTCATAAAGAAGATTGTTGAAAAGCTCGAAAAGTTCGGGCTAAAACCATTTTTGACGATGGAGCTCCCGATGACCTATGTGGAAGAGGTCGCTCGATTCTATGTCGAAGAGCTCCTCGACCGACTATCTTTGATAAGATAGTCTACACGGAGCCCAACAAGAGGCTTCAAGGAGGACTACCACAAACTTGGGACATAGTTGCCAAATGCATAGACATCAAGTTTGGCGGCTTTGACCAACTATCAAAGCAAAATTGATCGTAATGGCCGCGATCATTGAAGAAAGGAAAGTAAACTGGGCTGAGTTTGTCTGCAAGAGAATCGCTGAAATGTAGGGAACAAATCCTTCAAGGAGGATGGTTCGTTCGGAGGATCTTTGGGATACGGCCTGGTGATTGGCCGGTGATGGAGGTGAAAGGAGTCCCTCTTCGACATGGAAAGGCGTTCCATGTAAACAAGAGGATGTTCGAGATCAAACCTCTCTCGCGCACGAAGAGAGCCTACGCCAAGAGAGCCGATACAAGTGAGGGGGAATCACCACCACTGAAGATACAACTGTTTTCTCTCACCAAAGAAGAAAGTCCCTGCGCAGCATGCTAAAAGAACTCACGCCACTGCTGCAGCAAACAAAACCAAATCTGCTCCTCCCGCCATAGTCACCTGCCCCAGCTAGCCTGTGAAAGGCAAAAGAAGGAATCTCAAATACCTTCTCCGGCCGTCAAAAGAGGAGAACGATAACCAAGACGGCCACTCCTCGAAGAAAACAACAAAGACGCCCCCGCCGCCAAGACTTAGAAGAAACTCTCTCCGAACAAAATCCCTCCGGTACAAACTAGGAGAAGAAGAAGAATCTTCAAGCGTTCCAAACTTGAAAAACCGGCTAAGTCACCACTCAAAAAAAGAATCAAGACTCAGCTGGAGAAGTAGAGTCTCCGTAAATTATTGATGAAATTGAAGTCTGAAGGCGATCAAGAGAGGCAAATCAAGACCAGTGTAGTTCGAACAAATGAGACACAAGAAGTAGCCGAGAAATCTAACCCTTTGTTGTTGAGGATCGTATCCCCTCCCGCAATGCAGACGCAATCGACAAAATGGAGCACCAAAGCTTGCTACCTTCTATCCCCGAGAATGAGGGACAAAGAAGAAGAAACCGATAGAGATGATGATGTGATGATCCTATCCCCACCTTATCCGGACATCCAAAATCGTCTGCGAGAGTGGAGGAAGTGGAAGTTAAGTCGATCCAGGGAATAGTTCCAACGGCCTGAGTTTATCGAAGAAGAAGAGGAACGATGAATTTTCTTGGAGTGACCACCGTGGTCCAAGATCGGATGAAGAAAATCGCACGACATATCTTGCGATCTTCAAGGACAAGGAGAAGGAGAGACAGGCAGGAAGTGAAGCACGTGCGAAGGCGATCATCCGCCCTATCACCCGCACCACGAGAACATACACATCCTCTCCTTGACGCCCTATCGAGAAAGTGATGAGGATCTGACGGACCTGTTCTTCGCTGAAGAAGAGTTGCAAATGCAGCAAGCAATGCACGAATCCGAGTCCTTCATGAACAAAGAATGATGGAGGGACCAGGAGAGTCCTCCAAAACACAAATGAGATAGACCCAATGGGAGTGGTGCGGCATATTGCCATCAAGAGTTGTTCTTTGCCACCACTTCCCCACTCACTCGGAAGAAGGAACTAAGGAAATGGCGATGAAACTGGGTTAATGGGGACCCCATCGAGCTAACCCCTAATGAAGGTGTCTTACCACCGCCCCAACGGCCGAACACTCGGTAGAAATAGCCGGGAGTTTGGAGACGAGTGACCCCATTCCAAGTCACTCGGTTGGTGCGCCACCGAGGGGAAACTCCCTCCACCGCAAAGGTCGGAGGATGCTTTGCAGATGACTCCACAACAAATCTAGGAGGCGAAGTGGAGAAGGAACAAACACAAAGTACACAACGAGTTGTCATCAACGGCTCGGACATTTGAGACTGTCTCACCGAGGTGCCAACCGCTCAAGGCTAATGACGTTGATGATGCGGTCGAGGCACGAAGGAATGAGCAGGAGTTAACACTCTAGGCGATGAAAGTGCAATCCATGGGGTTGAGACTCCAATGGATGCCACCGCGAAAGACCCTAAGACAGTGACACTCGTCGAAAGGGATGTCCAAGGCCTCGCTGCGGTTGAGACTGCAGGAGGTAATGAAGGCCAACGGGAGGTTGAGACTTCCCGGGTAAAGAAGTCTGAAGTAGAGAACATCCCTCCTGCTATCATTGATCCATCTCGAAAAGGAGATAAGTGCACTTCACGACTCCGAGGATAATCCTGATGTAACCTTTTCGGATCGGAAGAAGACGATGAAGCCGAGTCATCCCCGTGGATCGATCCAAAAGACTCACCGAGGATGTTCAAACCACGAGCAAGTCGACCTCAAGACTACTCAAACTTTCAATCGATGATGAGCCACCCATGGAAATCTCATCATCGTCCGATGACGCTTTGATAAGGCCGAGGACCACCAACTCACCCGAGAAACCAAATGAGATCGACGCTGTTGAGACAAATGAGGCTCGCAAGTCGGGTCAACTTCACAACAAACCCCACCAAACAGTCCACTGCGAAGGCTTCCCAAGCTGCAACAGGTTCGACTCCACAGGAACTTCACGCGCACCACTCATCATTGAACAAATCCCGATTGCCCGTGATGATTCCTTTGTAGAATCATTTCCATTCTCTCGATGCAAAGACATTGTTGAGAGAACTCATTGAGCACATGCATGAATCTCACATTGCCGAGATCAAGCTGCTGTGTGAGCAAAATAAGAATGAGCTCCTGCGTATGGAAGAAAACATGGAGATCGAAAATTCAAATTTTCTCATGGCCGAGATGAAGTTGCTTAAAGTCAATCCAACGCTACTCGCTCGAGTTTCGTGCAAAGATACTCCGCAGCAGACTCGGCGAACTCGGCTATCAGCCAGACTCGACTTCCGCTTGCTAGTATGTGTCCAGGGGTTCCTCTCTCCTTTGATGATGCCAAAAAGGGGGAAGAGGAATACCTAAAAGCGAAGAGATCCTCGACGCCGAGAAAGAGGAAAGCGGTCAGTAAAGGGAAAGACAAATGAGGAGGTCTCAAGAGCAAAAGAAAAGAAAGTCCGTGAGGGAGAAGGATCGGGAGATGTCACCCTAATGATTGCACAAACCCCCAACAAGGTCTTGTCACAAACGTGATATAATCGGAAAAACTCCCAGTGACTCGCCACTCCAACACTCTGCGTATCTATGGCTGAAAAGAGAAAGACAATTGAAGCGAGGGATGGAGGAAGTGGAGGGAAGGATGAATGCCCGAGTTATGAATATCTTGAAACAACATGGAGGCATTCCAAGAGACGAGAGACACTTATGCCATCTCGTTGCCGAATCGAGCCAAGATCAGTTGATGAATTTAAAACGCCGCATCTGAAGGATATTTTGCAAACATGTCCATGGCTCAAGCACTGGACTTGTCTTGAGAAAAAGGGTCTCACGTTATGTGAAGAAGGCGACAGGCAGACTACTACGCGATCACTCTGCTGTCACTCCGCTAGTCACTCACTGGGAAGAAGAAGACCCGGACAATACACGCCCGAGAGGAAGAGGTAGAGGAAAAGCGTGTGGTGGAGGAAGAGGTTTCACCTGGCCTCTGCCTTCAAAACATTGAGTACATAGATCCAGGCAAGAAAGGATGGATCTCTTTGGGCTGGTCTTGACCAAGTAGCCAATCTGCAAGTGGCTAAAAACAATGTTGAGTACATGAAAAGAATTGAAGAAGAAAATAAAAGACAAACTCACTTTGGGAGGAGAGACAAGAGAGACTAAGAAGAGATGAAGTCATGCCCGGAAGGCATATGAAAAGAAGAAGAAGGCGGTGAAGATGAGAAAAAGAGAAGAAGACCAAAGATGAAAGAAGGAGAGCGTGAAGGAGATGAAGTGTTGCTTTGTCCACCCTTCATGTATTTTACTATGTAAATACATACTATGTAAGTCTTCTGTAATAAATCTGTAAATTCTCTATTTTTGCGTAGATATAGATGTTTGCTCTGATACACCTTGTAAACAGTTGTGTAAAGGACAAGAATGCTATGATCAATAAAAGGATTGATTCTACGCATACATTCTCTGTAAATACACTATCTGTATGTATCTATGCTATTTACATTTTGAATGTTTTAAGTTTTGGCATCATCAAAAAGGGAAATTGTTGGGAAATTTATTGTTTAGATTTTGATGAATGCCATGTAAAACTTAAACTAGGAAGTTGGCACCCCATTTTTGTTGTAAACTGCATTGTAACAAATAGGGCTGGTCAAGCTGAGTTAAGTCAGCTGTGCCTAAACATGCAAGAAGACAACTGAGACTAGAAGGAAGACTCCATTGCAAGACAAAAAGTATGGCAAAAAGAGAAGACGGGAACTCGATCAAGGTGCAAAAGATGCAACAGTAAAGTATCGACAAGTCAACTCAAGATAGCCAAGTCTCAAGTTGAAGTGACAAAGAGTCATCCATGATTGAAAGTGACTCTAAGTCACCTGGGGAAAACAAGGAAATGCAACAAGTCGAGATAATCGAAAGAGATCCGTTGCACGAAATCAAGAGAATTACTTAAACAAGTAATACCTCCATGCTACCTTTCTCGAAGTGCTCGACCCCGAGAAGCGTGCAAGGGAATGAATGATCGCATAATTCTTACATGCAAGCGTACGGTGTCAAGTTTTAGTATAGGTTTTGAAAGTAGGGTTATCGTCTCCACAGGATTGTTATCGAATTTTATACTAAGTACTATAATTAAAATAGCTTAATTCTATCTAGAAATCGAAAAGAGATGGATTGTTTATTAAACTAAAAATTAAACTAAGAATTGGTTCGCACAAATTATCAAACACGTAGAAAATGAATTCTAGAGGGTTGATTTCACCTAGTTATCCCCTATGTTCTCAATCCAGTTTATAAATCACAAGTTATTAATCTATAAGCCAATATTCCTACCGTTTATCACTTCCTCTCTCGAGTGCCAAGTGATTATAGGTTCCAATTTTTGATTTCGATATCTCTATAAAAATCATAAATTAAACCCTAATACGCTCAATGAATATTCATTCACCAACTTTAAAAGATTCATAAATCTCTCGATTCTATGAAACCCTAGGTTGTGCTATTCTAAAGTCATGCGTTCAATTACCTCTCTCGAGCCAAATCAAACACGCCAAACAATCTAAATTATTGATCGATAATCCGATGCAATCAAATCAAATAGTACAAATAGATTAATAAATATGCGAATTTCATAAACTAGAAATCAAAACATAGGTTCAAACGTAAGTTACATCAATCCCCTAGAAATATGGGTTTAGCTCATGTTGGATGTACAAAAATTCATGAAGAAATAATTATACATCGATAGGGTTCAACAAAGATGCTAGAAAAATAATTTGGAATGATTAAGGAAGGAATCTTCTCTTTCCGGAAGGTAGATGCCTTCGAATCTCGTCCCGAACTCTTTCTCCTTGCTCAAAATCGTCCCTTGTGCTCTCCAAAATGTCCAACCCCTGTTTTTCCGTCCCTTGTTCTATTTATAGGCTTAAAACCCTAAAAATTCCGTCCAAAAAGGCCCAAAATACGTTCAGGCCCAAACGCACGCAAGCAGCAAGAAAATGGCGCGAAGAACTCTCTCCCAAGCCAACGCGTCTTTGCCGCAGGTTGTTGGCGCCCAGACTTCCGCCCACCGGCTGCTCAGGCCCGCGAGCTGCAGCAGCGCCCTGTCCTCAAACGTTGTACCAATTTCGACCCCCGCGCTGCGGCGCGGGGGTTTTGGCGCTGCGGCGCTCGATCTTGCTCGATATATTTCCGCTTTTTAGCTCCCATAATGCGATCTTCACCACCCAAACACGTTTTTAATCGTTTTTAACCGATTTCGGCTATCAACATTAGTCCCGATTCTCGAACGACAACTAATGACACAAACTCGACTCAAACGACACTAAAATACCCGAAAAACAACGCAAAATCCTCGTCTAGAGTACTCAATACGTTGGTATAAAAACCAACTTAACAAATACCCCCAAACTTAGACGTTTGCTTGTCCTCAAGCAATCACAGACTCTAAGAAAAACGACAAACATGAAGGAAAACAAAATGAAGACGATGACTCAACAAACCAACTCGCAAAACTTCACAACCAAACTCATTCGTCAAATTTCGTTTTACTATCAATCAAGCACGTATTTTCACAATGTGATCATGAAGGTGGAATATTCATGCCAACTCCGTTTTCATTATCCGGATAGACTCACGCAATCAAGTGTTTTCAAAATGATCCACTTTTTGAATATAGAGATGAGATGTTTACCGGACTCCATAGGCTTGTCTTTCACACTAATCTCCACTAATGTAGGCTAATGTAACACAATGATCAATAGGACTTTTAAAGCTTGTAATGTGGGCTTAGGGTAAGGTAGGAAAATATAGGAAAAAGTGGCTCAAATCACCCAAACACACAATTAGCACTTGAATCATCAATTAGCCCTACCCTTCACTTTTTGACATCCCCAATGTTTATGAACCTTCAATCCGCTGATTTTTCTCTTTTTTTTTTTTTTTTAACCCCTAAACTTATTCTTTTTGCGTACATGGGGTTTCATATTTTATTTTCTTGGACAACTTCATTCAATTAAATTCACACCCTTCTCATTATACCTCATCAACTTCCAATGTTTTTCTATACTTTGTGTGTATGAGTGATGGGTAATTAGGATATTCACATTTAGGCTCGGGTATTCGATGGTTTGCCAAAGAAACGGGTTTATACGGCTCAAAGGGGAACACTAGGAAAATATAATACAAAGGTAGGCATTTAGGCTCGCTTATTCAAAGATGGCCTAAATCACTTCCTTAATGTTACTTCACCTAGGATTTTGCCTCGACTAGTGATCGACAAGTTCTAGAATCCTGGGATCATAAAGGAAACACTCCATCGCATAATTCATCCCCAAATAAATCAACAGAGTTAAGCACATAGATGGAATTAATGGAAAGAAGATCAAATCACAGTTCAAACACATGCTCTTTTGACCGTTCAACTCATATTCAACAAATTCACTTAGTCATGCAGTTTCACGAGTTTTACAACGACCCGACTCGACTCTGACTTTTTTTTTTTTTTTAACAAGACTCGACTCAAGAATAAAAATAGACTACACCCCAAATCGAAAACAACATGGTCCCCATGGAGAGGTGAGAAAAGTACTTTCCCGATAATCAGGGACTAAGACTCCTCATCCGAGTCGTGTGGCGGGATGTAGGTGGCGTGCACCGCGGCGGTGGTGTAGGGAAGGGAAACGAGGATGTGATGTCCATAAATCTGCAAGAGACCCGGCCGCGCTCATTCTCATACTCTTGTCGCTCGAACTCGCTGAAAGGCCACGGCTAAACGACGATGTGCTCGCCGCAACTCCCGCAATCGTAGGTAATACGCATGCGTCGGGTCGTCTGAAATGCGAAGGTGGGACCGCTCGCCAAGGGAAGTACCAGCGGCATGATGGGAATGAGATGGTGCGTCGATCAGCAGAAGAAATCGCGAAGCAGCGGGTGCGATCATGGTCTATAATGTACCCTTCGCCCGAGGATCGGACACCATCGTTCCTCGTAGTCGCAATGGTGGCCGAATCAATTGGCGCCTTAGGGCGCTCTAAGGGCTCATTCTTCTCTAACACAATACCTTCGCCCCAGACTCCAAGCCGCAAATCGAGCCGGCATGCACATGCCCCCGCACTTTTGTGGCGAATAGCTTGATGAATAGATTTCTGCGATAATCAACTGCAATCGATGCCGTGTATAATAGCATATAACAATCGGGCACGAGGTGGCGTGACGTCACGAGATGGCCGGTCGGCATCAAGTTCGCAAAGAAAGTGGTACCATGCACGACCATAACGACTCGATGTCGTGTGAGAAAAAAACCATCGCACCCCCTTCTTCGGGCGGGCGGCATTCCGTGCGGACCGATAGAGAGCATGGACAATCATATCTAAATCCGCCGCCGAAGAAAATCATGTAATGGGCTATGGTCAATCGTGGGTAAAGAATAATACTCTCGAATATCCGGTATCCGCCGCCACGGAGATAAACATTCGTTGGGTCCTCATCTGGGTCAATCACCGGCATTGGCATAGAATTCTTTGACAAGTATCGGTGCAAATGGAGGGGGTGGTGCACACAACTTTTGCCACCGGCGCGCTCCGGATCATCGCAGATGACCATCCTGTGGTCCCGGTTGGAAGCCCCGCTGCATTGATTCGCCGAGTCATTAGTTTGCCAAAAACTATCTCTGTGCGGCTTGGCTAACAAATCTTTCTGTGTCGTAGTCCGCCGAGGTAGATGCCTTTGCTTTGCCCTTACCCTTCCTAGTCCTTACCATGACGATCACCTAGCAAAATAAACACACAAACACAACACGTGGAAACATAAAACTCGGTGAGGATGAATAATCAACAAGCAAGGTGGTTAGAAAAATGCACCCGAGTGTATGAATTAGCTACATTTCGAGATTACAAGTAATATCATGCAAGATGGCACTTCTACAATGTCAAAATCTCAATGGGGCATTTTAACAAACACCTTGTGTGCATGAAATTGGGAGAAAGTGATGAACACAATTTTAGTATAATCCAATCCCAAAAATTTCACACCCAAACCTAGTTCTAACATGCTCAAGCTCAACACAATCACAACACAATTCAATATTCAACATATAAAGCTCAACCCACCCAATGCCTTAGCACAAATGAAAGAATTTGGGGATAACCTTGGGGTGGGGTTTTGAAGCAAGTAACTTACCAATTGATGAGTGGTGAGGATGAGTGTGATGTGTGGTGTGCTAGAGTGGTTCCTTGTAGAGAGGAGAGAGAGATTTTCGTGAGTTATGGTGAAAATGGCCCTATACCCGTCGAGTTGAGAGGGAGGGATGTGTATTGGTGTGTTTAAAAAAACTGAGACCAGATGGACGTTTTGTACAAAAATTTCGCCTTGCCTGCAATCGGCCACACATGCTCATGCACTTTATTCCAGTTTTTTGACGTGACTGCTTTTTCCAACCCAGGTCTTGTGCAAGGCCGCGCACATTTTTTTTTTTTTTTTTTTTATTAAACTCTGCACGTTGCAAAGCGGTTGTTCGCCCGAGTCGTCCATGTTTATCGGTCAAAAACTCGCCTGCACGCACAAATAAAATAAAAGAGTCGGGGTGTGATGCAACTTGTTACACCTAGAATGCAAAAACAAAAACAACTACTAAACTAAATTAAAACTAAGAAAGCAATACAAGGGGGGGCTTGGGTTGCCTCCCAAGAAGCGCTAAGTTTACATCTTGACCGGACTATGTCGATTATCCTCAAGTTGGGGCTCCAATAGGCATGTGATCCACATTTCCCTTAGAAACTTCCCAACCTCCAATGTCTTGAAAGAATATTCCCAACCATCCGCTTACCATCCTTTAATTCAAATTTTAGCCTATTGGTTGGATGGATGGTGAATACAACTTTCTCTTGATTTACCCGCAATGTTAGCTCCCCGTTTCTACATCGATCAAAGCCCTTGAAAAAATGGCCGCCCAAAGATTATAGGTATTTTCTTCTCCTCGTTCGCGTCCAACACTACAAAATCCACAGGAAAAACAAATTTATTAATTCTTACCAGTACGTCTTCAATGATTCCCCACGGATAGGCGATGGATCGATCAAATAATCGCAAAGTGATGTTGGATGGCTTCACCTCACCGAGCCCATACTTCGTCACATCGCCTAGATATATCGATTCACACTGGACCCAAGATCACAAAGTGGTTTCTCAAAGCAAACTCCTCCAATAGTACAAGGAATAGTGAAACTCCCTGGATCCTTCATTTTCTGAGGTAGTTTACTCTGGACTATTGCACTACACTCCTCTGTCAGATAGACAGTTTCAAATTCTTCCAACTTCATTTTCTTGGATTCCACTGGTTTCGCATAAATAGGTGATTTTTCGAGCAGGCTGAATTTTTGCTTCCTTTTCCGCGTAAATTGCATTGCGGTGCTCTCTGGATTAACCTCTGATCACTTGGGAACTTTCCCTTCTCGCGCAATGAATTCACTACGTAGCCAACTCGACCCATTTGTGTCTCGATCGACCTAATATGCGTCTCCATTGTGCTCATCTTAGTATTCGGACCATCAATCAACCTCACTCATATTCATTTGATTCCCCGGTCTCTCCGATGAATGAGCCGAGCATCTCCTCTAGCGATCGCTTTTTTCACCTCCGAGTGCATTGAACCGGATGGGTTTGGATAACCGAGGTGGATTCAATACGTTCTCGTTGTTGCTATAAGAGAGATTCTCATGATTGCGAAGTCCCTGGTGGTAATGAGTTGGTAATGAATTACCTCGATTATTAAAATCCCGATTATTCACATAATTGACTTGCTCGGCCTCGTGAGTGGCGGCTGCGTGAACGGCGGGTGGGAGTGCGGTTTGTTGTGGTGTGCTACCGGTATTCATGATTGCCAATTGCTTTGTCGGACTCGAGATTTGAGCCGCCAAAGGCGACATTGATATCAACTCAAGAACACCAGGTCTTTGTCCTCTCGGAGGGCCATTGATAGTCTTGTTTGTGGCCATTTCTTCAAGTAAAAGTAAGGCCTCGATCGGTGTTTTAGCCATCAATGTACCTCCCGATGCCGCATCTAGTATCGTCCTCGTATGCCCATTCACCCATTGTAAAAATATCAACCTCGCTCCGCATATCCATGTCAGGGCATCTCCTCAAAAAATAGCTCCCAAGCTTCATATAACGGCTCAAAATCAATCTGTTGGAACTGGGCGATCTCGCTCTTGATTGGAGTGTCTTGCTTGGGAGGGAAGAATTTTGCTAAAAACTTTTGAGTCGATCATCCCACGTAATACTCCCGGGGAACGCCTCAGAACCACCGCCTGGCCTTATCCCGAAGTGAGAACGGAAAAAGCCTCAACCGAATGGCCTCATCAGTCACACCATTCATCTTAATGGTGTCGCAAATCTCCAAGAATGTGGCCGGATGTGTATTCGGATCATCCACCGGACTCCCCCAATCGATTCTCAAACCATGCTTATGAGGCCCGGTTTCAATTCGAATTATTTGCATTAATGGGTGGCGCACAATTCCTGAGTAATTCAGTTCACGGTGGGCGTAAAGTAATCCCGGATTGCCCTTTCAGTGCATCAGGTTGTGGTGGCATATTCGCAACCCGATTTCCATTATTCTCATTGTCTACAACGCCTCTGCCATTGCTCGATTATGTGCTCGCTTTCTGCTCTTATTGCTCAAGTGTCCGTTCAATTTTTGGATCAAAAGGAAGCAAATTAGTATTTTCAGAATCTCGCATAAACAAATAAATCAATGAGAAATACGAAATTATAACTCCTAAACTAGTCTAGATTAGTATTAAGACTACTTGGTAATAGTATTAGTTTAAAATAGGATAAAACAATCCCCTAAGAGCGGCGCCAAAAACTTGATCGCATAATTCTTACATAAGCGTATGGTGTCAAGTTTTAGTATAGGTTTTGAAAGTAGGGTTATCGTCTCCACAGGATTGTTATCGAATTTTATACTAAGTACTATAATTAAAATAGCTTAATTCTATCTAGAAATCGAAAAGAGATGGATTGTTTATTAAACTAAAAATTAAACTAAGAATTGGTTCAGACAAATTATCAAACACGTAGAAAATGAATTCTAGAGGGTTGATTTCACCTAGTTATCCCCTATGTTCTCAATCCAGTTTATAAATCACAAGTTATTAATCTATAAGCCAATATTCCTACCGTTTATCACTTCCTCTCTCGAGTGCCAAGTGATTATAGGTTCCAATTTCTGATTTCGATATCTCTATAAAAATCATAAATTAAACCCTAATACGCTCAATGAATATTCATTCACCAACTTCAAAAGATTCATAAATCTCTCGATTCTATGAAACCCTAGGTTGTGCTATTCTAAAGTCATGCGTTCAATTACCTCTCTCGAGCGTCAAATCAAACACGCCAAACAATCTAAATTATTGATCGATAATCCGGATGCAATCAAATCAAATAGTACAAATAGATTAATAAATATGCGAATTTCATAAACTAGAAATCAAAACATAGGTTCAAACGTAAGTTACATCAATCCCTAGAAATATGGGTTTAGCTCATGTTGGATGTACAAAAATTCATGAAGAAATAATTATACATCGATAGGGTTCAACAAAGATGCTAGAAAAATAATTTGGAATGATTAAGGAAGGAATCTTCTCTGTTTCCGGAAGGTAGATGCCTTGAATCTCGTCTAAACTCTTTCTCCTTGCTCAAAATCATCCCTTGTGCTCTCCAAAATGTCCAACCCCTGTTTTTCCGTCCCTTGTTCTATTTATAGGCTTAAAACCCTAAAAATTCTGTCCAAAAAGGCCCAAAATACGTTCAGGCCCAAACGCACGTGGCTGCAGCAAATAAGAAGAAATGGCGCTGCTGCAAAGACCTCTCCCCCAAGCCAACGCTTTGCAGCGCTCGTTGTTGGGCGCAAGAAAGTCCACACACCCTCATGTGCGCCAAGCTGAGACAAGCTTCAGCCGCCCGTCCTCAAACGTTGTACCAATTTCGACCCCACAAAAGCGCTAAACGCCGATCTTGCTCGATATATTTCCGCTTTTTAGCTCCCATAATGCGATCTTCACCACCCAAACACGTTTTTAATCGTTTTTAACCGATTTCGGCTATCAACATTAGTCCCGATTCTCGAACGACAACTAATGACACAAACTCGACTCAAACGACACTAAAATACCCGAAAACAACGCAAAATCCTCGTCTAGAGTACTCAATACGTTGGTATAAAAACCAACTTAACAAATACCCCCAAACTTAGACGTTTGCTTGTCCTCAAGCAATCACAGACTCTAAGAAAAAAACGACAAACATGAAGGAAAACAAAATGAAGACGAAAACAAACCAATCTGCGAAACTTCACAACCAAACTCATTCGTCAAATTTCGTTTTTACTATCAATCAAGCACGTATTTTCACAATGTGATCATGAAGGTGGAATATTCATGCCAACTCCGTTTTCATTATCCGAGATAGACTCACGCAATCAAGTGTTTTCAAAATGATCCACTTTTTGAATATAGAGATGTGATGTTTACCGGACTCCATAGGCTTGTCTTTCACACTAATCTCCACTAATGTAGGCTAATGTAGCACAATGATCAATAGGACTTTTAAAGCTTGTAATGTGGGCTTAGGGTAAGGTAGGAAAATATAGGAAAAAGTGGCTCAAATCACCCAAACACACAATTAGCCCTCGTCTAGAGTACTCAATACGTTGGTATAAAAACCAACTTAACAATGAACCAATGGGAAGCACTATACCATGTCGAACTCAAAAGTCAAGAACAATTCATACGAGGAAGTGGCAACTCCAAGGACTGCAACAAGACAAGCCAACGACCACAAGTGACTTTCAAAAATAAGCCTATCTCCTCAACGGGCAGATTTTTGAAAGATCACTATAAAAGGCTGAGGAATGACTCTGAGAAAACAGAGCCTTGACTACCTGAATCACGAACATTTCAAGAAAACATTTTTAAATCATTCAAGATTAATCCTCAAGCCTACATCACAAAGAAAATCAATCCAACACTCACCGTGAAGGAAAGATATCTTCAATCGATTGAAGAGAAAACCTTTGAAGAAAAGGGTCTACATTCCAAGGAGAATTGTAGAAAGGTTCAAGGTCGAACCGGTCTCGAGTTTTTGGAGGGCTTCGTGATCAAATCCAAAGAGCTTGAGCAAGTGAGTCAGTAGTAGCAAGGCAAAACGCCTGTGAAAGAAGCCGAGTCGTCACGAGAAGCCACCGCATGACCAAGGCATCTCCAGATCGAGACCCAAAGGATCAAGTCACCGTGTGATCAAGACTTGTATCTGGATCACCACTTCGTATCTTGATCAATACTTAGTGGATTCCTCCAGGAGTTGGAGAAGAGAGAAGTGGAAGAATTACCCCATCTTCGAACCTCTATAAAATCTTATTGTGTCATTAACATTTCAAAGACTTTAATTCATGCATCTTATTTGTTTAACTCACGATAAATTTGCTATCCACTTGATAATCCCTAAGTACTAAAACCAAGTATTAAATCTTTACTAAATCAATTTTAAGGGTGTAAAGTCTTCCAAAAAAACAAATCGCAGCTTGAGCTAATTCATCTTAACAAATGAGTTATTCTATCAACACTCGATCAGTCCGTTGAGTGACTAACTCTACTTGATTAACTAAATTGGCTATCCACCAAGGACACAACGTGTAGTATCAACTCTGAACTTTAAAAAGGACTAAATCGAAAAGTTGGTAAGGTTTATTCAACCCCCCCTTCTAAACCTTACACTCACACCCCTTGGGGCCTACACCAGGTTTGAACTAGAACCTCACAGAACTTCCTTCACTTCTTGAAAGAACAGACCCCTTTGTTCTTGAAAACAAATTTTCCTCTTCAACTTTGAAGTATGACTTCTATCTTTCACAAGGATGTGTTTGATAAAACCACTTCGAGTTTTAGGCCTGAGGGAGAGTATTACAGATTGCTTGTATGCTCAGATTTCACGTTTGAATTCTTTTGCTCGTCTATGTCATATGTTCGTGTCTCTCTATAAAAATTCCTCAGCCTTTTATAGCAGGAGTTTGATATTTGTCCATTGAAGAGATAGATAATTTCAAACTTTCATTTCTTGTTCGTTGTCATGTCTTGTTCTTACAACATTTGATGTTGACATAACCTTTGTATTTACTACCTGTAGGCATCTAAAAAGAACCATAGTTCTGCAAGCATTGTATTGGTCCCTGCCACTTGCACTCTTTCAGCAAGATAACTTTTAAGGTTGGGTCTATCTCCCGCCCTCGTTCATGTCCCCCTCTCTGCTAAGAAGACTGCTAGAGCCACTCCTTGTCCGTGCTTTCTTGCCGGCGCGATCACTCCCCGCCCTCTTCAGCCCCGGGCGTCACATGCCCACCACGCTATACAGTTAATGAGAGCTTAAACGATTTTATAGATACTACTCATACCAATAAGATGCATCTTCTTTTCTGGTGCTCATCTCATAAAAACTCCAAAGTTAAGCATGCTTGGCCCTGAGTAATTGTGGGATGGGTGACCCCCTGGGAAGCTGCTCTCAGGGTGCACGTGAGTGAGGACAAAGCGCGCTGGAAAGACTCATGTTGGTTTGTGGGGACACCCGTCGATCTGGAAGGCAGGCCGTTACAGATGGTATCAGAGGGGGACCTCTCCTAGTACGGTGTGGTTCGGGGACGAACCAAGCGGAAGCTGGTGGGCATGTAACACCCGAGGCCGAAGAGGGTGGGGAGTGATCGTCGGTGCAAGAAGGCACGGACAATGAGCGGCTCTTGGCAGGCTTCTAGGCGGAGGGGAACATGAATGAACTGATCCCACACCGGAATAAGAGGAGATTTTGAGACTGTGTAGGTATGGGACTATACAATTGAGAAGAGCTTAAAAGATTTTATAGGTACTACTCATACCATGCATCTTCTTTTCTGGTGCTCATCTCATAAAAACTCCGAAGTTAAGCGTGCTTGGCACGAAGTAATTGTGGGATGGGTGACCCCCTGGGAAGCTTTTCTCAGGGTGCGCGTGAGTGAGGACAAAGCGCGCTAGAAAGACTCGTATTGGTTTGTGGGGACAGTCGTCGATCTGGAAGGCAGGCCGTTACACAAGGGGTGTAGAGTAAAGTCTAGAAGGGGGTTAAATAGACTTTACCCAATTTTTTATTCTTTTGAAATCAGAGTTGTCAAGAAAACAGCTAAGTCTTATAAAGACAGTTTTGTTAAGCTTCAGCAGAAAAATTGACCACTCAACAGTTCCTTGAGAGAGTTGTTGATAGAGTAACTAGCTGAATGAAGTTAACTTTAAAATCAGTTCTTTTGTTTTACAGCAGAAGCCTTACACCTTTTTTAAGCTTGGTTTTCAACACTTATACTTTTGATTAGTTATTATCTAGATCGATAGCAAATGAAACAAGTAAATAAAATGCAGAATTTAAAGTGCAGAAATTCAAAGAACACGGAAATTTATAGTGGTTCGAGGATGGGGTAGTTCCTCTACTCTGCTCTTCTACTCCAGGAGGAATCCACTAATGCAACAGTAACTTCGTTACAAAAGTACAATCCAAGACTTTGCTTTGATAGCAAAGCCAGCTAATCGTCTTGGACTCAGCTCTTCACAAGGCAGCTGCCTCACTACTTCATCTCTTAAAATCTCCAGGGTTTAATCACACAACGTTTTTTCTGATTTAGACAAGGTTCGATCTTGAACCTCACTATACTTCCTTCAATCCTTGGAAATATAGGCCCCCTTGCTTTCACAAAATTTTTCCTCTTCAACTTGATGAACAACTTCAATCTTTCCACATAAAGGTGTTGGATGAAGTGTCTTCAATTTAGGCTTGAGGATTTTGAATATTGCTTGATCGAGAGTATTTACAATTCTTGCTCGAATGTTTGTTTCTCAATTCTATGTCATATTCACTCTGAAACATTCCTCAGCCTTTTATAGTAGGAGTTCAAATTTTGTCCGTTGAAGAGATAGACAAAATTCAAACTCTTACTTAGTGTTTGTTGGCTTGTCTTGTTTCTGCAGCTTTGATGTTGATCTAACCTTGTTTATCTGATACTTGCGGCCTGCGAAAGGTGTCGATTCCTCGCAAGCTTCCCATTCGCTTATTCATCTTGCACCTTTCAGCAAGAACACTTTAAGGTTGCAGGTCTGTCTCCATTACCAAAACAGGTAAGTTCTTTGACTTTAGCACAATGGACTCTTTTCGATTGTCTCTCGAGTCATTCAAATTTGTTTTACCCTTTTGGCTTGAGTCATCTCCATCATTCCTTGGGTTGACTCTGTTGTAAGTATTCATAGAAACTTAGTTGATGTACTTGACTGAAAGTCTTCTGATCCACTCACCTGCGACTCAACTGATTCTTCTCTGCATTCTTTAGCAAGTCTTTTGCAATTCTACTTAGCTTCTATTTGACACTACTAATAATCTATCTATTACAAAGTAGAATTTATATACAGAAATGAGGTATGCCAACTTCCTAATACAAAGTTTTCTAAGCATCATCAAAATCTATGCAGTAAATTTTCTAACAAGATGGCCCATGGTTTGAAGCCAACTCTCATCTTCTTTATGTGCTCCCTTATGCTTTTAATACTTCTAACTTGGTTCACTCGCAATGAGAGTTCTTCCCAACTGACAATATTCACTTGGTGATGGGGCACTACATAACAACACTAAAGAATACTAAGTCCCAAGGAGGAAGCTCATCTAAATCAGCTATTAACGAACTCCACCAAAGCTCCACACTACCCTGATCCGCGCAACAAAGAAAGAATGCTCATGTGGTGAGTCATCATCATAACTTCCGAGACCCTACGAGATAGCTAATCACCAACAATAAGTCCACTCCTCGTGAATGTTCCTTCAAAAGACATCCGCATTCGAGATGTAAAGATCCTCCCCGGCGTTCTGGAGGAGCCGCCCCCTGTGGCTTCTGAACAAACTCTCATTCGGTGTCCTCAAGTGTGAAAATCCTCCTCTAGTGTTCCTAGAGGAGGCACTCCTACCTGCAATCAAATTGGTGGTCTCAAGAAACTCTCCCCAACGATCTATTGAGAAGAAACTCTCATCTAGCATCCTCGAGTCCGGAGATCCCCTTCCTCGGCAATCTCGGAGAAGATGCCCCTACCCGCAATCTAGAAGTCGGTCCGATGAAACTCTTCCACGGTGATCCCGCAGAAAGAAATTCCCATCCCGCATCCTTGGGTGCGGAGATCCTCCTCCGACATTCCTGGAGGAGGCACCCCTACTTATGATATAGGAGACGGTCTCATGAAACTCTTTCCCAGAGATCCCAAGAGAAGCAACTTTTATCCAGCATCCTCGGTTGCGGAGATCCTTGTCTGACATTTCTGGATAAGGAACCCTTACCTGTGATCCAGGATGCGGTGTCATGAAAATCTCCCCCGGAGATCCCACAGAAAAAACTCCACCCGGTGTCCCCGGTGCGTAGATCCTGTTATGGCATTCTCGGAGACAGTCTCACGAATCTCTTCCCAAGCATCCCCAAGGGAAGAGACTCCCATATGGCGTCCCCAGATGTGGAGACCTTCCTTCGGGAATGCCGGAGGAGGCACCCTTACTTTGGGTCCAAGAGGCAGTTTCTCAAAACTCTTCCCCGGCAATCCCACGGGTAGAGACTCTCTTAGAAAAATGGCATCTCCTCTCGCATTCCGAGAGGCAGCCACACTCCATAAAACCTTAACAAGTTTCTAACAACAATCTCTCACCAGACATACAACAAATAAATGCAAAAAAATACACACAATAGTAAATAAAAGCAAGATACATGCAACTTACATAAAGAGTATCACTAAGCCTCACAAAGTCAACAATTGTATCCGAAAAATCTCACTCTTGACAAGTAAAGTACGAAATGTAACTCAGAGAAGACAGAATGGACCAAGTAAACACGCTTTGTCCAATATCAGAGCATTTCCTAAGAAGCAAAAGGCGCCCTTACCCACTCCCTAAAAGAGTTAGGCGCCCTTGCATGCTCCTAAAAGAGTTGGACGCCCTCATTCGCGTTCGTCCGCTCACTTCATAACCAAGAGAATGATAAGTATATCCTACTGTCTCGGAGCCAACATACGGAAAGATTGGGCAACTCCACATGCTCCCTTAACCTCTATAGGAAATAAGAAGTCATTCTACACACCATCTACTCCCGAACAAAAGCTCTATGTCCGGGAGGAATGCTATGCTGATACTTTGGCCGAGGATCCTCATTCGGACTTTTCCTCTCAGACTCCTCCTCACGAAACTCCTCACTAGGACTCAAATCAAAAGGAAGCTATACATTATCACCAACAACACACAACCTTGAACACATATGGGAATATTAAACCCTGTAAAGGTGGACTAGAGCGCTCCCTTGAGGTCTCTCTACCTCATCCATTTCCATCTGCCCTCTTTTAGCTCCAGCCGCGTGATCCTTTTCTGCAATATTCCGCTACTCCCAAATTAAGAATGAGTCTTCGGGATCTGAAATTTGGCTTGAAATTTGGAAAAATGATAGAGAGAAAAGAAGCCCACACAAAATATTATGAATCGGGGAATGAGGGTCGTCCTCGTGAATGCGCCCTTGAGGACACCCTTGAGGGTTCTCCTAGGCACTCTCCCACTCATTCATTTCCTCTCTCGGCTCCCCACAAGATTCTTACCAAGTCATATTTGATCGGGCCCATTGCCCCCAAGCCCTCCTAAGGTGGCACTGCCCTTTCGATCACCGCAACCTGATCAGGAAGGTCAATCCCTATTTCGATGCGGCAAACATACATGGACACGCTCCTATTAATGAAAAATTATAGACGAATAGCAACAAATACAAAAAGTGCTAACACATTCAAGGAAAAAGCAGAAAACACATCATTCAATTTTAAAATATCTCCAAGCCTCGCGGAGGAAGCAAATATCTCAAGTACAAAATATCAAACATCCAAATACTAGCCTTAAAAAGATAGGTTGAAAGAGAAGCAAATCTAGCTAAGCGATGTAGTAAAATGCTCTAGTATGGGGGGCTTCATCATCATCCCTTTCGTCATCTCCACCAGTGGTACTCTCCAGAATGTCGTGCGAGGCATCTATCTCTCCTTCATCACCATCAGAGATTCCAGAGCACAACAATCCACCAACTCATTGAGATTCTTCCCACTGGTCAGTTCCACCATCTGGCTCTCATGCTTGCCAACGGAATTTATCAACTCCTCCATATTACATCTACACGTCCTACTCAAGCCCATATGGTTATATTCCACCAAGCTACTACACAACTGGGAAAAAAATCACATTCCAAGAGCAGTATTCTGGCAAGAGTCAATCATGTATTATCTAAAAGGTAAGTCCTATAAGAGATGACTACACCCCATCTATACTCTCCAAGACTAAGTCTCGTAAAAGATAGCTACGCACTATCCATAGTACTCGTCAAGCACCAAGTCCCACTAGAAGCTGCTTCACACTGCCCCATGCAAGGGGACGCCCTTCCGCACTCCTACATGAATACTCTCCAGTCTCCACTCTCAACTCTCATATGACTACTTACTCACAAGAAGTATTTTGCCTCTAAAAAAGGCTAAGTCCCGTGAGAACTCATCACACAAAAGAAACTCAACTCCCAAGCTCCCGCAAGATCCGGCGCTCCATAAACCTCTCGCATTCTGGGAGGCTCCTGAACTTCGCTCATTTTGGAACTTCCGCCTTCCGAAGTATTTTCTCTCACTGAGGACTTTTTCCTTTCAGGAGACCTCCTCCTCAAGAGATCAAATCCTTCACCGATCACACATTTACCGAGAACCTAACTGTTGCGCTGCTACCTCCGCCTTCCGTATATTGGGGGATAAAATTGTCATTTCATAAATATTGCCATTATTTATTTAATTTATTTATTTAATCTCATTAATTACTCAGTATTATTATTGTTGGGACACATATAAGTATCCGGCCTACGCGGCCCATACCAGCGCAAGTGGCTCACTTTATCCTACAAGGCCCGTGTGCCCCATAAACCTAGGTATAGAAAGGTTCCTCCGTCTCATCTGTAAGTAATTTCAATTAACATTACTACAAAAAGTAGATTTTTGATCGCGAAAATCTTTTCTTTATACTGCAAGTGTACAGTGTAGCTAGCAGATAACAACGAGCAGTCGTATTCCTCAGGGATTGAATATGAAACACTTAGACAATAGTAAATATTGTATTCCAATTTATTAAAGCGGTCAAAAATCACAAGTTTATTTATTTATCTAACTAATCCTAAATTATCAAGTAAAATATTTATAAATTTATAAACCCCAACTCCACAAGTTTTTAACAAATACGAAAGCAACCCTAGGCACATAATCTCAACATATTTCTTTAATATTAAATCCAATTAATGTTTCATCAAACTAGTTTAAGTATATCTATAGGTTCAATTCCTAAATTAGTTTAATCCCCCTCCTGGGTGGCACATAAACAGTAGATTAATAATAGTTGCTAATATCCCTGCTCAACAATTACTATTAACTCCCAAAAGATCTTTGAATTGAAGTACTCCCCACAAATAGTTGTAGGTATCCCGATACATTACACCGGTTTATGTCTGAATTCGATTTTTGTTTTGTTAGAACTCATCTCCTGAATTATGAACTAACAAATATGACATGAAAATTATTGATCAGATAATCTACAAGAAATAAGCACTCAATTTTATATAATAGAACACATAAACCAATTAAAAAAATAATCAATATAGATTTAACATGAATTCACAGTTTTGATTATGCGCTAGGATCAGAAATATTTAGCCTAACATATTTGACAAAAAATTCATAGACAAACTTGAAATCAAATAGTTTGACATCGTTTAAAGTAAAAATAAGAGATCTAAACTAAGAGGATAAAACCCTTCTTGTCAGGATGGACCCTTCTTCGAAGTATCGAACCCTTGTGCTTTCGTAGATGCGAAAAGCTTGTGGTGTTCTTCGTTGATTAGTGCCTTCCTCTCAGGAGTATGTATATTTGTGTAGCCCTAGTGTATTTTGATGTATTTTCAGATGTATCAAGTTGTATTTTCATTCAGGGCTTGGTCATCATGTTATAGGTACTTTGAGAGATCACTGGTAGAGTCTCAACGGAATTAGGAAACAAAATTAGCACAGAGCAAACCACACGGCCGTGTGAATTGACACGGGCAGACTATGTAATTGGTTTTGCTCTCTGTTTTTCGCACGAATAGTTCACACAGCCGTTTAATCTCACACGTTCCATTCGTGTACTTCGTCTCTAAAATTCTTCCCTCGAACAAGTTGCACGGGTGTGTAAAAACACACGAGTACCATTCACACGGTCGTGTGAATCCATACGCCCGACCGTGTGACTTGTTTTTTATCGTTTTCTTTGTGTATTCGATCATCTCTCACACTTGTCATTCTTGTCCGGGCCGTAATATCTTCTCATTTTAGCTCTGTTTCCTATAAATATTACACGAATATACAGTATCATGCTCTTCTAAGAAAATCAAGTAAAATACACTAAATATATGTGCAAATGCGTCAAATATATATATATATCAAAATAAGCCCCTAAATGCACATAAATTTTACACGTATTAAATTCCCCCAAACTTAAACCATTGCTCGTCCTCGAGAAAAATTAAGAAAAATAATCATATGGGGTAAATAGAACACTACAAACAGTTTTCAATCAAATTCATATTCTAGCAAACATGCAATTCATCATCAAGAAGTCATCAACCACAAATTCAGCATAATCAATACTCATCCGGGTATTCGACATCGCGACTCATAAGAAGTAGTGTATCACCCAACTCACGAAGTAGATAGGACGTGTATACGCTCAAATCAATTCAATTACGTGGAACTACCATAGGCTTGCAAATCGTCTAACATCTCTACCACTTAAGTGTGCATAATTTGAAAATCAAAATGGACATTTTCTTTGGTTGTAATGTAGGCTCTTTGGTAAGGATAGGAAAAATATGGATTAAGTGACTTGACTTGATCAAATAGAATTTAAGTACACACTCTTTCAACTCACCAACCCAATTTCATCTAAAGAAACATTCTTTCAACTTATTTTCTTTTTCATCTCATACTCCACCCTTTTCCATATTTTTTTTCATTCTTAGGCTATTTGCCTTCTTTCTTTTGCCTTAAGCTCTCAATATTTTTTCAAAATTTTCAGAAATTTTCTTTTCTCTTCTTTTTCTTGCTCGGTTTTTTTCTTTTCTTTTCATTCATAAATTTGCTTTCTTTTTCGAGCTTCATCAATCTTTCACCTATTCACTGCTCATCCTTCTTTCTTGCCACCATTCTTTTTTTTTCCAAAGATTAAACCACATATCCCTGAAAATATATCTCTATAAGCTCAAGTATTGGGGATAAAATTTATTTTAAAGTTCAAAGCTCAAAATATGGCTAACAAGAAAAAGTTTAGGCTCAAAGTGACTAACTAGGGAATCATGAATTCATATGTAGGCTTTTTAGGCTAAGTAGGCTAAAACAAAAATAGCCTTAAACCATCTTCAAAAATTGCGCACACATGTGGTTTCAAAAAAGATACCAATGCAAGTTATAGAGTTCTAACAATCATGAATAACACACTCAACAAAATTAAGACTGCACAAGATAAAAACAGTTATAGGCACAAAAGCTTAAAGGCTTATTTTTCGCATCATGCTCAAATACCCAACTTTCTCAATCAATGCCAAACATGTAAAAGACATATTCTCAACAATTTATCACATAATTCACCAAATACTTCTTTTCATGAAACCAATTTCTCATACTAAAATCATATGAATGCTTTTTGTACTTATTCGAATTCTAATCCTAAATCACACAAAAGCAATAAATATGTTAAAGAGATAAACGCGTTAAAACAAACTAAAAAAAATACTAAAGAACGAAACTATTTTTTTTAAAACAAATTTATTCAAAATTTTATATGCTTCTAGATGCAACCTAAATGCAATGCAAAAATGTAACAGTACTTAATCACGCATTCTTGACAACCCCCAAACTTAAATCATGCTTCGTCCCGAACATATGAGGAAATTATCAAAAGAAAGAGGAATGCGTGAAAAACACTTATTTGGATCACAAATTGGGTTGCCTCCCAACAAGCTCTAAGTTTTACGTCTTCAACCAGGCACTTGCTTGTCTTACGGCTTGATCAAACGGACAGTCAAAATTCATTGTTGCATTTCTTGCTCATAATAATGTTTAATTCTTTGTCCATTCACTATGAAGGCTCGAACATCCTTTGCTCACAATTCAATGACTCCCTGTGATAATACCTTTTTAATAACAAACAGACTTGATTTGAGTTTACCCGGAAAAAGTCTCAATCTAGAATTATACAAAGGTACCACTGGTTCGGGTAGAAACTCTCTTCTTAAAATTCTCTTGACATGCCATCTTTTTGTGCGATCTTTATAAATCTGGGCATTCTCATATGCATCTTGACGAAATTCTTCTAATTCTATTATTTGCAATTTTCTTTTCTCACCTACCATTGTCATATCAAAGTTAAGCTTTTTCTCTACCCAAAATATCTTATGTTCTTATTCTACCTGAAGGTGGCATGATTTCCCAAAAACTAATCAATACAGTGACATATCAAGAGGTGTTTTGTGTGCCATACGATAAGCCCATAAAGAATCATCAAGCTTTAAAGCCCAATCTTTTCGATTTGTACTAACCATTTTTCCTAGGATCTGCTTAATCTCCCTATTTAAAACCTCGACTAGCCCATTCGACTGCGGATGATAAGCGACGGCCACTCAATGTCTCACTCCATATTTTTCCATCATATTATTGAATAATTTATTACAAAAGTGAGACCCCCATCACTAACAAGAGCTCGTGGAGTACCAAACCTTTTGAAGATATTCTTTTGCAAGAATTTCAATAAAATTCTTGCATCATTCGTTTTAGTAGGGATTGCTTCCACCCATTTGGATACATAATCTACTGCAAGAAGAATGTACATATACTCATTTGAAACCAGAAATGGTCCCATAAAATCTATACCCCAAACATCGAACAACTCCACTTCCATTATGTTAGTTAATGGCATCTTGTGTGGCCTTGAAATGTTTCCTATACGTTGACACCTATCGCACAACAAAAGAAACTTATAGCAAATCTTTAGAAATAGAAGGCCAAAAGAAACTGGACTTTAATACCTTAGCCACTGTACGCGTTGGGCCAAAGTGACCCCCACATGGCACTGTTCTAGGATACTTGCCCACTCTTCTTGGGGTACACACCTCCTAATAATTGAATCTGCACATCTTTTAAATAATAGAGGTTCTTCCCACAAAAAATATCTCACATCATGAAGAAATTTCTTCTTTTCATGACATGTGATATCCAGTGGTAGAACCCCACTTACTAAATAATTCACAATATCAACGTACCAGGGGATAGTAGTTTCTGCGATCAAGATTAACTCATTCGGAAACGTTTCTTTGATTGTTATGCCTATTGAGTTCTCATTAGCCGTCTGCTCGAGTCGTGAGAGATGGTATGCCACCATGTTCTCACATCCTTTCCGATCCCGAATTCTGATGTCAAATTCTTGTAGCATGAGTATCCATCGAATGAGCCTTGGCTTAACATCCTTCTTTGTGAATAGGTACTTGACCGCATCATGGTCCGTATAGACTATTGTCTTTGTCCCAATCAAATATGCTCAAAATTTATCAAATGTGCGACTTGCATAGTAGATTATGCGAAAACGCTTATCGCGTTTCTGTCCCAATGCTGCTCCTACTGCATAGTCACTCGCATCGCACATTATTTCAAATTGCTGACTCCAATCGGGTGTGATCAGAATTGGTGCACTCACCAGAGCCTTTTTCAGTGTTTTAAAAAGCATGTAACAATCAGGGCAGAAAGCAAAAGGTACATCTTTTTCAAGCAAATGGGAATGGGGTTTAGTTATTTTTGAAAAATCACGAATAAAGAGCCTATAAAAACCCGCATGTCCCAAGAAACTCCTTACTGCTTTCTCATTTTTCGGAGGTGGAAGCCTCTTGATTGCTACCACCTTCGCTCGGTAAATTTCTAAACCTACAAAAGAAAGACAATGACCGAGTACAATACCATCTCGTACCATAAAATGGCACTTTTCCCAATTCAAGACTAAGTTCGTCTCCTTGCACCTCTGCAAAACAAGGGTTAGATTATGCAATCAATGATCAAATGAACTACCAAAAATTGAGAACTCATCCATAAAGACTTTCATTATATTCTCAATCATGCCATGGAATATCGCCATCATACATCTTTGAAAAGTTCCAGGCGCATTACATAACCCAAATGGTAATCTACGAAATGCAAAACACCAATAAGGGCATGTAAATGATGTCTTTTCTTTGTCCCGGAGCAATCACAATCGATTATATGCCGAATATCCATCCAGGAAGCAATAATACTCATAACCTACAAGACGATCTAACATTTGATCCATAAAAGGGAGGGGAAAGTGATCTTTACGTGTTGCAGCGTCTAACTTTCTATAATAAATACAAATTTTCCAACCCATAACAACCCTAGTGGCTATAATTTCTTCAAATTCACTTTTTACTATTGTCACCCCCCATTTCTTAGGCATGACCTGTACTGGACTAACCCAATTGCTTTATCGGATATATCAAATATGATTCCATTATCTAACCATTTAAGAACTTTTTTTCTTAACGACCTCTTGCATAATTGGGTTAAGTATGCATTGATGTTGCACAGAAGGTTTACAGTCATCTTCCGTTCTTATTTTTTGCATGCAAATCAAAGGGCTTATACATTTTAAATCATAAATAGACCAACCAATAGCAGTTTTATGTTCCCTAAAGACTATAAGCAGTTTATCTAATTGATTTGTGGCAAGGGAAGAATAAACTATTACCGGATAGGTCTCATTGTTGCCTAAGAATGCATATTGAAGATGGTCCAGAAGAGGTTTACATTCCGGTGAAGCCGCGAACTCGTCCGCCAAGCCTAGAGCTGAAGAAGCAGAAAACACGGTCGGGTCGTGTGAGATCACACGACCGTGTGCATTGGATTCTTCACTTTCAGATATAGAATACATGGTTGGACCGTGTAAAAGTACATGATTGTGTACTCTATCTCCGCCCGTTATAACATATAGCATGGTCTGGCCTTGTAAGTTCATAGGGCCGTGTGATTCGTTGCGTGCATTTTTTTTTGGTATTTGCTCTTTCACTAAATCTAAGGCAAGTACATAATCGAGAATTTCATCGTTAGTAATATCAAAACACATACCTTTTGACTCATGTGAGTCGCTCAAGCACTATTCCAATGCGTATATCATCACAACTTTTTCAAACTGAGCTTCCAAGCATGGTGTCAACACATCAATCATGTTGTAATGTTCGACGTTTTCATGGAATTGCATTGCTTGATATATCAAAAATAGCATGTGCTCATCATTTACTCTCACTGTTAACTCACATTTCTGCACATCGATCAATACTCTACCTGTAGCTAAGAATGGTCTTACTAGAATCAATGGAATTTCACGATCCTCTTCCATTTCCAACACAATAAAATCCGCTGGAAAGATGAATTTGTCTACCTTAACCAATACATCTTCAATCACCCCTTTAGGATAAGTTACCGAATGATCTGCCAATTGTAGGGTGATTGTCGTAGGCTTTACTTTGCCTAACCCCAATTTCCTAAATATTGATAACGACATTAAGTATATACTAGCACCTAAGTCGCATAGTGATTTAATAAAGGTTGTACCCCCTATTACACAAGGAATTGTGAAACTCCCAAGATCTTTAAGCTTTTGGGATAACTTCCTTTGAATAATCTCACAACACTCCTGTATTAGTTTTACCGTTTCATATTCTGAAAATTTTCTTTTCTTTGCCATAATAACTTTAAAAAAATTAGCATAATTTGGCATTTATTCTAAAGCATCCACAAAGGTATATTAATTTGAATTTTCTTAATAATTTAAGAAATTTAACAAATTGATCATCTAATTTCTTTTTCGAAACCTTTATGGGAAAGGAATAGGTACCTCGGTTTTCAAATTGTTGGAGTAAAACTACCTTTAGTTTTTCAACCGGTTTTGTCTTAGCTTCTACTTGCCTTGTCTTGTTTTTCAATTACTTCATCTTCAATCTCTTGTTCAACCGGCATCTTTGGACCCTCATATCCTGTTCCACTCCTAAGATAAATGGATTTGCACTGTTCTCCCGGCTTTACCTCTATATAATTCAGGAGTTTGCCTTTCTGGTGTTGGCCGCCTACTACTGTGGCTATTTGCTCCACCTGTGTTTCCAAGATTTTGGTCTCGCATTCATATTAGTGTTCAACTGAGTAACATGATCCTAAATTTTGTCTATCTTAGCCTCATCCTGATTTAGTCTGGCTCGTGTTTCCCAGATGAATAAGGCTAACATCTTCTCCAGAGATGGTTTATATTCCCGACTGCTCCTCTGCTGATTACCCATATTAAAATCTGGAAGTGGTTGCAAAACATTTCTGTTGTCATTATAATAAAAGAAATAATGGTTCTACCACGCCGGATTATAATATGTAAGTGTTTGATTATTTTTGTAGTTGCTATTATAATTCTGTTGTCCGACAAAATTTGCCTCTTCTACAACAACTGTTAACTCTCTCAAAGTTGCTTGTTGCATAGCATTCGGTTTCATACTTAGCATGGTTTTGCTCGGTGAGCATGGCAATCTTATCCTTATCCTGGATCTCTGCGATACGTCTATCATCGGATCTCTCGGATGGCCACTGGTAACTATTGTTTGCCATCTCCTCCAATAATTCTAGTGCCTCATCAGAACATTTCCCTAGTAGTGCATCCCCAGATGCAGCATCTATAATAGTTCTTGTATTTCCACTCAAACCATTATAAAATTACTGTACTTGTTGGTAATTAGGATATCCGTGTCGAGGGCAATTCCTCAACAATTCTCTAAGTCTGTCACATGCTTCATATAGCATCTCTGCATCTTGTTTCCTAAATTGAGCAATTTCACTTTTCAGTTTTAGCGTCTTACTTGAGGAAAATACTTAGCCAGAAACCGTTGACTTAGTTCAGCCCAATCCGCTGCGGATGGTGTCAAAGAAGATAACCATCCCTTAGCCTTATCGCGTAGAGAGAATGCAAAAAGGCAGCATCGAATAATGTCCTAAGAAACACCATTCATCTTAACAGTATCGCAGATTTCTAGAAATTGTGCCAGATGCGCGTTTGGATCTTAACGACTGTCCTCCCAAACTGGTTTTGTGACACCATCTGGATCAACGCAGGTTTTAGTTCGAAATTATTTGCGTTAATCGGCAGACGGGCTACACCCCATATCTTTGATTAACTTCCGACTTGAAGTAATCTGTAATTCCCTTCTCACGGGCCTCTCCTCTATCTGATTCCGTTCGTTCGCCCCCAGTGGGCGCTCCTTGTTATTTTTGTTGTTCACATCATCCTGATTATTCCCATCACCATCGCTTTAGATCTTTTTCTCAACTATTTTGTTGTCTTTTCGATCTCTAGGTCAATGAGTATCGGTTGGATAGATCTGGAATGTGTGATCATGCACTATTTGCACTCAACAAAAATAACGTTAGAACCAAAACAAATAAAAAATAATAATAATAGAAAAAAATAAAAAAAATAAAAAAAATAAAAGAATATTGCTTCAATTAAGATTGAACTACTTATTACTATATCTAAGTCGAATCTTTTAATCCCCAGCAACGACGCCAAAAATTTGATTGTGAAAATCTTTTCACTATACTGCAAGTGTACAGTTTAGCTAGCAGATAGCAGTGAGCAAGGTCGTATTCCTCAGGGATTGAATATGAAACACTTAGGTTATAGTAAATATCATATTACAATTTTATTGAAGCTGTCAAAAATCACAACTTTATTTATCTATCCAACTAATCCTAAATTATCAATTAAAACATTTATAAATTTATAAACCTGAACTCCACATGTTTTTAACAAATACGAAAGCAACCCTAGGCATATAATCTCAACATGTTTCTTTAATATTAAATCCAATTAATGTTTTAATAAAACCAGTTTATGTATATCTATGTGTTCAATTCTTAAATTAGTTCATTTCCCCTCCTGAGTGGCGAATAACAGTTGATTAATAACAAATGTTAGTATCCCTACTCAACAATTACTATTAACTCCTACAAGAACTTTGAATTGAAGTACTCCCCACAAATAGTTATAGGTCTCTCGACACGTTACACCCGTTTATATCTGAATTCGATTTTTGTTTGTTAGAACTCATCTCCCGAATTATGAACTAACAAATATGACATGCAAATTATTGATCAGATAATCTACAAGAAACAAGCACTCAAATTCATATAATATAACACATAAACCAATTAAGAAAAACAATCAATATAGGTTTAACATGAATCCACAGTTTTGATGTATTCTCAGATGTATCAAGTTGTATTTTGATGTATTCTCAGATGTATCAAGTTGTATTTTCGTTCAGCGCTTGGTCCTCCTTTTATAGGTGATTTGATAGATCACTGGTAAAGTCACGACGGGATTAGAAAATAAAATCAGCTGCAAAGCAAACCACACGGCCATGTGAATTGATGCGGGCAGACCTTGTAAGTGGTTTTGCTCTCTGTTTTTCGCATGAATAGTTCACACGGCCATTTAATCTCACATGGTCTGGTCGTGTACTTCGCTCTACAATTCTTCCCTTGAACAAGTCGCACGGGCGTGTAAAAACACATAAATATCATTCACACGATCGTGTGAATCCACACGGGCGAACCGTGTGACTTGTTTTTCATTATTTTATTTGCATATTCGATAGTCTCTTTGCATTCGTCATTCTTGTCCTGTCATTGTACTTATATCTTCTCATTTTAGCTATATTTCCTGTAAAAGTAACAAGAATACGCAGTATAATGCCTTTCTATGGAAACCAAGTAAAATATACTAAATATACGTGCAAATGTATCAAATATATATATATGGGGAGAGGTTAAAATGAGACCACATATTATAGTGAGACAATGTGGACTCATCTCAACCCTCCTTTAGTTATATCAATGGCTAAGATAAATAGGGGTTATAATTACATTAAATATTTAATTAAATCAAAATAAGGGTATAGTAGTCAAATTACCCGAGTGGGGGACCATCTAAATATGGAATCAGTTAATAGGAGGGAGAAAATCACGTGGGGAGAGAGAAAATCGCGAGAAAATCGCGCTGGAGAGAGAAAATCACGCATGTGCTCACGTAAAGATGATGATGTACACTTAACATATATTTGATGTATATTTAACACTATTTTACTGTATGTTTAGCATAATTTTACTGCATATTAAAATGGTCAAACAAAAATATGTGGGGACCGTGAATCAAGGAATCAATTATATATAGAGAGAGAATCACGCTCATTAACATGTGGGGACCGTGGATTAAGTAAATCAATTATAGAGAGAGAGAAAATCACGCTCATTATTGTGATGTATATATAACATATATTTGATGTACACTTAACACTATTTTGTTGTATGTTTAACATAATTTTACTACATATTAAAATGGTCAAACAAAAAAATAAGTATACAACAAAACACATATAAGTATACAACAAAACACGTATAAGTATACAACAACATAAATACATACATCAAAAATTAACTACTTATACAGCAAAACACATCTAAGTATACATCGAAATATATATAAGTGTACATTAATCCTAACTGCCTCCTCGTAGGCCCCCGGTTTCTCCACGTCAGCATCGTCTTCTTCACCAATCCTCCAATCATGTCATTTATTCTAAAACCCCAAAAATATCTCTCGATATCATCTTCATCATCGGAATCATACCACAAGATGCTTCATTGTAGTACACATGGACACGCTCCAATTGCAAATCAGATGTTCCAACATATCGCCCAGTTGGATCTATGCCATGCTCATCACAGAAACCACAATTTAAACAATTGGAAATTTGTATGAACAAACAAAGATGACAAAATTGATTTGATTGAACGTGAAGGATTTCTCTCATTTTTCCTGTAAAATTGCGAGAAGGAACACGAAAAGTCGAGAAGATCGACTGATAATATCTACTCGATCGACGGAGAGAGAGTGAGAGGGCGTGTTTACTGCCATGTTCAGGCGAAAAGCTTTCTTGCATTGGTATACCAGTGAAGGTATGGACGAGATGAAGTTTACTGAGGCTGAGAGCAACATGAACGATCTCTTTCTGAGAAGTTACCAAAATTGAATGAAATTGTGTAATTATACAATTACAATATTGCCCTTTACAGATTTAAAATAAATTAAAAAAAGCTATTAAATTGGGTAAATCTCAACCATCTAAAATTTGAGATTTGTGGCTAGGATTAGTCCACACTGTCTCACTCTAATTATGTGGTCTCATTTGATCCTATTCTTATATATATATATATATATATATATATATATATATATATATATCAAAATAAGCCCTTAATGCACGTATATTTTACATGTATCAATTTACAAAAAACTCTGTCGACCGCCTAACTAGCCTTGTGGCATAGAAACGGATCGACCCGCGGATCCGGTGGCATTTTCGTAATATTAGTAGTGGCGTTGTAGTAGTTTTGGGAGCACCAAGATTAGCGATCCTTTTGAAATGTATTAGTCGTCCTTCTAAAAAGTATTATCGTTTTTAAAAATGTATTAGTAGTTTCCTGAAGAGTTTTTTAGTATTTCTCCTAAATATATACTCCCTAAATGTATTAGCAATCCCTCAAAAAAGTATTAGTAATTCTTTGAAAAAGTATTAGTAGTTCCTTGAAAATAAATTATATTTTTTTCCCGAAATGTATTAGTAGTCCTTCCGAAAAGTATTAGTCGTCCTTCTAAAACGTATTAGCGTTGATTCTCAAATGTATTAATAGTTCCCGAATATAATTAAATTTTTCTCCGAAATGTATTAACAATCATTCTCAAATGTATTAGTCGTCCTTCTAAAAAGTATTAGCGATTAATACGAAATGTATTAGTAGTTTCTGAAGAGTTTTTTAGTATATTTCCTAAATATACTTCTGAAATGTATTTGCAATCTCTCAAAAAAGTATTAGTAGTTCCTCAAAAAAGTATTAGTAGTTCCTTGAAATAAATTAAATTTTTCTCCCGACATGTGTTAGTAGTTCTTCTGAAAAGTATTTGTCGTCCTTCTAAAATGTATTAACAGATTCTTCCAAATGTATTAATAGTTCCCCTGAATATAATTAAATTTTTCTCCCGAAATGTATTAACAATCCTTCTGAAAAGTATTAGTCATCCTTCTAAAAAGTATTAGCAGTTCTTCTAAAATGTATTAGTAGTTCCGTGAAGAGTTTTAGTCTTTCTCATGAATATACTCCTGAAATGTATTAGTTGTCCATCGGAAAAGTATTAGTAGTTTCTCGAAAAAGTATTAGTTATTTCCTAGAGTATTTTAGTAATACTACCGCAAAGTATTAGTTTTTCTTATAAAATGTATCAAGATTTTAAATAAAAGTATTAGGCGATATTAATACTTGTCATTACGGATTTTTCGGGTTTTTGATGCGGGTTAGAACAGAGACAACTTGTTAAGCTGCTTCTGGAGAGAAATGGTGTTTGTGCAGCAAAAATTCAGAAGTTGTTGGGTGAGATGCAGTTTGCTTTTCCCGTGAGGTAGAGAAATTAAGCAGAAAAAGGGGAAAAGCAACATTAGAGTTGCAGAGAGATGATGAATTTTGAAACACAAACGAGTATAGTTGCTTTCCAAAATGCAAACAAAGGAAGAAAAAATGGCCACAACAATTTTCAAGAGGTTTGGTGATGATTCCAAGCGATTTTCAAGAGGTTTGGAACACACAAACAGGTGAGGTTTTTTTCCTTTTTGGAAGTTAGCTGATTCCAAGGGAATTTGGGTCAATGGGACCTGATGTAATTGTTTCTTGAATTTCAATGAAAAAAGTTGTCGCTTCGTAAAAAAAAGAAAAAAAGAGCACTTTGCTGGACCAATACGAGCGACTATTATTTGAGGTACATCTCAACCAGGCCATGCTGGGTCGGAGCCCGTGGGAGCGGGCAGTGGCGCCCGCATTGCCAGCCGCCACCTAAAGTTGCGGCGAAGCCTGGGAAACATGGGCGGCGCGTTCCTAGATCGGGTTTTAACAAGGTGATGAAGAAGCTGTTGAGCCCAATTTTTGGTAAAAAGTGAGCTGGAAAGATGGGCCCGACCAGATGCTAAGGACCCAATGTTTTGGAAAACATTTAGCAAGTCTTTGAAATGGTAGGATATTTAGACCTCTAACGGATCTGATCCGTTAGACGGCCTGACAGAACCATCAATTTAAATTGAGTTCTTACATCGGTTATTTAATAACTGATGTAAAATAAAGCCGGGTGGCAAAATTTTAAATTTTGAAAGAATCCTACATTGGTTATAGTAAAAGACTGCTGTAAACGTTATGTAAAAATTTCTTTCTACATCGGGTGTTAAATGAAACGATGTTGAATTATTTTTTACAGCAATTTTCTAAACATTCGATGTAGATATCATTTAATTTATCCCCAAATAATTTAATTAACGTTCGGTCGTCTCTCTCAAAAATCATCGTCTATCCATTAGTATCCTCTCTCTTCGGTAAAGAGAAACCTCCATCCGTTCGTATGCTTCCATTCAAATCTTTTGGGCACTCACCAAATATTAGAGTTTAGGGTTCTGATTTAGTTATTAGGGTTATCAGATCGTTCGTCATTCATATGCGTCCACTCTCTGATGTTCATCTGCATCCCATCCATGCCCAGATCAGTAATTTGGTGAGTGCCAGACTCGATCTGTTCTACTCATAGCTTTACCTACTCTTGGTGGCCTAATTTACTCGCAACCTTTGACTTGGGAGTTGAAGGGGATTGCCAGTTGGGGGGGCCGACTTTGTTTTTGGGTTGTAGAAGAACTCACTTTGGCATTTCCTCGAACAGGTGACGAACGGTTTGTGGTGCTCTTTACAGAAACATGGTCGCTAGTGTTTACTTCTTTGTCAAGTGCATTTCCATTTTTCCATGGCCGTGCCGCCATCCATCTCGCTAACCAGCTCCAACCCCAATGGGGATTGTTTGGATACATAATTGTTTGGTTTGCTGAGTTTGAGGAGTTCCTCCATTTTTGCCGGGACAAGAAATTTTAATCCATCAGTGAGAAAAATCCATCATAAGACATTACATCATACACTAAATGGATAGCTTTACCTATTCTTGGAGTTTGGCTGCATTCACAACATCTGAAACCATGTTTCATTCTATTTGAAATTTTTGGTTTTCTTCTACAATCTGCAAATTTTTTTTGTAACTGCACAATAATATTCATAGTTCAGTGGACTTGTCATCTAAAATAAATCATTTGTTTAAAGTTGTAGAAAATTGTTTAAAAGAGGCTCATATAGATTATATTATGTAGTGCGTATATTTCCAAGCATTAATTTATGTGCTCAATTCTAATGTCCCTCTTGGAGTTGTTAATCTCTATTCTTTATGTTAGGTTAATGCACTGGAGAACATTATTAAGGAATATCAGCTTGAGATCATTGAGCTAAAACATTCAGTAGACGAACTAAGGTACCTTGTCCAAATTTTATTGTATTTTATAATAATGTATTTTAGAGAACTTGCATATTATGAATCTCTATTGTTTTCTCTGTCTCTCTATGTGTGGGTCTTCCGCAAGATTTTACGATACTATGGTACTTTATGGTTTTGATATTAGTGAACTAATTTGCTTGTTATATCTTCACATAAGCTCTTCATAACCGAATGAAATTGGATATGAGTGGGATTGGATTGTTCCTTCATTGAGTAAAATTTAATCCATTTATGGGCTTTAGGGTCCACTAAAAATAGCTTTGTAATGTGCTTTAATAACTGTTTCAGAATAAAAACCATTGATTGTGATTAGGTGCTGCCAAATTTAATCATGTGGTACCATTAAGTGCACATAGGTATTACAATTTCAAAGTTGCATTGATGTTCATGAAAATCACCATATTACCATTTAATGACACTAATTATAAGGTGAATTTCAATATTTGTTTTCTTTTTCAGCAAATATTATAATTGTTTTTGCAATAGATAATGAGCTGAGGACAACACTCTGCACTTGGGTGAAAATTTAAAGGATATATATGTGTGTGTGTGTGTGTAATTTTGTTGGATTTACCATTTTTATGCATGTATATTTTTGTCGATGCCTTGTAATGAAGGGACTCATATGTTCTCATTATATATATAGGAAAGGAGATTGGATTTTTTATATTTGTCTTTGGTGCTCTCATTGAGCAAGATTTTGGCACTTGATTCATTAAGTAGTTGCATTGTGCTATTTTATGAGAGCTAGCTCTAGCCTGTTTTTTTCTTTGGTTTCTATTAAGACAATAAGAACTTGGAAACTAACTTCTAACTTTTTTATTACTTTAAATCTGCAGTACAAATTATTATCGTACATTTGTACTTGAACACAGTTTTTGGTTAGTACAATAAGGTAGTACTAGGGGATTCTCAAACTAGTTGGACTGTACAATATGATAAAAAGAACGTTTAGAAGAATTTGTGGAAGCTGGAGTGTCACCTTTGTTGAATAATATATAATTTGCAATACTTGTGGGGTGCTCTCACCTAACCCACTCAAGAACTAATGGATGAGAATTAATCTCACCAAACTTTGCACTATATTATGTTTAGCCTTTGCATGTGTTAGGTGAATTTCAAGTCTATAAATAGACATATATGTGCAACATTTTAGAGCATCCCAAATTGGGATCAAAGACATCCCGAGAGGGATCAAAAGAGGGCAATCCCGATAGGGATCAAGTGAAGATCACAAACAGAAAAAAATCTGTGAGCGATCACATGAAAAGAATAAAGCTGATAATTCCTTCAATTTATTTCTCAATGTCTCTCATATTTTCACACTTACACCCGTATACCCAACAATTTTGGTATCAGAGCCACCCTTTGGTTTGATAACTCCTCCAATTTAAAAAAATGGCTTCAGCCAACAATAGTGAAATTACATTCACATTTATCCAACAAAGTGTTCCTATCTTTGTTGAAGAACGTTACTCAAATGAGAACGTTGTTCGCGTCCCATGAACTTTGGGATATTGTTGAAGAGAGGGTATAACACATATACTCCGAAGGAGGAAGAAGCGCTAACAGAAGCAGCTGAAAAATAGCATAAAGAGAACAAGACCAAAGATGCAAGAGTTTTGTCCTTTATGCACCAAGGGGTAGTTCGATCTATTCTTCCGCAAATTACGGGTGTAAAAATATCAAAAGATGCATTGAAGATTTAAAAAAAAGGATAAAAAAAAATATTATCGTCATTTGTGGCAAAATTCACAACAAGGTGCAAGAAGAAGAGGCCGTGGAAGGAACCAATTCCAAGCACAAAGCAAGCTTAATCGCAACAAAATATTTTCAACAATTCAGAAGTCCAACAACTTCAAAATTATGTAAGGATTGCAAATTAAGAGGGGATGTTGAATAATATATAATTTGCAATACTTGTGGGGTGCTCTTACCTAACCCACTCAAGAACTAATGGATGAGAATTAATCTCACCAAACTTTGCACTATATTATGTTTAGCCTTTGTATGTGTTAGGTGAATTTCAAGTCTATAAATAGACATATATGTGCAACATTTTAGAGCATCCCAAATTGGGATCAAAGACATCCCGAGAGGGATCAAAAGAGGGCAATCCCCAATAGGGATCAAGTGAGCATCACAGTGTAAAGCAATCTGTGAGCGATCACATGAAAAGAATAAAGCTGATAATTCCTTCAATTTATTTCTCAATGTCTCTCATATTTTCACACTTACACCCGTATACCCAACATCCTTTACTTATTCAAGAGCTTGTCACTGTGATATATCCATTCTCCCTTGTTATATTTGATCTTATTTGTTCATGCACCATATTTGTTTCTTCATTGTGTTTGTGAACAACTATATTTTTATTTTTCACAAAAAATACGTGCATTACTTATCCATCATGCTTAAGTATTGGCCATTTTATTTTCACATATAGTATAGGAATAATGAGATGTACTTCAACCTAATAGAGTAGACTAATGCATATCAGTACTCATAGTCACATTTAGGTCATGGGACTTATAGAATGCACATCTACTGTAGGTGAATCAATTACTGAAAGTGGAGCTGACGGCATTTCATATCCAGATTTATAGGCAAATACTGCTCTAATTAGCCTGCAATTTCTTTTCTTAGGGGCAATAGCTTTCATAATGAAAAGGATTTGGCTTGATGCATCATGTTTGATTAAGTGATTGACTGGTTATTTTTGTTCTTTTTACTTGCCTATCTCTCAATTTTGTGACTGATGATCCCTTTGTTGACCCATGGTTTGTTTATCTATCATCGTTTTTGCTTATTATTTTTATGTGGGTTGTACAGAAGGGTTCATTACTGTCATTGCCGACTTGTTGCTTCGTGACTCTCAACCCTGCTTTTGACTACAGAATTCTTTAGCTTCTTTAGTATCGCTGACATGTCTACTACTTTACATTCCTAGTCTGAAACTCTTTTTCTTTTTGTATATTCAAGTACAAGTTGCTTGCATGGTATGCAAATGCAATTGATTATTTTCTCTTTTCACTTGAGGGCACCCAATTCGTTGGGCGGAGATCACTTTATTTGGGACCCCATAAGTAGCAAAGGAATCTTTATTTCCATTTGGTGCATATCAATCATCTCGAATGTTTATGCAATAGAGGAGTTTTAATTGTTACTAAGCTACAAAATTAATATTTGGTTTGTCTGAAGTTTTCATGTTTCAGTTGCCATTTTGTAATAACTAACATTCATGTAAAATTCCTACTAATCATTTGCATGTGGCATAGTCTGGTAACAAAGTTGTGTGAGTCTGTAGCTAGTGTTTTGCAGATTTTTCCGACATCTTGGCCTTGAGATTTTTTTGTTAAATTTTTTTGTTGGTTTGTTGCCGCTTTTTTATTATATATATATACTAGTAGCTTTGAGTTGATGATTATTTCTTTATATTAAGAAAAATGATAGGTTTTAGATTGTGCCATACTTATATAAGTATTTATTTCTTCAAAACAGAGGAAGATGAGCTCCAACGTTGTCCTGGTCGCTTTGAGTCAGTAGAAGAGTATATCAGAGTATTTGAGCCTTTGCTTTTTGAAGAATGATGTTGTGGTTATCTGAAACAGTTTCCAAGTTTGAAAATCCTCTTTCATTGGTACATTATTGTTTGATAAATGTTTTTATCATGATTTTAATGATTTTGTTTTTATACCAAAACAATATTTTTAAATGTTGTCCAAATACTCCTAAATGATTTAAATTGTTTCTACTAATTTTCCGGAGTATTTCTTCAAGTTTATTTTCGACAAAAATTGGACAACACTTTTGATGATTTTGAGTTAATGTGTTTTTATATCAAAACTATATTTCAAATGTTGTCCAAATACTCCCGATCGGTTTAAAATGTTTTTATTAATTTTTCGGAGTATTTCTTGAAGTTTATTTTCGACAAAAATTGGACAACACTTAAGTCTCGTGTGCAACTGATCGCCATATAGGGCAACCCGTACCTGAAGATGAGTTTTGAAACAGAAACAAGACTTTTTGAAAATACCTGGAGGTCGACCGGTCGACATTGAGGTCGACCGGTGCTTGGAGAAAACATAACTCTCTGTTTCTTAAAAATTGCAATGGGGGACCGGTCCACTATGGGGCCGACCCGGTCGCACCCTAGGTCGACCGGTCGAGCACCCCCTGGACCGGTCACCCTGTTGTTTTTTGTTGCGTTATTTTCCTTTTTTCTATCAGTGCGCGACCAGTCGCCCTTATGTTTGACAACAAAATTCTAACCGTTGTGCAGCAGACAACTTTTTCCTAATTTATGGGGTTGATTTCTAACAGCTATATTCTTCATTTGTCTTGCAATTTTTTACAGATTTCAATCTCCTAGGAGGAGCCTATCATGTACAAGACATCTTCTATAAATAGATGAAGAATTGAAGCTACACAACAAGAGAGAATACTACAACACAACAAGATACATTCAAGCAAACACATTTTGTTCTTCATTGTTATTATTCTTGTTGTAATTTGCCTAGCTTATCACTTTCACATCTTGAGGTCTAGGCTTGATTTCTTGATTACACTTGCACTCAAATTTGTATCATTCATTATCGAGTTGTAATCTTGAATTTTTGGGTTATCATTCAACACAAGATATCCTTGTGAGTGTTCTTGTGGTAAGAACACACTTGGATGATCTAGGTGATAGGTGCAAGAAGATTGTGGTAATCTTCTTATTGAAGAGTGTGGTGCTCTTTGAGGTGTTGAAGAATTTGGTATTCTTCAAGTCGGAAGATTGTGGTGATCTTCACAAGGTGCCGTTGAAGGAAGATTGTGGTAATCTTCAATGGAGATTGTGGTAATCTCCAAAGTGGTGTTGAAGAAGAGTGTGGTGCTCTTCAAGGTGATGTTGTAAGGTGTTGTTGTATTAATTTTGGTAATTAATAAAATCTTTTTTTTCTTTTTGAAATCCATCCCGGAGATACTGGGGTGGTAGAGGATTAGACCCTAGGTGGGTTGAACCTATTTAAATAGACGCGTGTTGTTTACTTCTCGCACTTTTACTATTGTCTTGGCTTGTTTGATTCAAAAAAAGGGATAAATCGAGAAAATAGAGATAATCTATTCACCTCCCCTCTAGATTATCGTAGCCGCTTGGACTTACAATTATTGTTGTGGTTATTTTGTTTAGGACAAAGGCTTTTGCAACTAGATATGTTTTATGATTAACTGTTTTAAATATCTTTCCATTCTTCTAGACACTAGAGCTTCTTAAATTGTTCTATATTATTCTTTAAGTAACATGTTGAATATAAGATGTCACAATAACATACTGGAAGGATCAATATGATAATTATCAAACATTTTGTCTAACCATAAGATGAAAGTAGAAAAGTTATTTATCCCTTCTTTGTAAAAAATAGTCAAACAACCTTTATCTCTTACAATTTGAGTAATTGTAGATAATCAGAAGTACTTTACACATCTTTCACACTATGTTGGTTTTATATTAGTTCTCAAGTTATGTCAAACTTTCATGCTTTTCAGATGAAATATTTGGTGGTTTAATTTTTCTGTCTTTCTTCTTCTCCTTCTATTGTTTAAATTGTTGAAATAAAAAAGACATGAATGACCAATATTTAGTGATATATCATGAACTTAGCTTTTGCTTATCTTCTAATGCAGCAACAAGTTTGCTGCTTAATGTGTGGTAATATTTGATTCAACAGTTAATGCATGCATTTTTTATTCTTTATATTACTATTGCACCTGGGTCATATAAAACTTTCTATGGGCGGTGACCAATGCTAATTAAAGTTTTGTTTAGAACCAGAATATGCAATAGCGCATGAGCTTGAAGTGCACAGTGAAGGAATTTTAGTAGGGGACCTAGTTATCCTCAAATCTAGTTATAATTGAAAATTGTGTCCCTAACTTTTTCCATGATTAACTATAAATGTTGTAAAAAATGTCACGGCATCCCACACGTAAAACATCTCCTGGTACCTATCGAGCAACTTCTAGTATGTTGAGTTTTGCATCTATGACACAAAGATAGTGTTATAGGTATGTTACCCTAATCAGCTCTTTGGCGCTTAACTTGTCCTCATTGTTGTTGTCCTTGACGTGGTTGAAAGTTGGGTTTCTAGGGCTGATGAACTTGAAAAACTCTCTTCTTTTGACTTTCTACCCATCTCTGTCCCTGTCCCTGTTTAAATTAACGTCCAGCTTCCTGGGCACGAAAAATCCTTAATTCAGCTTACTCCGCCACCAATGCTCTCTCATCAACTTGTGAATATGTTACTCCTTGAATTCCCGCCATACTGACATCTCTATATAGTTCTGGCCTCAGGCCTTCAAGGAATCTCTTTACTTTGAGTGCATCAGTGCCGACCATATGAGTGGCAAACCTGGACAATTCTTCAAATTTACGAATATAGTCCCCAACAGTCATAGTTTCCTCGCGTAGTTGTATGGATTTGTTCATCTTCGTTACACAAACAGGAGCCGTGAAATATTTGTTTCTGAATAGTTCTTTAAATCTTTCCTAGGTGTGATTTTTTTTCCATGACAAATAACAAAATAAACTCTGTACACAACAACAAAGATTTACCATATTTAAAAACAAAAGGGCAGTCAACCCTGTCTGTTTGTGAACACGATGATATATGCATACCCAGAACTCAAACCAATACACTATATACATACAATTACAATAGAGTTTCAAAAGTTATAAAAAGTACTAGTGCCTACATATAACACAACGAAAGCAAAATCAAAATGAACCCATGAACAAGCCCGACATGTCGTCATCCATATCCACGATTCTCAAAATCTGAAGAAATCCAACACCACACAGTAAGCTAAAGACTCGGGCATTCTCATGCTCACCTGCAATGCATGAATTACATGAGCTAAAGCTCAACAAGTAAAATCATGCATGTCTGAAGAATAACAATGTTTTTCCAACATTTAATTCTAAAATGTAAATTCATGCCTTAATATAATTTACGCAAATCATTTTTTTATTTGGTCCCCTGGCCCAAATAAATTGTCAATAATATCATTATAAAACTATGTGTGGACATTCCTCCCCCGGCCCAACCGAGGGCTCCCTACTTGTGTCCCATGTGTCCGCCAAGAAGTATCCCATCCTGCAGGTTCATAACATAGGTACCCATAAATGGACCATCCTCATGTGACCCACTAAAAGCCCATCTTCCATCTAGCCATGTGATCACCAGGAAGTATCCCACCTAATGTACCTAAACATATATCATAAGTATGTCCAGCATGCCTCGATGCACTAGAAGTGGTCAGAAAAACATCCATTTTCTACCTGAAAATATTTTCGTGCATGCGAACATCCTCTTGTAATATGCATGCACATGCAAATGTTGTGAATGGAATGTTCAATGGCTCACCAAACAACATAATGCAACATAATGCAAACCAATTATGCAACATATAGTATCCAAATATAATACAAACAGTTCAAATAATATATGTTCATGCATCGTAGTTGTAGATGGATTTTTATTTACCTTTTATCCTTGAAAATCATATTAAAAGCTAGATAATTGTCTTTCTTCCTTAATCTTACAGGTAGGAGAACCTGTAAAATTATAAGATATCAATTTTCTATTTTCAAAACTTAGTTATATGCAATTTTTTATTAATAACCACGTTCTTGAAATTGAATAGGTAATAATTAAACCCCTAAGTTGTTTCATGATCAATATCAAAAATCATTTCCACAATTTTCTTTTGATTATCATGTAATCTGTTAACATTAATTGAGACATCTCCTAATTCAAATAATTAATTACAACATATATAATACAATAACAAATATAATTAACTCATAAGAATTTCAAATCATTCTCCCAGTTTAAAACTAGAGTAAGGAATTAAAAAGCCAATTCAACAATTAAGAACCCGACACACTTTTGTTCCAAAATTCCTAGAGGAATTGATTAGTTAATTCATTAAATGAAAACAAGAGAATTTTTAATTTAGTAAGCTATGCAGTAGTCATGACCGATCATAGCCTTTAATTATATTACCATTAGATAACCCAAACTTCTTGACTCAAACATATAAAGTGGGAATTGAGCCTCTTTAGCTTAAGAAAATTACCTTCGCCACTAGGGGTATTCAAGAAAGCATGAACTGTGAGAGGATTTGGTTTGTAAGTAGTCTGAGTTGTGTACTCTTAAATTAGTGAAATCAGTATAGATAAAACTTCCTTATTAAACAATGGGGGTAAGGCGATGGTATATAATATAAGGATACCCTCATTTTTCTATATCTATTCTAATTTGAGTATATATTCATTTATTACATAAATAAATATAAATAATATAAAATGGGCCACCGTACATATATATATATAGAACTATGCTAAATCATGAGTCCATTATATGCTAAATACATCAACTACATGCATACATTTTATCATGTATATAAATTACCTTACACACATGTATATATATATATATATTCGCGCGCGTGTGACCTAATTTAATTATTGTTATTATCATTATTGCTTCTCTCTTTTTTTTATATAAAAAAATATTATTTCACAAAATAATATCTCGGCTATCTCCTCGTGTATTATATTAATCATTCTAATCATTTATTCATATATAATATGATCTCATCTCAAAAACACATCGATGTATCTTTTCACCAATTCTAACCACAGGTGAATTTGTGACTTACATACATCAAGTGTTACCACGTGTAATCTACTGGTATATAAAAGATCAACACCTGGATTGTTCTATTTTAATGTAAAATTAATTACTTAAATTAGTAAGCCGACGACTAACAATATAAGTGATGTAACATCCCAATTTCATGAAATTAAAAAAATATACGATTTGCGATTTATAAAAGTGCTGAAAAATAAGCTAAGGCTTGAAGATGCATTTTTAAAGGGAAATAAATACTACGACTTGTCATAAATGCGAAATACTCATGGAAACCGTGTCCAAAAAATCTAAAAAAACAAAAATCCATAAAAGCTATTTAGTTTTTAACATCATTAAATAAATCAAAATAAAGGGGCCCTTTAAATTCTTGATTCGACTTCCACCGTCTCCTTTGCCATGCTCCGACTCCTTTATTCATCTGTGGAAAAATATGGGGTGAGCATTCAACAGCCCAGTAAAGACGCAATTTCTAAATTAAATACACAGTACAATCATTCATGCATACACACCTATGTTTTTCATGCTAGTACAATTAAGTACCTTCGTGCTTTTCATGCTTGTACAATTAAGTACCATCGTGCTTTTCATTCTTGTACAATTAAGTACCATCGTGCTTTTCATATTTGTACAATTAAGTACCATCGTGCTTTTCATGCTTGTACAATTAAGTACCATAGTGATTGTACAATTAGTACATTCATGCTTGTACAATTAAGTACCTTCGTTCTTGTCATATTTAACGTGCACAGACATAAATAATCATACAGGCATTTAAAATAGACATAAGCAGTAAACCCCACCTTAAATACAATAGCACCATGAAATAAATGCAAACGTGAATGCATAGTGCTCAAGTTCCTTACCTCCTTCCGTATCTCTCTTTTGTCTCCGTCACGTCATCGAATCGGCGGCGGTGATCGCGATCATGGCAAAGAACCGCTTCTCTCGCTTCTTTTATTTCTCTTTCCCCTTCCTTGGTTCTAATCTTGGGTTTTGGTTATGGGGCTTAGGGTTTGAGAAGGTGGTGGCCATGGTGGAGGTGCCTGTGGCGGCGGCGGTGGAGCACGAAGGTGGTGGTGGTGGCGGTTTTAGGGAGGAGAAGAAGAAGAAGAAGAAGAAGAAGAATTTATCTTCTTGCTTGGTGTAGAAAATTGTGAATAAAAACCCTAGGGAGGCTTTCAATTTATAGGCCAAGGATTCAAATAATTTAAGGTAAGAATATTTTGCTGAAATTTTATTACCAAAAATACTTTGATTTATATACCATAAACGCATATTTGATTTCTTTCTATTATAAATACGATTTTCCCTTTTGTAAAAATTGACTTTCCTTTATTATGGAAATAAAATCAGAAATTAAATACCCAAATTCGATTCTAGTCAAACCTCGATTCTAGTCAAACCTTAATTTTATCCCCAATTAAAAAGAACCGGGTATTACATTCTACCACCCTTAAAAATAATTTCGTCCTCGAAATTCGATTTCTTGCCTCAAATTAGAAAGTTTGGATACTTTGTGTTTTGTTTGCTTTAAAGAAAAACAATCTTTTATCATGTATCAATATGGTTATAGTCGTTGCATGCATGAATCACATGGATATATATACTGAACATGAATTTGCAATGCACATGATAAATAGTACCTTTTCACTTCAGAGTCGGCGGGGCATGAGGCAGTGGTTAAGTCGACTTCTTTACTGTTATCATTTTACTTGAAAGTAGTCATCTTTGTAAAAATTCAAGACCCATTTTTTTTTCTAAAACAATTTAGCAAGTCTACAGGAAAGATAGACCCGCTCTGATACCACTTTGTAACATTCCAATTTCATGAAATTAAAAAATATACGATTTGCGATTTATAAAAGTGCTGAAAAATAAGCTAAGCTTGAAGATGCATTTTTAAAGGGAAATAAATACTACGACTTGTCATAAATGCGAAATACTCATGGAAACCGTGTCCAAAAAATTATAAAAAAAAACAAAAATCCATAAAAGCTATTTAGTTTTTAACATCATTAAATAAATCAAAATAAAGGGGCCCTTTAAATTCTTGATTCGACTTCCACCGTCCCCTTTGCCACGCTCCGGCTCCTTCATTCATCTGTGGAAAAACATGGGGTGAGTATTCAACAGCCCAATGAAGACGCAATGTCTAAATTAAATACACAGTACAATCATTCATGCATACACACATATGTTTTTCATGCTTGTACAATTAAGTACCTTCGTGATTTTCATGCTTGTACAATTAAGTACCATCGTGCTTTTCATGATTGTACAATTAAGTACCATCGTGTTTTTCATGTTTGTACAATTAAGTATTATCGTGCTTTTCATGCTTGTACAATTAAGTACCATCGTGCTTGTACAATTAGTACATTCATGTTTGTACAATTAAGTACCTTCGTTCTTATCATATTTAACGTGCCTGCACATAAATAATCATACGAGGCATTTAAAATAGACATAAGCGAAAAACCCCACCTTAAATACAATAGCACCATGAAATAAATGCAAACGTGAATCCATAGTGCTCAAGTTCCTCACCTCCTTCCGTATCTCTCTTTTGTCTCGTCATTGGTAATCGGGCGGCGGTGATCGGCGATCATCATGGCAAAGAACTCGGCTTCTCTCGCTTCTTTTATTTCTCTTTCCCTTCCTTGGTTTTTATCTTGGGTTTTGGTTATGGGGCTTAGGGTTTGAGAAGGTGGTGGCCATGGTGGAGGTGCCGGTGGCGGCGGCGGTGGAGCAGCACGGGTGGTGGTGGTGGCGGTTTTAGGGAGGAGAAGAAGAAGAAGAAGAAGAAGAATTTATCTTCTTGCTTGGTGTAGAAAATTGTGAATAAAAACCCTAGGGAGGCTTTCAATTTATAGGCCAATGATTCAAATAATTTAAGGTAAGAATATTTTGCTGAAATTTTATTACCAAAAATACTTTGGTTTATATGCCATAAATGCATATTTGATTTCTTTCTATTATAAACACGATTTTTCCTTTTGTAAAAATTGACTTTTTATTATGGAAATAAAATCAGGAATTAAATACCCAAATTCGATTCTAGTCAAACCTTAATTTTATCCCCAATTAAAAAGAACCGAGTATTACAAGTGAGTTCCAAAATTATAAAACTATTCATGCCGTATAAAATAATCGGATTATGCTGATAGCACATAACCAACATGTATTGCACGACTTATTGACCAGGTGGGTAGTGAGAGACTCGGGTATTACACTTCTAGCAGTCTTTGGAAAATAATCTTATGATCACATAGTGTTGTGAAAATAAGTCTTCTTGTCTCATTTTCTTGTGTAAATTTCTTAAATATTTATAGAAAATTGTTTCCTAGCAAAACATCTGCTCTCGTATCATGGAAATAGATTGGTGGCATTTTTATTTTGTACCATGGAGTACTGCCTGCACCTCCGATCATGATTTCTACTTACTTAATTTCTCTATTAAGGATAAAAATCTTTTTAGAGAAATTTCTTCCTGTAAGAGCTGGTAAATCCTCTCTAATTTCTTTAGGAAAAACTTTCGGCTTTGTAGTGCAGATTTCTGTATAACACTCCAAGGGCGCGTTTGGGAAAATTGATGGGATTATATAAGTAATACTGGATATGTGATGATTTGATTATTTATCACTATCCTTTGTAAGGTTCTTTTTGTTTGGGGTGTTGGATTATGTCTGTATTGAATCCAATATATTTGGTCAATATTGGTGTTTGACAACTTTGATAATAAGTGACTACAATGGAAATGACCAATTTGCCCATTCTTTTAAAGAACCCAAACAAGACTCTTCTCATATTCAGATTCCCTCTTCCTTTTGCAACCCTAAAATCGAAAATTGTCTACTTCACAAAATCGAAAATCGCCTACTACCCACATAACCCAGTCCCATTTTCTGAACTTGGAGCGAAGAAAACTGGACTAGCTATACAAAAATTGCTAAATTTCAGAATAAGGAGCGGCTCATTCGAAAGGTGACTAAACAATGCAGTTTTTGATAACTAAAATCCATTCATTCATATCTATGCACAAATCTAACACAAAACCTACCACCACTACAACTAAAAAGTGAAAAACGCAGAATCGAAAAAAAGAAATTAAAATCAAGAACCAACTAAACTAATAGTCCCATAACCTAACATGTTGCATAAAAAAACAACTATTTATGGTCCAAAAGATATTTGTGTCGCGTCGCCCCTCTCTTTGTTATCCCTTGCGGCGTTTCCGGTAAATTCCAATACTGCATATAGTTGCAATTGCGTTAATTGAAACGTTATAATTAATCGAGAATCAAAAGTTTCAACAAGACCCAAATCTAGAAAGTTAATGGGGAAAATATAAAGCAAAAAATATTACTTCAAAATTTTCAATCAGAAAGCAAGATCTCGACTTCAATTAGCATAGAATTTCGACAAAAGGTCGATTTGAGTAAGAACCAAGTGACCAGCCAATATATTCAGAGTAATTTGTTGTTGAGGATAAAAAGGTAATTTCAGTTGAAGGATAACTTGGTACTATTTAATAACACCTCAAAGGTGTGATGTAGTTTCAATTGGAAAGGTGATTAATTCATGGGCCCATCCCTATCACGCGGGCCGACATCATAAACCTCAAACGTTGTGAAAAGATGTGATAAGGATATTATCCTGGCTTTTCACAGTTCCCAAACGCGTCCCAAATTTATAAGGTTTTGTGAACATGAAACACATTTGAGAATGTTGTTTAAGAACACAGGGATAATGAAAAGACAAATAAAGTCATCATCCTTCTACTCCGGCCTTTGCCTTTTGTGCTTCAGTTGCTTACAATCAGTCACCTCTTCTAGACAGTGTTCGAACAACATATTAAACACCTTTGTGATTGTTAAAAGGTATATCATGTTTAGACTCCATTGTTTGTACTTCAACCCATTCAACTATTCTAGTTTGTCTCGATCGTGCAAGTACATTACCAATCTCAATTGTAAAATATATTCTTATAATTGTATTATGATGTAAAGTGGGTATGGGGGTTTATAGTATATTGTATATGAAATAGGCTAGGTACAAGATGACACTATCATTTGTGGTGTAAATTTCTCCCACAATGCTATAAATGGTTCTTAAGTAAACTGTAACACCCTAGAACCCTTAGGGTTCGGAACATCAATATGGAACCCTTGAGCATTTATAAATAATTTGCAGAAGTTTAAAGTGAATACTTTAATTACTAAAAAGTGATCCTAAATTTCTTATTTAATTATAGCGGTAGCAAAAGCATTAATAGTTTATTAAGAGTAACACATCAGATGTAAATCATATTATAACAACCGCTAGCATTGTTTACTTCAAAACAGGCAATTCAAAAGAGTGAGAATTAATAAGCAACGTCCACGCTGCCAGACCCCTTCGCCTCGGCTTCGGGTTCATTATCATTATCTAAAATGTAAAGTATTTGAAGGTGTGAGTTATGGCACTTAATGGGAAATATAAATAGTTAGATTATAATGAGATCAAAACTACATTTCAAATTAGTTCATTTGGACACCCAAAAATATCTTTTCGTGGGAACACATAATTCCTTTGGACACCTGAAAGTTGGTATATCTCCCGCGCCAACGTGTAATTTCTTTGGCCACCCGAAGGTTGGTATATCTTCGCGTGCCAACATATAATTTTTGTCACCCAAAAGGTTGCAAGTCTTCTCGTGCCAACGTATAATTTCAATTCTTAAATAGAGTAATCAACAAAATAGTATAATAGCACGATATGCTTAAAAATTCAGAACCTTTGACATTTAATAAGTGCTAGTGATATAATTAATTGAATGAGGTTGTATCCAATTGCGTTGCACCAATTATATTTCAATTCTTCAACATTAAACACATAGGACAATTACATAATCATTTAGAAAACTTAGTAACTAAGGTTAAGTAAAGTCTAATAAGTTCCTTAAAGTCAAGCATCCAATAATCGAGTGTCTATTCCCTTTTAAAAGAGTTTTCATAACAAAAATTGACCCTATCAAGTCAAAGTAAAAGTCAAAGTATGACCAACTTAAATCATTTCATTCTTAATTAATCCTTTTATCATTAATTAATTGACTAATAACTTTCATTAGACAAATTCATCGATTAATCAAAATCTTAATTAATTAAACCATAATCCTTCATTAATCACCCAACTTATTAAATTGAACCATCATTTTATAATATCACATAACATCATCTTATAAAAAGTCTCCTTAAAATCCTTATCTCCTTTTTAAACAAAAGCAATTTTATGTCACGTCACTAACTTTTAGCCATTATCACTACCTAACCTACTAACCTTACATTATCATCATAACATTAACTTTTCAAAACTATTCTTTTGGTTTTTATGAAAAGTACATATACCTTCACACACCTTTTTGTCAAATTCGCTGGCCCGACCGGCCCGGTAATAGCACCGGACTGGGCTCTAATTTTAGAGGCCCGAAATGAGCTGGGCTTTTTTGGCCCGGCCTTTGTGGGTTTTTGTGGGTTGGGCCGGGCTGGGCTCGAGAAACAGTGCCCCAATCACTGTTTGGCCCGGCCCGGCCCGGCTCAATTTTTTCGGTTGGCCCGGCCCATTTGACCCCTCTAATAATCTACTAACATAATAATCCATTTGCCTCTTCACTAAGGCAGCCCCTAGGAGCCATCACCATGGCTGCCGGCGACCACCATGATGGGGTACTTTCACTATTTTTCGTCCTCTTTTTGATTATCTAACTCTCATAACTCTAAGCACCGTATTTTAACAATTTTTTAATATCATTATAATCTCTAAAACTTGTTAAAACTACCAAAAACTATCAACAAAGTCCTAAGCCTTCATCTTCAAAAATGGTGAAAACAAAGAGATTAAAATCTACTAAATCACATGTTTATCTTCTCCCTTAAATCTTTCACCACACCAACTTAAACACTTTCAAAATAACATATTAAACCACACAAATTATTCTTTAAACATCATTAACTTCATCAAGCTTAAATTAAAAAATCTAAGTCTTGAATCAACACATTAAGCTCCTAAACTATACTTAAACATGCTCAAGTTAAAAAAATCATCAACCTCAAAATACCCATGCTTGACCGTCCGTTACAAGGTGTAATATGGGGGTATTTTTCATTTCTTAAACAAGATAAAAAACACATTTTCATGCTCCTACTAGTTAGATAAACCACCCTCTAGAAACAAAAAGTGAAACAAAAATCCTATACATGAAAATAGGTAAAGGGCCAAAAATTTTGTTTCAAAAATGAGGGTTTCTAACTTAATGTTTTCATTATTAAAGTCCATTTCTAATGTTGGTTCTAGCATAAGATCATCTCCCTAAAATACTTTACTTAAAAGACAATAATTACCTTTGAAAAGAAAAGAGATGAATAAATTACCTTTGAAGTTACCACGGCTCCTCTCTTCTCGAAAATCCATTGTGAGGGTGAAGTTAGAGTGAGAGTTCATTTATAAAAGCACAAGAGTATTTGAGGTTGAAAAAGTCTAATTTACCCCTCTCATTAAGATATCTTGTAGTCTTTAATACTTTCAAAGTAAGCTTTTATTATTTTTAAAAATCCCAAGAGATAATTAAATCTTGTTTTTCATAAATACAAAATTCACTAATAATAATAATGTTATTTCATAACTAAGTCTTTAATTCTCAAAACATAAATAATTTTTTTTGTGAAAATCTCCGAATATTCACTTAATCGGTCTAAAACCGATTCTGAAAATTTAAAGTTCAAGACTCCATAATAATGTCCATAATATGTCATTGAGACATCCATTTATACTCTTTCTCATATTAGAGGCGCAATCGGTTCCTGAACTCACAAAAATATAACATACATAAAGCGAGTAAATTTCACATTTAAATTTAATCAAGGTAATTGATGCTAAATTATTCATCAATATTAAATTTAAAAGTTGAGTAATTAAAAAGGGTTAGGTTGTCACAAAAACCACCTCAAGGATCCAAATCTATAGCACAAAAATTCTAAGATTACACTTCTTAGGAAACTTGACTAGAACTTTAGTATGTTATGAGAAATAAATTAAAGATATCAAAAAATAAGAGTGAAAAAGACTTTATTTAAGGAGAGAGGATGAACCTTATCACTTATATGTATATGTTAATTGTGTTGAAATACTTGAAGCAGTTTATGTACTCCCTTAAGTTGTTGAATCGTCACAACCCTTTTAGAAAAATGCCTTTTAGCATAAAGACACACTGTTAGTGAAAAACACATTTATATATGAGCAAATTGTGGGAAATACCCACTCGAGATAGGACAAAGACTTTTCTGACATGTGAGATAAAGAGCTAAATTTTCTACCTACTTTTGTGGTTCTTTTACCCAAATACCCTTATATTTTAAATGCAAAAATAGGTGGGGTCCTATCTCTTTATTTTTTCTCTCTCTACTCCCTTTTTGGATTTTATAAAAAATCTGACTTTTTGGTAAAACTTTTCGAAAGCCTTCAACAATTTTCATTTTTAATCCATTTTTCATATTTTTAAACAATTTTTGAGACTTTTAAATAAATTTCCATATTTTAAATAATGGCAAATGTTTTAAAAAAGTGTAGTTTTTTTTTAATTTTCATATTTAATTTTTTGTAAATTTTTTATTTTAAAATAAACTTTGATTCTTTTTTCGTTTTTAAAATAAATTATCGTGGTTTTTTATATTTTAATGTTTAGATTTTAAAATAATTTTGTGGATTTTTTAACGTTTTTTAATAAATTGCAAATATTTTTAAATTTTATTGAAATACTTTTCAAAATTAATAGACAATTTTTCAGATTTTTCAAACAATTTCAAATAATTGGGGGGTGGCACAATATGGATATGACACGACACGATATATATCATATGGGTGTGTGTATTTGGAGTGGAGTGGATACGATATACAATGCATGCACGATATAAAATTATTTACATGCACGATATACAATGCATGCACATATACAATGCACGAGATGCATGTACGATATGCATGCATGCACGATATGCATACACAATATGCATGCACGATACACATATACAATGCACAACATGCAGGCACGATACAATGCACGATATATACATTACAATTCATGCATGCAATGATGCACGATATACATGCAATGCACATATGCATGCAAGGATGTGCACGATATGCATGCAATGTACATGTGCATGCAATGATGTGCACAATATGCATGCAATGTTGTGCACGGTATGCATTTGGTTTACATATGCACGATATATACATTACAATTCAAATCACAATGCATATGCACGATATAAAATAATATAGCCGTATGATTTCTTTCATTTTTATATACAATGCACGCACGATAAAAAAGTAAACACAGGTTTCAAAATGTCATAGGCACGACATAAAATAGGGGCACGATTTTGGCACGACGGACATGATACATAGTATGTGTGTGTTTGTGTGTATTTGGGTGGGAATGTACACGATTTTCAAGAAAAATAATAATTACATCAGTTTTAAAATTCAAAATCATCAAATTAAAGGAGGGGCAGTTTGGTCAAATTGGGTAAAAGGGAGTATTTTTAAGTTGGTGGGTAGAAAAGACTACCCACTATCTATAGTGGGTAGTTAAAAAATTTCCCCTTTATATATTCAAATGATGTACTTTCCATTGCAAGATCGTATTGTTCTGTGAAAGACTTTTTTTTACGAATACATTTTTTTACACATGTTTCCACTAGTTACTAGTTTAGGTACCTAATAACTAGTTTAACGAACCACTTTTAACTATAGATATAAATATTTATTTATTTCTTTTTGTATATATATATATATATATTCATCACTACTGGAATTTTTTTAATATTTTAATGTCCAATCAACAAATAAAAAAATTGATGTACATAACACTTAAGGGAAAATAAGATTTTTAGTCCTGTAAGTTGGACATGTTTTAGAATTAGTCCTCTAAATTGTCACATTTATTTTTAGTCCTTTAACTTTCAAATTTCTAGATATTCAGTCCTTTAACTTAACAATTTTATTTTTGGTCCTATAACGTAACATATTTTAGAAATTTGGTCCTATAACTTAACATATTTTAGAAATTTGGTCCTGTAACCTTTTTTAGGAAATTTAGTAATATAACTTAACAATAGTTAAATTTAATTAATTTATTAAAAGGTTATTTCTAAATTAATTTTATTTTTCAAATTGAATGATTTTATTAACAATTAATTTTTTAAAAAATAATTAATCATTTTTTAATTTAATTAATTTTTTAAAAAATATTTAAGCATTAATTTTTAAACCTTCTCCTCAATTAAATGCATCTTGTACACTAGTCTCTGATTACATTTCTTGGAGATAATTATCCTCACCAAAGGTTAATTCCATAAATATGACAAATTATTCTTAAGTTACTAATTTGATGTAATTATTTTAATTTTCCTAGAATTCATTAATTATTTTAGAAATTTCTATTTATTCAAACTTTTTATTAATTAAATTAATTTAATTTTAATTATTTTTATAATTTAATTAGTTTCCAAACATTGAAATTTAATTATTTTATATTTGGTCCTATAAAATAGTTAAATTTAACTATTGCTAAGTTATAGGACTAAATTTCTAAAATATATTAAGTTATAGGTCCAAATTTCTGAAATATGTTAAGTTTTAGGACCAAAAATAAAATTGTTAAGTTAAAGGACTGAATAACTAGAAATGTGAAAGTTAAAGGACTAAAAATGAATGTGACAATTTAGAGGACCAATTCTCCAAAAGGTCCAACTTACAGACTAAAAATCTTATTTTCCTAACACTTAATGTAGAACACTATGTTATATGTAAAGACATATATACACAACAACAAGGGTTCTATTATTAATTATTATCCCAAAACAATCCATCATTATACTCGATAAGGATCATTTTGTGAAATTCATACACTAAGACCTCGTTTGGGAAGTTGGACAGGATACTTACAATTTGGTTGGATTAAATTGAATTACGCTGTTCATTGATAATATATCAGTCTAATATTTTGTGTTTGGTTACAATTGGATTGGATTAAATAGAATTATATTGTTCATTGATAATATGTCAGTCTAATATTTTATGTTTGGGATGTAGGAGTATAATGTTTATGGATTATATAAGTTTACTTAGTTTTTGTTTGGGAAAATAGATTACATAAGATAAGATTTTAAAAGTCTGAATACCCCTCACCCCTAATTATTTTGCACTTTGGCTGTGTAAAAGAAGGGCAAATGTGGAAGTAAAAAGTGATGGTTCCTATGGATTATGCTTGGATTGTGCAATACCATGGTCCAAGTCTGGATAACAAATCCAATAACAACTTCATCAATGTTCGGGCTCAAACATAATAGCAAAAACTCGTACTCTCTCCGTCCCAAAAAGATAGGTCACTTTTCCTTTTTTGTTCGTCCCAAATTACAGGCTTGTTTCCTTATTCAGAGTATTAATTATACAACAATATATTACCCCTATTTAATTCACTTGGAATGATATACCACCATTTAATGCAAGGGCAAAATAGGAAGAATGTGGAAAAATTATAATCCCAATTATATTTATTGTGTTTTCTTAATTTGTGTGAATTCTTCTACTTGCCTATCTTTATGGGATGGAGGGAGTACAAGACAGTCTTACGGGTCAAAATTCGTAAGAAGAATCCTAAACCCAGAACCACTGGTATAGGCAGTAAATTTTTGTAATATTTTGGGGGCGGTGTCATTTTTATAATATTAGTTTTTCCTCTGAAAATAATCAATAGTTCTTCTTAAAAGCATTAGTTTTTCCTAAAATATATTAGTAGTTCCTATGAATAGCATTAATATTTTACCTCAAAATATTAGTAATCCCTTGAAAAAAATTACTATATAGTTCCCCTCAAAATCCTGAAATTTATGACATTGGCCAAACATAGATAGTATAAGTTTCTCCAAATGTGAAGGATTAGTATGTAAATCAGTCAACTTTTTTGAATGTTGTCCTCTATTGACAAGGTTCTTGTGGAGAGTCAGATGCATCCACCCAACATGATATATTCAATCTCCTATTGAGAAACCGGAGTTCTTAATGTTGGGCTGATCAGAAGCCTTCCCTCCCACTGACATGTTGGATGGAGCCCTTAAGTAAAACTTTCTAACAAGATCATCAGTCTTGTTAGAATCAACATTTATAGATTTTTCTTCAACCTAGCATGTTGTACCAGTGGGTTTGGGATTCCTTTGACAAAATTAGATGACTGGGATTCTCTTCATCGCCTGTCCTGCCCCCATTAGCAAATTGTGGAAGAGAGAAAGAGAAGGGGAGCAACTTTGTTTTTTAGGAAGGGTGGGGGTTGAGTTGGGTTTGGATCTGGATTTGGATGTGGAGGATCCATCTAACAGATTTAGATTCGAGTGGTCGTCTCACAAGAGATTCACTCAAATATAATTACGGTTGTAAGTCCAACAACCCCAATCAAAAGACTCAACTTGATAATATAATCATTTGGTTAAGGACACATTTGCCCAACATTTCGGAAAAAATGACATATTTCACACTACAACATAAATGACATTAGATAACAAAATTGCAGCACTTATTACATAAAACACATTATGTAACACGTGTTTGTAACACTTTTACACTATAATATTTATGTAACACTTTTGTAGCACTTTATAAATATGTAACACTTATTTGTAACAGTTTCAAATAAGTAACATTTTTAAGTATCACTTTTTTTTTGTTATTATTTTGGTAACACAAATATGTATCACTTTAATTAAATAACAATCCAGGTACACTATATTTAATTAGTCAGTAACACTTTTTTATCAATATTTCGCAACACAAAGTTACATCGCTTTAATTAAATAATGTGAACGATTTATTTAGTTAATTGTTATCCCAAAATTAGGTAAAGACAAAAGCATATTTTTTCTTAATTGTTTTTGATGTTTTAGTAACTATAATCTATAAATATCAATAAATTCCAATTTTCAAGATTTTTACCATTTATTTTGCCTCTTTATTGTATATGAGATTTTAGTTAGTTTACATGTAGCATTAACATAATTTCAGATTTCATAAATATATTAATTATTTATTTGTTATTTTTTAAATTATTGCTATTAATTCTATTATATGGAGTATATATATATAGAAGTTATACATAATCAATTGATAAATGTTATATGACATTACAAGAAATTATAGAATATCCACAAATTTTATCGATAGAAAACATTTGTAGATATTACCGAAGGTTTTTTATTTTATTTTTTAGCTTTTTTTTTTAAAAATAATTTACAAATGTAATTAACTCCGTCATAAAATCCACAAAAAAATCCCTAGGTGAATTTATTATTCTTATTTAATATTTTTAATTTTACCAACGAAAACTAATTTCGTCAGCAACCTTACTTTAAAAAAAAATACCAACGAACATGTCATTGGTAATTACTTATGGATTTTTTCTATTGGTAAATTAATTTTGTATTTCTATCCTTCGTTTTATTTTTAACAATGGAAAATCAATTCGTTGATAAATTTATTTGATATTTTTAGTTATTATTTTATTATATTCTTTGATATATAATATAATTTCTAATATAAAATATAATTTCTAATATATAGTATATGATATAATTTATATTTATAGGTATAATATAATTTTAATATATATAATATATAATATAATTTTTAATATATATATAAACATATATACTTGTATATACAAAATCAAAGCAGAAGATGCAAAAAAATCAACTTAGCCCAGTGACAAATTACCATTTCCAAACATCATAGGTCTTGGGGTTCGATGCTTCTTGAGAGCAAAAATCACTTGTTAAGTGCCGGAAAATTAAGTGCTAAAAAATGTTACATTTTGCTAAAAAAAATGTTATATTTGATAAAAAAGTGCTACATTAGACTCACATGTAATATTTTATATTTATTTTTTTAAAGTGTTACAATAGATGAGTGCTTAACGTAATACCTAGAAAAAGTGTCACTAAAGCTATTAAAAGTGATACCGTAGACAATAGGTAGCACGAGCAAGAGCATCACCATAAAAGTGCTACTTATTGTCTATAGTAATATTTTATGACTATTATGTAACATTTTTTGGGTGTTACATTACGCCACTTATGTTGCAGTCACTTTCTCGGGCTTTTTCCGAAATTTTTTATGGTCCCGCGTTTTTTTTGTACTTTTTTATGCTCCCGCCAAAATTTTCAGATTTTTTACCTTGTTATTACAAGGTTGTTTCGAACGAGTTTCATCTAATAAAATTTCGGTGAAAAAATAATTTCTGCCCCTATTAAATAATCAGTTTTACACTCGAAATCTAATAAAAACTAAAAAATATACACATAAAACTACAAATATTAAACAAAACACATTGAACATAATATCAAAAAAATACATGAATAGAAAAACACAACTCATTCAATTTTGACCAAATGCATTGAAAACGTAAAAATATGGAAATAATTAAGAAACAATAGAACACCATTGAAAACTATATAGAAACAACCCAGAAAGCAACATAAATAATATAGAAACCACCATTGAACAAAAAGAACCTAAAAATAGGCAAACACTACATTAAAAACATCAAAAATATGGAAACAATCAAAAAACAACAAAATAATATTGAAAACTATATAGAAACAACCCAGAAATAGGAGGAACAATATAAAAAACATCTGATGAACAAAAAGGCCTTAAAAATAGTAAAACTTGTATTAAAACATGGAAACAACATAGATTCAACCAATAAACAAATATAAACAATATCAAACAACAAAAGTAATATATAAAGCATTACATGAACAAAAAATCGAAAAAAAGGTAAAAAAATTTTCAAAAAATATGTTGGAGCGTGAAGAAATAAAAAAAAGTCCCCGAGGAACGTACATAAATTAACTGAATGTAAATAGTGTCTGGAAAGATAGGGTAAGTCTGTCAATTTCTCATAACTATTCTCACCCTATTTACCCCACCACCCCCAAAAAAAAAAAAAAAAAAAAAAAAAAAGAAAAGAACATGGCCTAATGTGACAATAGAGCAAAGTTTGGTGCCAAATGATATTTTTAGCCCATTAAGCAATAGCGCCTCCCAACCTTTTCCTCCCAACGCATACCCAGTCCCTAGACCAGCAAACCACCCAACTCCTCACAACCTTCTTTTACTAATCCCATCTCTCTCAATCCGTCATCTCTCTCAACTACGGGTAATCTCTCTCTCTCTCTCTCTGTGTGTGTGTGTGTGTGTGTGTGAGTATGCTGGTCTTTCTCTGTGCGCAAATTTGTTTGTTTTGTTTTTTTCTTTTTTGCGTGAGCTTTATCCATGTTTCTATGAAGTGCGCAATTCTCCAAGTTCCTTAGTTCATTTGGTTCATATTGTGAGATTTCTTTGTATGGTAGCCAAAAACTTTTGCCTTTTGAGTTTGTCGAAATTCTCTGTGGGCCTTATTTGCTGCACTTTGTTCGAGTTTTCTAGGCTCCTTTTGTCCTTTTCTTTTGCTCTCGTATTTGCCAGTCTTAAAGAATTCTCTAGGTATTTGTTGAGTGGGAAGTGAGCCAGGTTTGATTTTCTGTCAGTAGGTGGGGATATACATCTCGTGCTCCATTTTGAAGAGGAGACCATGTGATAATTAATCATGTTGGCAAAGGATGTTTCCTTGAGGATAATAAGTAATTCATGCAGAAGGTGATGGCTCCTTTATTTGAATGTGGAAATACTAAGAACATAAAGAGAAGAAAAATCCGTGATTCTTATTATTAGCATTAATAGTTTGATGTGTGTGTCCATTTGAATGT